>CM023488.1:74198064-74762066 GCA_013339685.2 Hyalomma asiaticum | reverse complement strand
CGCAGTAGCTTTTTTAGGGGGCACACGAGCCCTCCGGTGTCCACGGTAGAAAGGGAAGAAACATCTATGGGGGACCCTTTGGAACACAGAATTGATAACAAAGGGAAAAGGGCAGAGGGGAAAGAGAGAAAGAAAGTGCAGCGCGGTTTAATAAGCTACATAAATATGCAAGGTGGCAGAAAACCGACAAAATGGTTAGAAATAGAGGAACAGTTGAACAGAGAACAGATAGCGGTGTACGCCATTACAGAAACGCACCTTCGGGACTCGGAAGAGCCACCAATTATTGCAAATTATGTGTGGGAAGGGTGCAACAGGACAAAATCAGAAAGAAAAGGTGGGGGAATCGGTATGCTAATTCATCGGGAAGCAAACTGGTGTAGAATTACTTCGACATGTGAAGAACACCTCTGGGTATCTGGAACGGTAAGCGGGAAGAAAACTATGTTGGGTGTAGTTTACATGTGGACTGGAAATAACTGCAAAGAGAAAAATCAGGAGTTAGTGAATTGCATAAGCAAGGATATTCAAAAATTTGGTAACGGGGCCGAAATAATCCTCATAGGAGATATGAATGCTCATGTGCATGACCTCGACGGATATACAGATTATAACGGGAAGTTGATGGTAGAGCTCTGCGAACAACATAGTCTCGATATAGTTAACATGAGTCCTAAGTGCGATGGGCAGGTAACATGGGAGGTCGGAAGCAGGCAGTCAACAATCGATTACTGCCTCATGACGGAAGGAATTCACGACAAGTTGAGACAAATGAGCATAGATGAGGAAGGGAGTAGCAGCTTGGGGAGTGACCATAAACGCATAACTTTGCGAATGGGATATGTAGATCATAAAGAGAGCATCGAATTAAAGTCGGGCAGCTCCTTTCTAAGTGAAAAACAAGTTATGAACGTAGTCGCAACAATCGAGGACATAGTGAGCAGAACAAAAGGCAAAGTGTGGGATTATAATGAGCTTATTAATTTAATAAGGACTGAAGTTACGAAAGAGAAACAGAAGAGTTGCTGGAGGGGAAAGCGAAAGCCCAAACGATGGTGGAACAGGGAAATTCAGGACGCAATTGAGAATCGACGGGAAGCATCTCGAATACATAGGCAGGCAAAAAAGGAGCAGAGGCCACAAGACGAGGTCAAGCAAAAATGGGAAACATATCTCGAGAAAAAAGCCCTAGTACAGAGTTTAGTTGAAGCCAAGATTAAAGGCCAAAGTGAACGTTGGATATCGGACATTCGCGAAAAGAAGGACGCATCTAGGCTTTTCTGGAACCACCTGCAATCGCTGGGGAAGAAAACTGTAACTATGCAACGGCATATTGTGGATGAAGAAGGAAATAAATTGGAGGGGTACGACGCATTGACTTATATTCGAAACGCAACAGCCGATTCCTTTAAGAAGCATGACGAGGCTCCCTTTACGACGTGTAACAGTAGCAAGGGAGACCAAGTGGAAGAACTAGTTCTGGAAATTTTCAATTGGAAGAAGGCGGAGGAAATGATTCCCAAACGAACAGCCACAGGATTAGATGGGGTTAGCATTACTGTAATAAATGAGCTCGGAAGAAACAGCAAAGAAGCCCTATTAAAAGCAATTGAAAAAAGGTTAAAGGACAGGCGAATACCGGACAGTTGGCGTCAAAGTAGGATGAAGTTCATTTATAAGGGCAAGGGAGAGAAAAATAACATTCGCTCCTATAGACCACTGACCATTACATCAGTACTCTACAGGTTGGCGATGCAGGCAATTAAATTTAAAATGCAGATATGGACAGAGCTTAATGGCACTTTTGGCGAACTCCAAAATGGATTTCGAGTCGACAGGAGATTAGATGATAACCTTTTTGCGCTTACGCAGTGTATAGAAATAGCCGGAAAAGAGAACAGACCTCTACATTTGGCATTTTTGGATATTAAGGGTGCGTATGACAATTTGAATCAGAATATTTTATGGGACATAATGAAAGAGGCTGGTATAGGGGATGATTGTATAGAGCTCTTAAAGGAAATATACAGTGGAAATACAGTATGTGTGGAATGGGAAGGTATGGCGAGTAATGGTAGAATGGAGGCCGTCGATATAGGTAAAGGGTTGAGGCAGGGATGCCCGTTGCCCCCACTATTATTCATGCTTTACATGAGGAGAATGGAGAAAGCATTGGAGATGAGCAATATTGGTTTTAAGCTGTCGTACAGACAGGCAGCTATAGTGATAGAACAAAAGCTCCCCGGGTTGTTTTATGCAGACGATATTGTGCTATTCGCAGACAGTCGAACAGATTTGCAGGGTCTGGTTAGTATATGTGGTCGGGAAAGTGAAGATTTAGGGCTAAAATTTAGTGTGACAAAATGCGGCTGGATGATATTCAATGACAGCAACGATCAGACCATATCAATACAGGGCGAGGAGATACCCAGAGTGCGAGAGTACAAATACCTCGGGATATGGATAAATGATGGGAATAGATACATAGATGTACAAGAAAAAGCTATGATAGTTAAAGGAAAGAGGAACTCCGCAATAATGAAGCATAGAGCGCTGTGGGGTTACAACAGGTACGAGGTAATTCGAGGTTTGTGGAAAGGTGTAATGGTGCCAGCACTTACATTCGGAAACTCAGTGGTGTGCATGAGGTCAGAGGTACAATCAGAGCTGGACGTGAATCAGAGGACGGTCGGACGTCTCGCAGTGGGCGCCCATGGGAAGACCACAAATGAGGCTGTTAAGGGGGATATGGGATGGTCTGACTTTGAGGGAAGGGAAGCTCAGAGTAAAATTAGGTACGAACAGAGATTAAGGAATATGAAAGAAAGTAGATGGGCAGCGAAAGTATTCAGGTATTTGTATAGGAAGAACGTTGATTCACAATGGAGGAAGAGAACTAGGAAGCTTACCAGTAAGTATACATCCAGTAACGAAACGGATGGGACGAAAAAGAGCGTTAAGAGCATGGTCAGAGCGGCGGAGAACTCGGATTGGATAGCTAGAATGGAGAAGAAACCGGCATTGAACAACTACCGAAATGGGAAAGACGAAATCAAGAGAGAAAAATTTTACGATAATTCAAAGGGAAGCGCTTTACTGTTTGAGGCAAGGTCCGGTTGCCTGAGAACCCGAAGTTACAGAGCAAAATTCAATAAAGAAGGGGATACATGTACGTGCTGTGGAAAAGCTAGGGAAACGACAGACCATATTTTGATTGAATGTACAGATGTCCACCCAGGTGTAGCTGTGGACACTACCCTACAGGAGGCCATGGGTTTCAGGAGTAACAGGGGAAAGCTGAACATGCCGGCGATAGATATAAGTAAAAGGCGCTTAGAGCATTGGTGGCGCAAAAGTATGGAGCAAACAAAAGCGAAAGGTAGTTCGGGTAAGATTGTTTCATCACAGAGGAACGATAATAGATAAAATAAATAGACGAAGTAAAAAATTAGTTGTGAAAATATGTGTGATTCGGGAAAAGAAATGGTTGTAAACGAAAAAGAAATAAAGCTAGAGCTTGGTGGCCCGGCCACCGCCCCGTTATAAAGGGGACGCTCCTAATATCCATCCATCCATCCATTTGCAAGATATGTACAAGGAGCGGATTCTTTGGAAGCTTTCGCTCTTGCCATTTATATTAGCCACGCTAACACCTGTCACCCAAATACCCCTGCACCCAACCCTCCCCCCTCCCTTTTTGTGTGTGTGTGTGTGTGTGTGTTCGCACGTGCTGCTCTTCTCCTCCTCTCTTTCTCAAGACGGGGGAGAGTGTGCAAAGGCGTACATAAACGAACGCTGGAGAAGGCCGTTGCCGCCCTGACGAAGACAAGTCCGCTTGTCGAAACGCTGGCTCCCGCGACATTCCCTGTTTTAAATCGTACTTTGCGATTTGTTCATCGACTCTCATTATAAGCATATTATAAATACAGTAATGCACCACGCTATTCGTCTCGGCTTTAATCGGCTGTAGCTTGAAACAGCCGATGCACAAAAAGAAAAACGTCCCGGTAGTATTGCCGCCATCTCGACGAGACTGCCGTAAACGTGAGCAAAGCGACACGGCCTCCGTGATCCTGGGCGCCGGCGTGCGCAGTCTCGAAGGCCATGAAAGTGAGTGCACTCACATTTTAAGCCTTGTGCGCCCCTTTCTGAAAGCGTATCTTGAAATCGGCAACACATTGTCGCCAATACACAGCTGGCGAAGCTTAATTAGCCAAACCTAAGGAAAATGCGAACATGAGCAGGTAATGAATGAGCTTAACAATGCAGGCCGATGTCACGACAGATCTCAAGCGAGTTAAAAGTTGGGCTAGTTGGTGTTCAGACTTCACGTTCATCGTAGTTTAGCGCAAAGGAAACACACACAGTAGAGAAGGACCACAAACAACAAAGGCGCTACTAACAACTGATTTATTGAAGGTGGAAAAGACAGCTTTTATACATCCAGAGATCTGCGCAGGCGTACCACAACAGGAAATTTGAATATCGGCAAACAGAAGGTTATCACACCAGGCGTGTGATAACCTTCTGTTATACAATGCTGAAATCAAATTCCTATCGCGCCTGGTGTGATAACCTTCTGTTTGCCGATATTCAAATTTCCTGTTGTGGTACGCCTGCGCAGATCTCTGGATGTATAAAAGCTGTCTTTTCCACCTTCAATAAATCAGTTGTTAGTAGCGCCTTTGTTGTTTGTGGTCCTTCTCTACTGTGTGTGTTTCCTTTGCGCTAAACTACGATGAACGTGAAATCTCAAGCGAGTTGTCTCACTTCGACTGACGCCGCCATCTTGTCAGACGTACGGGTCCCTTTGCGAGCGTTAGCGTTGAACGATATCTTCCGAAGATAGAGTAGGCACGTAAGGCTATCGTATACGTTGACGTTCTGTGCAAGCGCGGTGTGTTCCACGGTAGCGTTAACCTTAACGCTAAATCTTTGCGTTTGCTGCTTTCCGATATACTAAAACTCACTATTAGGTTATACGTAGGCTGCGTAGGCTGCGTAGGCAACGTAGGCTGCGTTTACGCTGGCTCGAGAAGTGTCTTGGCATGGACGACAGAGGACGGACGTCTGTTTGAGGGGTCCCCCCCCCCCCCCCCGGGGGGGTCTGGTGAAAAAAAAAACAGACAAACAGAAAAACACGTACATTGTACGGCTAGCGTACCCTGCAATGAAAACAGTTCAGCCTGATTCTGTAGTCGTCCGGCGGTGATTGTGATGAGGAAAGAGACGATTGTTTTTCGCGCACCCAGTGACCACCCAGTCGAAAAAAACAATTGGAACCAATGGGAAATTTCCACTTGGTCCCAATTGTAAATTAGTACACCATTGGGCCAATTGGATCAATTGGTTGTACGCCAGTTGGGCCAATTGGTTCTAGCCCAATTGGATATATCCCAATTGGTTCTTATGGTGCAGTAGCCCATAACCAATTGGTTGTATTCCAATTGGGCCAAATGGTGCACTTGCCATTACAACCAGATTGTCCCAAATGTGAACACAGCTGGCGCTGCATGAGTCTACCGAGCTATAGTGCATATAACGAAGCATGATATATGACGCGAAATATTCTCTTTCCTGTGCTGTCCATGTTTCATTTCATATATCACACTGCAGTAGGTGCTCCCTAGCTTGGTTGACTTGTGCAGCACTAGCTGTATACACATTTTAAACAATCTCGTTTTAATGCCATGTGCATTATTTGGAACTACTGGAACACAACCAAGAGTCTTTGGGCCTACTGCATAATGCTCTTTCATGTGTTCATTCATGTTACTTCTTGCTGTTTTAAATCGTATTCTATAACCAACAAAGGAGCCGCTTCACGCAATAATCGCTTATTAGAACGGGAAGTACATTTGACACAGATACAGTGAAAAACAGAAAAGCTACTTTATTTAAAACACATGTTGCATGGTAATTATTTGTCAGGTCACTCGTGCTTGCCACAACCCGCAGTCGTCTAGCTCTCACGCAGCAGCCTGCGCAGAAACAGTCAATAAAGCAGCGTTAACAACAGTCTACAGTACGATTTAAACACAAGCAAGCTTTGAAAACGGGTAAGCTTACCTTTGACTTGCACAATTCCGGAACGGCGGGGACACATGAGCCGGTTGAGTACATCCACCTAGCTCACCAAACAGGTCGCCGGGAAGTTGTTAGGGCTAACGTTCTTGATTTTTATCCACAACCAGCACAACTTCCAAACGCTTATCAGCACCACATGGAACACCACAGTGAATAATCATGGCCATAAAGCACCCAGTGCATTCATCTCACAACAGATAGCTGCAATACACATGAATACAACGAAAACGATGCAGAGACACTCGGCCCCACAGCACAGACGCGACTGCTGCTGCCGCTGCCTACAACCACGTGTGGCTGATATTGATGACGCTGTCTCGTGCAAATCAGGGTGGAATATAAAATTCAGACAGAACCGAATGTCACGAGACACATTTCTTTGGAGGCGTAATACAGGAAAGGGACAGGCACCATTTCTCAATAAGGGTGTATTGCTCTACGTCAGAGGTTAATTCGTTCCCGGTTGGAGGCTGTATATTAGCCCAATTGGAAGCGAGCCCGCAAGCTCCATTTGTCCTGACTGGTTTCCATTTGAACCATTTGGCCCAAATGGTTTCCATTTGGACCAATAGACCGATCTCACCGCGTGATCTGCGCATGCGCGAGTTTCCAGGAGCGGCGCCGCCGCCATCTTAGTTGTAGTTCTCAAAGGGCAGCTGCTACGGCTGTGCGTGCTGCATTCTATAAGTTTACTGGGGTTTTCACCTATCCTCGACGTGGACGACGATTGAACGCGTCAGAAAACGATGTCCGAACCTCCTGTGGCCGTGTTTCATTTAAATTTGTCACGCGATGTAGCGCTGTTAGCGAAAAAAAAGAAAAAGAAGGTTGGAATGTAAACATGTGACCTGGTCATGATCTCGTCGTTAGTGCGTGCGCCCGTGTCGCTTCGAATTGCTGTTACCCGTATTCGCTGAATTATTCGCAATAAAAAAAAAAGAAAGTAAAGATGTCTCAGAGCACGTATCGTACATAAATAGAACGCCAAGAGCGCGGAATGGTGAAAACTGAAGACTCAGTCCAAGGAACGACTTTGCGCTTGTTTTGTCAAATCAAACTTCACATGCACAGTGTGTTAGTACATGGCTTCGATCACAGTGATGCGCCAGATGTGAATGGGTGGAAAACGATCGCGATGAAGAGGTTAAGGCGCGTCCACCTTGGCGGAACGATGACCTGCTGCACACCGTTAGCGAAAGCTTACGGGCCGCTGCTAACATCGCGAACGACAAGCAGTTCGTGCGGCATCAAGTACGGGTGAGTCGGTGAGCAACTGGCGACAGGTGCAAAACGACGAAAAAGCGGCAGTCCGCTCTGCCCGCCGCCCTCACATTCACAACAACAACAACATTCGGAGGCTCGGCGCCGATGTCGTCGCTAGGCCTTACCGCTTCAAAACTGCGTCGACAAACTCAGTAGGCATATGACCCTATGCAGGCCGCTCGCGCACATAAGATGACACATTTTGTCACTGGTATTTACTCTTTAACTTGTGCTCGCAATAAAATCACACATTGAAAACCGAAACATCGGCGGCACCGATGGTTGCTATTGATGCCGGCGTGGTGTATCAATAGCCCTGCGCAGCGTGAACTATGCGCTAAGCTGGGCTTGTATCAGATCTTTCGTTCACGTTGACGCTTGACTGTCGTTATCGCTCGCAAGAAGTCAAGCATTTTCTAGTGAGCACAATTTTGTCCACAACACAAGCTGTATCCCCTCCGACGCCGCTGGCGGAGATCGCCCGGCAAGGTGATCATGCACACGGGTCCGTCCGTGATGTGCCTGAGCTGTTATGACGCTGTAGGGCATTGCTAAAGTGTCATGCATAAAAAACACAAAATTCACAAACACTGCTGAACAAGCCGTGTGCCGTACGAGCCGGTCTGTCCGACGCACCAGTTCCTGCCGGAGCTTGACAGTCTTCGCGAACACGAGAAAAACCGAAGCGCTTTTGTTTCAGGCTGTTCTTGTAGCATCCCGGCACATAGGACGTAAATCTAACCATCACAACTCTTCGAAATAAGGCCGACAGAGCTCGTTAACGCCGTTCGCCGATGCACCAGCCACGCATTTGAGCGTACCGCGACTGCCGCGAGTACTACAAGTTCCGGTATGCACTGCGGCAGCGGTGGCGCGGTGAAACAGCGCGGTGAGATCGGTCTATTGGTTCCATTTCCATTTGAACCGTTTGGCCCAAATGGTTTCCATTTCGACCAAATGGTTCCATTTCCATTTGAACCATTTGGCCCAAATGGTTTCCATTTGGACCATTTGGCAATGACAGCTATCCCAATTGGTCCTGCTGGTAATGCCAAATGGCCCAATTGGAAAGTGACATTTCCATTTGGACCCATTGATATTTCCAAATGGTTCCAATTGTTTTTTCGACTGGGCAGTAGGATCCCGCTGGTGTTCGTTGGGACATCTGGCGGCCCAGGCGGTCAGGTATACACCTAGGGTTCCCAGCTTATCACGAGAAAAAAACCGGCGCTTGTTACAGAGGTGGTTGAACTTGCGTCAAAAATAATAAAGACGCCATGTTAGTTTTCGCCATCCAGAGCCATTGATTGTTGCACTGTTTTCCTAAGGATAAAACAAGGTAACGTGCACGTAAACAGAAAGGCAGCATTGAGGTAACGAGTGCTGGTTGGCATAAGAATACCAGTGAACATTTGTACTAAAGTGCGATAGCGGTTTCGGTTACTGCTCTGATTTTGCTGCACTGAAGAGTAGCTGCACATTGAATTATACTTCATTCATAAGAGAAATTAAGCTCTTTTTTGCACCTGAATCCGCCAGACCAGTGGCATATCATCTATGCAAACGACCCAACGGCCGAGAACGGTTGGCTTTAGGCATGCATCGGCAACCGGCCCGCTGTCTAAAAGATCGGTGGCACCGGTCGAAGATTGGGCAGGTGGCAATCATTGGTACATGGTATACCGCGAAGATCGCGGGGACTTGCGAGTCACGTAATCACGCCGACGGCCTGGCGTGGGACTTCGTAAACCGAAGACGCTCACGTGCTTTCCTGCTTCTTCCCACTCTCTCTGGCGTTGTGCTCGTTCCTAAGAGGTACTGAGCGCTGGAACTTTCGATAACGTGGTAGAAGGGCGTGCCGTGCGTGCTTTGACCAGGCGTCGCGTGACTTTTCCTGAATGAAAGCAAGGCGTCGACGGATACCCGTCTGGGCGGGAAGAATCATTGAGTAAAAAGACGAGGACGCCGAGCACACGAGAATAAAAATGTATTGACGTTTCGGCACCCAGAACGGGAGTCTTGTTCACGATCTGTGACTGTGAACAAGGCTCCCGTTGTGGATGACGTCAGTACATTATTGTGAACAAGGCTCTGTGGACGCCGAAACGCCAATAAATTTTCCTATGGTCGGTGTCCTCGTCTTTTTACTCACTTTTCCTGGACGTGGTTTCCCTTGTGGGGGTCGCTTTTCTTCACGTTGTTGAATTCTAGGCACCGTTTCTGACACGATGTCATGCTTCTCGACGAAGTGGGCGCTGTTCTGTGACAAGGTCTCTTGGGAAAACGTGCATGGAGGACGTAGGAGTTGTATAAGTGATTCGTGCGCGTTTACTTCTAGCCGCCTACCGTTCGTCGCTGTCTGTTCAGATGTCTCTTTTTTAAAAAAATTTCCCTTATGACGTATACTATCAAGCGCTTGCATTTACTGCGCTTGCTCTTCGTTGCGGCCATCCCCAACCGCTATTGTTGGGGGTAACTGGAACAGCATCTTTCATATTTCTTGCCGTCTGCCAGCTCGCTGAACGGCTTAGTAGGCGCTTCCCTCAGTTGTGGCGTGTTCAACATTAAAGTTGAGCAGAATCAGAAGTTCTAACGCGGTAGCCTTAGAGGGCAACTCCTGCGAATTTTCAGTGTCTACTGTTCTCAAAAACTTTTCAATATATATTCTCCTCGGTACTGTAATAACATGTGCCAAGTCAGGCGGATGTAGGTCATTTAGTTTTCCTTTAAATGAATTTTAACATTTTTAGTGGATTCTCACGCGGGCCACCCTGTGTTTTTGACGTCATCACCTCCGCACTGCCTACCCGAGCCAGCGGGCCTTCAAAGGCAAAACGGCGATACTTCAGCACTCAAATCTTCGCTGTAAAGATCAGAAAGTTTGGCATAACCCAATATATCGTCGGATGACCTCGTCACTGGCATTTCTTTGGCGCCAGTTCTATATTTCTGGTGACGGGAAGGTTATGACGTCACCGCACACGCTCCACGAAGCATCTACCCGTTTCGGTTTCGGTTTGAAGACGACTTTCAGTTGCTTATATAAAATTATTAGTGCGTTTCTGAGCTATCTGAACCGGCCTGGTTGTCACAGGACTATCAGTACAATTGGAGAAACGTTGATAATCAGAACATGGTAAAAAACCGCCGGAGTTGCTTTTTAAGGATCGAGTTCGTGTCGCAGAAAATTCGGAGTCGGGGTCAACGTAGGTGTCCGGCAGAAATAATCATCTTGCTTTACCACGACGTTGCCTGAACCACACAAGCTCTCCGTGGTAGCGACAAAAATAAGCGATGGATGACGATGACGCTGTATAACGTCTAACTGAAGCCGAAGCGTAAGCGTTCTAAAACCTCTTTACAGTAAGGCGCTACTGCCGACAGTTGTGCAACAGAAACTTAACAAAATGTCTGAGCACGTTTTAGCACCCATATGCACGCATAAAAGTACCACAATTTTGATGGCAGAAGACATTCCACAAAATTCTTGCTTCACGAAACTCTGGCACGTGAAACTCTACAACACATAAAGCTAAAGCAGTCTCAAAAGGAAGACGCGTATATTTGGCTAAATACTGCATAATCTGCTTCACTTTTGCCTTTACGTCCTTTATGTTTATCGCTTGACAGATGAAAGTACGAAGTGCAATGCTGCAATGGTCATGCGGCATTTAGAACACTTCAAAAAGAAGAAGTGTATCGACTGTCCTAAGGAAAAGCTCTCGCAGATCTTATGTGTTTATAAGCAAACTAATGCACAAAAATATTACTGAAATACAAGCATTCAAACGTGGAAATAATATATGACATTCAGAGAAAATTGCGCACACGTTCCTCTGTCGTCTCCTTCGCAGCTGAAACACTGCAGCTAACGAACGACAAACTTATTCATCGGATTCAACGGTGACTCCAAGGAGCAGTTGAAAGCCGAACTGAAAGCGGGGACGTGGCGGAGAGCGCGACTGCACTGGTCCGGGAGCGCTTCCGAATGCCCACGGCACTTCGCGAAGCACCACGACACGAACAACAGCTGTGCCGCCGTGAAGCCACTAACACTGCCAAGAACATAGCGGGATGCATGAGCCTCGTAAGCATCCACCAGAACGCTCAACGCCGTCACGTCGTCTAACGTATCATGGGCGCCAGCCGCGCTGGATTCGTTGGCGAACGTCATCGTTTCGTTTAGCGATACGGGCGTCACGGTACCGTCGTCAAGCTTTCGGACCACTTGGGCCGAAGCTCCGGCCACAACACCGCCGAACGCACCGAACTTTACGGCATCCACGAGCTGCAGGTCGTAAAGAGGAAACGAGAGGGCGTACGGAACGAGGACGAAGTCGCCATCTCGATGTTCGTACAGTTCGAAGTCTGTGGTGGAGAAGTCGCTGAGCGTATACCTAATGGTTGGTCGTCGCCCCGAAGACCAGTATTTCCAATAAGCGTGCCAGTTTTGAACAAATGATTCTTGCATATCGGGAAGGAGCGCCTTGGTTAGCGTACCGTCTTCGCTCACAGGCGGCGTTTGCTCCAGCATGGCCATAACGGTTTTTAAAGAGGACCATTCCAACCTCGCGGAACCCCGAGTCCCGTTGGTCGTCCCGAGGCGAGCCGCAAAGGTGCTTCTGATCGCCAGTACGATTCGTTCCACGTCCACTCGCACATGAGGCAGGAAGACCTGCGCATTGTACGGAGCGAAAAGCAAATCTCCTATGAACATGTAAACTTGCATGAAACACCTTCGCAGTTCCTCGTACTTCACCGTTTCGTCGTTTGACGTGCCGTAGAAGCTGTAAACGAGGTCTTTGTTCGCGAACGTGCTGACGAATCGGACCGCCATCCAGGAGACAAAGAGGTGCGTTGCCGCTTCGCCCGACCGATCCCATAGGTCGAAGAACGTCATCACGTAATCCAAGCTGTTGGTCCATAACTTGCTCACCATAGTTAGGTTAAACTCCACCAGCAAGTCTTTCCACTTGTCTGCCACCGTGTCGTTCAGCTTATATCGACCCGTGAATGTGCGGGCTTCGACGAGGGGTTCGAGGAACGTTCGTTCAAGTTCTGTGGTCTCTTCGAAGTTGACGGCCCCTAATTCTGCGTTGCCTGCGGAGAAATGACTCATGCGTAGCTCGAAGCTTTGCCTCTTGGCTTCCTGGTCTTGCACTCTGCTTCTCTCATCTAAAGCCACGAAGTATGAATAGGGCACCAGGAACCACATTGTGTTCTTCCACGCAAACATGGCCACGACTACCCCCCAGTCTAGCTCGATGCTAAGGGTCAGCAGCGTGCGCGCAACGTTCGGCTTCGCCGATCTTTGAGGCCACACGATGCCCGCGCTCCGTAAGTACTCGCGGATTACGGGCAGGTCGTCGTGCTCGCCGCGCCACACTGAGTCGCAGGAGCGGTACAAACGCCCCGCATTCTCGAGGTTGCTCTGGTTTGTTGTACGCGATGTCGTGTCCTTGCTGACGAGTTCGGTGATGGCGGCTACCGCATTCGTGACTAGGTACGCCGTCACGGAGTACTTGCGCGTTGTTCGCCAGCCGCCGCAGACGTAGGCGTCGAAGTTGTGGCAAGGATTCACGGACCGGTCTACACTGTGATTGATGAGCTTGGCAAACTCGCCGCAGGCCGGAGTGGTGCACAGCATGGCGCCCCGTGGTAGCGCCCAGAAGTCCAGAAGATAGAAGAGTATGAGGACGCAGGTGCCCAACACGATCGCCGCGATGGCTGCGACTATGGTGGCGATGCGGAGCGCTGAAGCGCTCCATATCTGCAAGATGGGGTCGAAATATATAAAGAAAAGCCTGGAAAACCACAACGGTGTTTACTATACTAGGGAGGCAGATGGACGCACTTGGGTTAACACACTCTGTAAACGTAACTTTGTAAGGGAACCATTTTTCCGACAGTGACAAAGGCATATGCCTTTGTCACTGTCGCTATTGGCGTCGTACGAGAAAACAATCATCATCATCGTCGTGAAAGCAGTGCCGCACACTTCTTTTCTCTCGCTTCTAGTAATAAGTTACACTGAAGATAAAATCAAATATACTCAAAATAAAAATTGTTCGTCGGGCTGCGGATTCGAACCATGCAGCGACCGCTAGGTTGCGAGACCATCACGCTGACCGGTTTGACCACTGTTGTGTCTTTACATTTTTTAATTGTTCGCTCATATCGCACGCACCCTTTAAAGCTGGTGTTTTATATGCATGAAGAAGTATACCCGTAACACGCGCACGCTGCAAAGCGCATGCACGCCTGGCAAACGAAAAAGATGTCAACATCTCTTTTGTGGCATTTAAACATCTTGTATTTTCTACCAAAGAATAAAAGAGACAGAGAGCGGCAGTAAGTAATGAGGTACAATAAAAAAAGAGGTAAAATACACAGCAATAAAGAAAAGAAGCCCAGACAGGCAGAGGCATGCATACAGGAAGAAAGAACCAGAAAGGCACGGAAACGCCAAGCTTCTCTTGTCCCATTGCAACGATAGTGGAGTGGCTTGCCAGTTTTATTTTCACTAGATTCCTTATCTCAGAACCCAGATCCGGTGTTTCATACATATCCACAGTTTCGATGATCTTTTCCTACCGAATTTTTCTCTGAGGCGTTCTATATAGTCATGTATTTAGGAAAATTCAAGTGGAACCCGGTAAGGAAATGAAGGTATATTTTGCGCACACTGAGAGCCTGCTGTTCGCTAATAGTTTATTGTTCGAGGGAAAATATTGCTAATACTGAAAAATAGAGGTAATCGCAACAGAAAGTCCTTCACTGATTACTTCTTAAGGTTTGTTCTTTAGGGTACCTCCGTGATCCCTGGCTGTAAAACGCCGATTCGTTTTTGGACCGAAGACGCGGGCGAAGGCACATTTTTTCGCAGGTAGCATCATTTCCGCGTCATAGTGCCACCCTTACAAAAAATGCTATATTTATTTATTTATTTATTCCCTCAGGGTTTGCACATTACAGAGGGGAGGGGCATGTTACATATCAGAAATGGAACAGAACACTTAATACAAAACGATATAACAAAATTTTAACAATCCACCGAAATATACAAATATATAACGTCTCAAAGATCTTACAGAAAGAAAGAACGAAAGAAAAAAGAATGTATCGATTGGGGTTATGCATGTGATACATGTTCAAGAACTAAAACAAAAAAAACATCAAGGAAAAAAAAACCATGGAATAAGGGACACTGCATACAAATCAAGAAGCCGGACCAAAAGTCAAAACATATTTTGCAAAAAAAAACCTTAAAGCGTGACGTGTCGATGATAGCGGTGGCTGACTGTGGCAATTGATTCCATTCAGATGTGGTTCTTGGTAAGAATGCATGTGAGTAGGTTACGGTTCTACAACAAGGAACATGAACTTTTTGTAGGTGATCAATTCTGTGTGATATGAATGAGGGTGGTTTAACAAACTGGTCACGAAGGTTAGTGTTATGATAATAAAGTTTATGGAACAGGCTGAGTCGGGCTATTTTTCGCCGGATGGAAAGTTCGGGAATGTTAAGCTGGTACTTCATTAGGGTAACACTGGCCATGCGGTTATAATTGGATGAAATGAAGCGGATTTAACGATTCTGAACTGCTTCGAGTTCGTGTGTTAGTCCAGCGCCACCGGGATCCCAGATGGATGATGCATATTCAAGTGGTGGTCGAATATATGTATAGTGTAAAGAAGCATTTTAAGGGATGAGGGTGCCATGTGAAAGTTTCTTCGAAAATACCCGAGTGAACGGTTAGCTTTGGCGATGATGTACTCTACATGATGGTTCCATGACAGGTTACTGGAAATATGAACACCTAGATATTTGTAAGATGAAACAGCCTCAAGATGAATATTGTTAAGGTGATAGTGTGGACATGCAAGTGAGGTGCGGCACACACGCATTGCTTTACATTTTGAAATGTTTAGTTCCATGTTCCACAGATGACACCAGGTGAATACGTTATTCAAATCAGTCTGAAGCGAGGTGACGTCGTCTTTGTTAGCTATTTTCCGATA
This sequence comes from Hyalomma asiaticum, assembly GCA_013339685.2. Taxonomy (NCBI): domain Eukaryota; kingdom Metazoa; phylum Arthropoda; class Arachnida; order Ixodida; family Ixodidae; genus Hyalomma; species Hyalomma asiaticum. The sequence goes on along the minus strand of CM023488.1, from coordinate 74,746,694 downwards.
AATGACACAGTCATCTGCGAATAGACATACCTTTGATGAAACATGAGTTGTTAGGTCGTTGATGAAGATTAAGAAGAGTAAGGGTCCCAACACAGAGCCCTAGGGAACACCTGAGAGCACTGGCTGGGCAGTCGAGTTAACATTGTTAGCAGAAACAAACTGAGTTCGATTAGAGAGAAACGCTCGAATCCAGTTAAGCACGTTGGGATCTAAATTTAGTTGTTTCAGCTTAAGAAGTAGTAACTGATGACTAACCTTATCAAATGCCTTAGAATAATCTAAAAAAATACAATCTGTGGTAAATCCAGAATCAAGTAAGAAGTGTAGGTCATTAGCAAAGACTAAAAGCTGCGTTTCACAAGAAAAAAAATTCTTGCGGAAACCATGTTGGGCGGTTGTGAAAAACTGGTTTGACTCAAGGAAATTAACAAGGTGAGTAAAAATGATATTTTCAAGTACTTTGCACGGGACAGATGTTAATGAAATCGGACGGAAATTTGATGGATTGTGTGTTACTCCCGACTTGTGAACTGGCACTATCTTCCCCACCAGCCAGTCTTCCGGAAGACTAGAATGCTGCAGAGACTGTGAAAAAATGCATGACAGGATTGATTGATTTGATTGATTTGTGGGGTTTAACGTCCCAAAACCAGTTCTGATTATGAGAGACGCCGTAGTGGAGGGCTCCGGAAATTTCGACCACCTGGGGTTCTTTAACGTGCACTGACATCGCACAGCACACGGGCCTCAACATTTCGCCTCCATCGAAATGCAGCCGCCGCGGCCGGGATTCGATCCCGCGACCTTCGGATCTGCAGCCGAGTGCCATAACCACTAGACCACCGTGGCGGGGCTGCATGACAGGATAATAGACGAGTATTCAACAGTGTTTTTCAAGAATTTAGCATTAGTACCATCAACTCCACATGATGATGAATTTTTAAGTTTTTTAATGACCATTCGAATACCTTCCGAGGTAATAAAAATAGCGTCCATGGGCAAGTAATGCAGAAACGGCAAGGTGATCTGTGTGTTGGCGGTTACGGGGCGAGAGAATGCTCTTATAAAGGTGTCATTTAGCACAGACGCGCACTCTACGTCCGGAACGGGATGCCCTTCGGCCGTCAGTAAGGCTATTGCGCGGGGCTCGTTGCCACCCACAAAATTCCAAAATTGTTTAGGGTTATTTTTTAGCATAGTCGGTTTAGCATATATGGTCATATGCTGCACTGGGCATATAGGGATATGCACAGTACGTGTCCATATATGGTCATAAATGCCCGATTCGGAATAGGGTTGTAAGCCTGCCGCTAGCAAGGCGCGTTTATTTTATTTTTTTTATAACACTCGGCGACGGGCGACGTCGGTCAATGGGGCGCGTTTCGCGGCATTGGCTTTTCGTTTGTCGTTCCCCGGCCGTATCTGTTATTCATTTTCTTTACTTTCTTCATATGTGTCTTCCGCGTCTTCTGGGGACACGGGCACCCCGCTGCGGGACTAAGAGGCGGGATGCTTGGACAGTGGTCGCGGCCGTGACGCAGGCGGACCCCGAATGGCCTGGACCTTTGGACGCCCTGCGGCGCTCCAGGTGTACGTGTATACACGACCTTGTGAGCGCCCGCGCGCGCAAGGAGGAAGCAGGCGGTGGTTCGGAAAGCGGTGCTTCCGAAATTGACGGACGAGCTGATATGGTGGCCCGTCCCCAATTCTCCGCACCGCGGAGAGACAAAGCTTCCACCCCTCTTGCCTGAACGGAGGCCCGGGTGGGCCCCTTTGTGCGTGAGCACGCAGCAAACCGCACCTCGGGCGTCATTACGACGACCTGGGGCGGCTACGCTGAATGTGGCGTCGGCATGCAACATGCCGGTGGTGACGGCCCTGGAGACTCGCGAACCGTTAGTTGTTCGCCGTCGGAAATGCCTGTTTTTGGTCACTGGGCTGTGGCCCGCGCGTGCCGCGGGATGGCTTTGGTTCAAGCGTTCCTTCCTCGCCCGCCGTGGGGTAGCATGCGTCTAAGCACAGCGGGGTGCCGATTAAACGGGTCTGAGTAAGAGCCAGTACGGCTCGGCTTGTTGGAGATAACCAGAAGCAGGCGCGCGGACGGTCCAACTTCCCCATGGGAAGGTTTTCTTCAAATAATAACTCTTTCGTGCGAATCTTTTGGGCGCCTGCTCGTTTCCTGTGACAGCGCCCGATCTGACGCGACACGTGCGCCATATCTTTATCATCGCCCTTCGACCTTGGGTGGCATGGTCTGCTTTTATGTGTGTGTCTTGTTTAGTGCTGATGTATGTGTTTTTTTATTATTGTACAAACATACCCCTCTCACCGTCAACAGACTGGGTGGTGATTTCACCAATTGGACCGCCCCAGTTGAGGAGGCGGGACAAAAGGTGGAATCGCTGCCCAATGCCAGAGCGAAGTTAAGATGATTCGCGGGCTGAGACGTTAAGGCGGAGCGGTTGTGGTAATAAAGATGGCTCCGCCATGGGACGGGAGAGGCTGAACGAGAGGCTGAACGGGTGGAAAAAGTGCTACGCACTGCCGGCTACGCCGGAGTAAGGGTCGCCCTACGTGTAGTTCAGCTTCAACTTATTTTTTATGTACCAGTCAACTCCCTGTATTCCCTTTTGTATACTATACTGTAAATACAAGTTTTCATTTCCATTTCTTTAAACTGAAGTCTCTGAGCCCGTTCTTCATTCGCTTCACGTTTGGCCCGCGAGCCTATCGCCGCCATACCAGCGGCAGCCAGCTCCTTCCCAACTCGCCCATGGCCGTCTCGGACGGTGCGTTTAGGACGCCGAGCGGGGAGCTGGAATCCCGGAGAAGGACCTTCGGCACCATCGGACAACTAACTAGAGGCCCGGGTGGGCCCCTTTGTGCGTGAGCACGCAGCAAACCGCACCTCGGGCGTCATTACGACGACCTGGGGCGGCTACGCTGAATGTGGCGTCGGCATGCAACATGCCGGTGGTGACGGCCCTGGAGACTCGCGAACCGTTAGTTGTTCGCCGTCGGAAATGCCTGTTTTTGGTCACTGGGCTGTGGCCCGCGCGTGCCGCGGGATGGCTTTGGTTCAAGCGTTCCTTCCTCGCTCGCCGTGGGGTAGCATGCGTCTAAGCACAGCGGGGTGCCGATTAAACGGGTCTGAGTAAGAGCCAGTACGGCTCGGCTTGTTGGAGATAACCAGAAGCAGGCGCGCGGACGGTCCAACTTCCCCATGGGAAGGTTTTCTTCAAATAATAACTCTTTCGTGCGAATCTTTTGGGCGCCTGCTCGTTTCCTGTGACAGCGCCCGATCTGACGCGACACGTGCGCAAGTAACGCGTTTCACGTGCGCCATATCTTTACCATCGCCCTTCGACCTTGGGTGGCATGGTCTGCTTAAGTGTGTGTCTTGTTTAGTGCTGATGTATGTGTTTTTTTTTTTATTATTGTAAAAACATACCCCTCTCACCGTCAACAGACTGGGTGGTGATTTCACCAATTGGACCGCCCCAGTTGAGGAGGCGGGACAAAAGGTGGAATCGCTGCCCAATGCCAGAGCGAAGTTAAGATGATTCGCGGGCTGAGACGTTAAGGCGGAGCGGTTGTGGTAATAAAGATGGCTCCGCCATGGGACGGGGCAGGCTGAACGAGAGGCTGAACGGGTGGAAAAAGTGCTACGCACTGCCGGCTACGCCGGAGTAGGGTCGCCCTACGTGTAGTTCAGCTTCAACTTTATTTTTTATGTACCAGTCAACTCCCTGTATTCCCTTTTTGTATACTATACTGTAAATACAAGTTTTCATTTCCATTTCTTTAAACTGAAGTCTCTGAGCCCGTTCTTCATTCGCTTCACGTTTGCCCGCGAGCCTATCGCCGCCATACCAGCGGCAGCCAGCTCCTTCCCAACTCGCCCATGCCGTCTCGGACGGTGCGTTTAGGACGCCGAGCGGGGAGCTGGAATCCCGGAGAAGGACCTTCGGCACCATCGGACACAACTTTACTGGCGCAGCCGACAGGATAGGTTCGCGGGGCGAAGAAACGGCGAAGATTCAGAAGAAATCACCTCCGTAGAGGCCACCTGGCAGCACCTCCAGAGCAGTCGCAAGCACAGTCCCCGGAACAGAGGCCCGGGCAGCAACGGCAGCAAGTCGACGGCTACGACAAGAGCGACAACAGGGCAACACGACGACCAAACGAAGGTGACACCACGACGCCTGGGCCGTCAGCCACGAGCCAACACGCCGAAGCTGTGAGTTTTCTTTCCTATTACTGTATTGCCACTGCGGGGTATATAAGCTAACACAAAGCGCTGCGAAATGGAGGGTGGTGAGAGCGTGAGTGAGGTCGGGAGTGTGGTCGGGAGTAGCAACGGAAACGTTTTGTCAGAACGACAAATGGAGTACCATTTGAAGCTAGCGCAAGAACGTCGCCAAGCGCTCGAGCTTGAGGTAGAACTCGCCAGATTACATTCGACGGCTTCATCGAGCAGCCAGGAGCGCGTTGGCAGAGCGGGGGAGCACAGCGCAACTTCTGAGTGGCGTAAATACGCAAAAATCCTAATCGGAGCGTTTCCCAAATTTCCCGCGGACGCTGAGGTGCCAGTATGGTTCGAGTCAGTGGAACATACGCTAGAGGCCTACGAGGTGCCCCGAAGCTGTTGGGGTCAAATAATTTTCCCACTCTTAGCGGAGCGTGTGGAGTATTTGGCTACTCGTTTGACACCCGCGCAACACCGAGACTATGAGGCCTTAAAGGAGGTTGTCCTTGATGAGCTCAAGCTGTCGCCTCTGGAGTATCAGAAAAGATTCCTGGGAGCGCGCAAAAGGAAGTCGGAAACGTGGAAAAGCTTTGCAACGCGGTTAGGCAGCTACCTAAATTTTTACGTAGCGTCTAGAGATGTAGCCAATTTTGTTGATTTGATGGAACTCCTAGTTGCTGATCAGCTGAAGTCCGCGCTCTCGGAGGAGGCGTTGAGATACCTGAGACTGCGGGAAGGGGCTGCGTGGTACAGGACCGGCGAAATCGCGAGGCTGCTCCAAACTTTCGAGGACGCTCACGGTAGCGCGGAGGCAGCGAGGGGACAACAGACGCGTAACGCCGTTGGTAAAAACATGGAGAAGGCAGCCGATACCCGCACCGGGGGCGGCCTAGGGCAGAGTCAGGTGCAGAATACGAAGCCGAAAACGGCGTACACCCCTGGAAAGCCGCAGAGGCAGGCCGTCTGCTTTGAGTGTGGGTCGACCACGCACATTAGGCCGAATTGCCCGCGCGTTCGCGAGAGGTTGGCACAGGCACCCGCGACCTCCGGTCAAACTGAGAGACTCACGGCCCGAGTCTCCATCGATGAGGCAACGGCAGGAGACCGCTTGTGGAGAGTGGCCATCGACCATAAGGGCAAGACCCTGAATGCGATAGTCGACACGGGGGCCGAAATCACAGTGGTGCGGGAAAGCGCCCTGCCAGAGGAGGCTACCCTGTCACACGGGAGCGTGTGCCTGCGAGCCGCATTCGGGGAACGAGTTGAAGCTAAGCTGGTAGAGCTTCCATTGACACTGAAGGAAGGGAAGCCAGTGTTTACGAACGTTGCAGAGGCCACACCGGTGTTGTGCGCAGTAACCGATAGGTTGAGCATAAGCGATTGCCTGCTCTCGGCGGCGGATTGGGACGCGCTTCAGCAGGAGCAGGAAGAATTCCGCGAGCCACTAGCCGCTAAAGCTCCCGAATGCCTGTCGGAGAAGCTAGAGACATCCGAGACGTTAGAAGAAGGGGTACCTAGCTTAATAAAGCCTGATACCGGCGGGGAAGGGACAGTTAGCACGAGCCGCGGGTTGCTAACCATTAGAGCTTCGCAGAATGAGGAAGAGGAGCTAGTGGCAGCCGTGGGAATAGAGGAAGGTGCACCAAACCCGATTAGCTCAGATACGCGCAGCGAGGGCACCTCTAGGACGGAGACAGAGCACGCAGAAATGGAGAATGGGGGCGCGGATACACCTGGTGGTTCGAGTGCAGTTAGGAGAGACGCCGCGGCTTTAATGGAAGAGCAAAGGAACGACCCGACACTCGCGCGTGCGTGGAAGGACGCAAAGGAGGGAAAAGGCGGCATGATAGTGGTGGAAGGGTTGCTATATCACCAAGACAGAGTGTTAGGGCAGCCGCTAAAACAACTTGTATTGCCCACGGAGCGTCGCGCCGATGTCCTCGGCCTTGCTCACGAATCGTACTGGGGCGGACACCTCGGGTGTCGCAAGACGAAAGCAAGGATCAAGCTTAGTTTCTTTTGGCCGGGCATCGAAAAGGACGTGCAGGAGTACTGTAATAGTTGTCACGCGTGCCAGATCAGGGCCGACAGCAGGCGGACCGACCGCGTGCCCATTACACCGCTTGTCAGGCCGCGATACCCATTTCAGAAAATAAATATTGATGTTATAGGGCCGATAGATCCCCCGACCAGCCGTGGCCACCGCTACGCGCTTTGCGTCATAGACCTGTGCACCCGCTGGCCTGAGGTCATATGCCTGAAATCGTTAACGGCCAGGGCTACGTGTGATGCACTGTTGGAGATTTTTAGCCGCACCGGGATACCAGAGGTGGTGTGCTCTGACTGCGGGACGAACTTCACCGCCGCGCTTACGAACGAGTTCCTCGCGCGCCTCGGCTGCTCCCCGCGTTTTTCAACACCTGACCATCCGGAAAGCAATGGGGCTGTAGAACGGTGGAATCGGGTGTTTAAGAACATGTTGTTCCACGTGATAGGCGAACACGGGCGGCAGTGGGATAAGTTCGTGCCATTCCTGCTGTGGGCGTATCGAGAAGTTCCCCACGATACGACAGGCGTGTCACCGTTTCATATGATGTACGGAAGGGAACCCGTCGGGCCGCTTGCGCTCTTAAAGCGGACTTGGCTGGGAGAACAGGAGATACCTGGGGCGGTCGCCGAAAAGCCCTCCGAATACATGAGGAAGCTTAAGAGACAGCTCGAGATTGCCGCGGAGGCCGCTGACGTAGTCGCGACGAAAAAGCAGAGAGCATACGCCACACAGTACAACTTGCGCGCTAAAGAAAAGGCGTTCGAGCGAGGAGATCAAGTGTTGGTGTTTGACAGCAGCCGCTCCGGTAAAATGCAGCCTAAGTGGGTGGGACCATGCACCATAACGGAGAAATACAGGTCGCATTCCTATTATGTAGAGTCCCCAGAAGGAAAGCGTATGCTCGTTCACGCCAACCACCTACGACCTTACAGGTGCCGCGTCGCCGGCATTGGCGTCATGTTTCATGATGACCATGACTTCGGCGAGGTAGAGTATACGCCGCGCCCATCCACTGCTCGCATCAACGTCTCCATCCTACCGGCTGAACGCCTGGCACATTTGACGCCGTCGGATGGTGCGCTGGTGCGGGCGGTGTTTGACCGGCACGCGGCCCTGTTTGCTGGCGATATAGGCATAGCGAAAGTAGGCGAGCACCGCATTAAATTGGTTGCCGGGGCCGTGCCGAGACGCTGTCGCCCTTATCGCATCCCTGTTGCATTGAAGGAGGAGGTGTCGAAGCAAATCTCCGAGTTATTGGCATTGGGATTGATCTACAGGTGCGAGAGCTCCTTCGCGCATCCGCTCGTGTGCGTGCCCAAGAAAGACGGCACAGTACGTTTGTGCGTCGATTACAGGAGCTTAAACGCGGTCACCGAGCCAGATGCGTTCCCGATGGGGTTTCCGCAAGAGATGATCATGAACGTGGGAAGTGCTAGCTACATAACTCTTATAGACCTCAGGCGCGGATACTGGCAAGTGCCCTTAGCTAAAGAATCGCAGGAGGCGGCGGCGTTTGTATCTCACATCGGCCAGTTCGCGTGGAAAGTGATGCCCTTCGGGCTCAGAAACGCAGCGGCTAGCTTTCAGCGAAGCATGAACCAGCTGTTGTCCCCGCATGAGGAATACGCCTGCGCGTACTTAGATGACATCGCGGTGTTCAGTGGGTCACTGCAGGAACACCTTGAGCACCTTCACGCGGTCTTCACCACTCTAACTTCCGTTGGATTGGTAGCTAACTTGGAGAAATGCCAAGTGGCTGGCTCTTCTATCCGCTATCTCGGACATATTGTCGGATCGGGAAAGCATGGCCCAGACCCCACTAAGCTCTTAGCCATTAAAGGGCTACAGGTACCGCGGACGAAAAAGGAACTGAGAAGTGTCCTGGGTCTTTGCGGGTATTATCGGAGCTATGTTAGGGACTTTGCCGCTATCGCCAAGCCGTTGACCCAGCTGACCGGTAAACACGTGCCCAATCGCATCCCCTGGACAACGGAAGCCAACGAGGCGTTCGAAAACCTCAAAAGTGCCCTTTGCAGCGCAGTCGAGCTGAGCACTCCCGACACGACCAAACCATATTGGCTCTTCACCGATGCGTCCGCGATCGCTGTAGGCGCTTGCCTGGCCCAGATGGCCGACGATGGCACCGAGTGCCCAATTGCTTTTGCCAGTCACCGCTTCACGGCCGCGCAGATGAAGTGGTCAACTATCGAACGCGAAGCGTTTGGAGTCATTTGGGGACTAAAGAAATTTGACACATGGGTGTTCGGAGCCAAAATATTTGTCGTCTCTGACCACAACCCACTCGCGTACCTCACTCAGTCTGTGCCACAGGGGGCAAAACTGATACGCTGGGCTTTGGCTCTGCAGCGCTATGATGTAGTAGTGCAACATAGGAAGGGCACGGCGCACGCTAACGCCGATGCACTTTCCCGACTGTCGAATCTATGTTGGGGGGAGACATTGTCGGCCTAGCATCCCGGCTACCCCGCAGTGACGGTCAGTGTAGGAGAGGGGACAAATGTGATGTGCCGTGTGTGCAGTGACTATAGTGGTTTTTCGGCGAACTTTCAGCCACGAACACTCACAGTCGGTGATCCTGGTGCCGTTACGAACAAATCTCAGTGGTATTTTGAGTGACTGTATTCCCTACGAGGCACAGCATATGAACATTTTTGTGTGACCACCAGTTAAGTTTTCTTTCTTTTCTCTTTTGCCGCCACAGTATGCCTTATATTCAGTGATCATTATAGCGTAGACCGGGATACTCCGTGGCGCTTATGTGTAGAGTGTCTACCCGTGTGCATGCCTTCTTTTTTTTATTCTTGACCGTATTACTGCAATGTGCATACCATGGAATATGTCGCGTGAATAACAGTATGATGAGAAGTGGGGCCCAGAGTTCTCGCGCTGGATTACCCCGTACAGTGAACTAGGCTGCTCATTTGTTTATATTTCTTTAGTTTTTTTTCTTCAATCTCAAGTTCTAGGGGAGCAACGAGAGTAGCTCTGGGGGACGGGAACCTCATTGCAGCCTAAGCGCTCGGCGGGAATGTTAGCGGTTCTTGTGTTTACCGCGCTCGGGTTACCACGCCTTCTCGCGATAACCGCGGCCGGCTTTTTCATCGTGTTCCCGCTTCGGCAACGCTGTAACCAAGTCGTTGCGAAGTCTTGGGTGGGGGGTGTAAGCCTGCCGCTAGCAAGGCGCGTTTATTTTATTTTTTTTATAACACTCGGCGACGGGCGACGTCGGTCAATGGGGCGCGTTTCGCGGCATTGGCTTTTCGTTTGTCGTTCCCCGGCCGTATCTGTTATTCATTTTCTTTACTTTCTTCATATGTGTCTTCCGCGTCTTCTGGGGACACGGGCACCCCGCTGCGGGACTAAGAGGCGGGATGCTTGGACAGTGGTCGCGGCCGTGACGCAGGCGGACCCCGAATGGCCTGGACCTTTGGACGCCCTGCGGCGCTCCAGGTGTACGTGTATACACGACCTTGTGAGCGCCCGCGCGCGCAAGGAGGAAGCAGGCGGTGGTTCGGAAAGCGGTGCTTCCGAAATTGACGGACGAGCTGATATGGTGGCCCGTCCCCAATTCTCCGCACCGCGGAGAGACAAAGCTTCCACCCCTCTTGCCTGAACGGAGGCCCGGGTGGGCCCCTTTGTGCGTGAGCACGCAGCAAACCGCACCTCGGGCGTCATTACGACGACCTGGGGCGGCTACGCTGAATGTGGCGTCGGCATGCAACATGCCGGTGGTGACGGCCCTGGAGACTCGCGAACCGTTAGTTGTTCGCCGTCGGAAATGCCTGTTTTTGGTCACTGGGCTGTGGCCCGCGCGTGCCGCGGGATGGCTTTGGTTCAAGCGTTCCTTCCTCGCTCGCCGTGGGGTAGCATGCGTCTAAGCACAGCGGGGTGCCGATTAAACGGGTCTGAGTAAGAGCCAGTACGGCTCGGCTTGTTGGAGATAACCAGAAGCAGGCGCGCGGACGGTCCAACTTCCCCATGGGAAGGTTTTCTTCAAATAATAACTCTTTCGTGCGAATCTTTTGGGCGCCTGCTCGTTTCCTGTGACAGCGCCCGATCTGACGCGACACGTGCGCAAGTAACGCGTTTCACGTGCGCCATATCTTTATCATCGCCCTTCGACCTTGGGTGGCATCGCTTGTTTTTATGTATGTGTTGTTTAGTGCTGATGAATGTGCTTTTTTTATTTTATTATTATTATTGTACAAACATACCCCTCTCACCGTCAACAGACTCGGTGGTGATTTCACCAATTGGACCGCCCCAATTGAGGAGGCGGGACAAAAGGTGGAATCGCTGCCCAATGCCAGAGCGAAGTGAATATGATTCGCCGGCTGAGACGTTAAGGCGGAGCGGTTGTGGTAATAAAGATGGCTCGGCCATGGGACGAGAGAGGCTGAACGGGTGGAAAAAGTGCTACGCACTGCCGGCTACGCCGGAGTAGGGTCGCCCTACGTGTAGTTCAGCTTCAACTTTATTTTTTATGTACCAGTCAACTCCCTGTATTCCCTTTTTGTATACTATACTGTAAATACAAGTTTTCATTTCCATTTCTTTAAACTGAAGTCTCTGAGCCCGTTCTTCATTCGCTTCACGTTTGCCCGCGAGCCTATCGCCGCCATACCAGCGGCAGCCAGCTCCTTCCCAACTCGCCCATGCCGTCTCGGACGGTGCGTTTAGGACGCCGAGCGGGGAGCTGGAATCCCGGAGAAGGACCTTCGGCACCATCGGACACAACTTTACTAGGGTTATATGTGGCAAGGCGAGACATACTCAAGAATTGCCTTATATGACTCTGTCACGAATTGGGCAACTATGGCCATTCACGCACGACGTGCACGTGCACACTTCCTGATATGGCCATGTGTGGCACTTGCTTTATCGTCCCTTGCCTTATCACCACCAAGTGGGGCCATGACAGCTCAGAATACACTCTTAAGAAAAGTTTGTAGAAAGTAGTAACTGGCAAGGAAAATGTTCGCAACTGCCGCAGTTACTACCAAAGCGCTGCGAAATGGAGGGTGGTGAGAGCGTGAGTGAGGTCGGGAGTGTGGTCGGGAGTAGCAACGGAAACGTTTTGTCAGAACGACAAATGGAGTACCATTTGAAGCTAGCGCAAGAACGTCGCCAAGCGCTCGAGCTTGAGGTAGAACTCGCCAGATTACATTCGACGGCTTCATCGAGCAGCCAGGAGCGCGTTGGCAGAGCGGGGGAGCACAGCGCAACTTCTGAGTGGCGTAAATACGCAAAAATCCTAATCGGAGCGTTTCCCAAATTTCCCGCGGACGCTGAGGTGCCAGTATGGTTCGAGTCAGTGGAACATACGCTAGAGGCCTACGAGGTGCCCCGAAGCTGTTGGGGTCAAATAATTTTCCCACTCTTAGCGGAGCGTGTGGAGTATTTGGCTACTCGTTTGACACCCGCGCAACACCGAGACTATGAGGCCTTAAAGGAGGTTGTCCTTGATGAGCTCAAGCTGTCGCCTCTGGAGTATCAGAAATGTTTGATGCGCTTGTGTTGTTTGCGTGTGTTCTTTCGATGTAATGTTAGTATGTAGGTGTGACGACAAATTTTCATGAAGTCAAATGCTGCTGAACTGTAAATCGTAAGGCACAGGCTGCATTTTAACGGTGTTTTATGCAGGGGTAATGGAAGTGAGGCAGTAAAATATACATGTAGGAACCAGGAAAAAAAACACGCAGGAAAATTTCTTTGGCTGCACTGGGAACCGAACTCAAAGCACCCCGCTCCAAGACGAAAAGGGGGTCGGTTCTCTACAGCTGAGCTATCAGCGCACACGCTCGAAGCTGTACGAACGCAGCTTATGCTCCTTCTTATCGCTTGTTTCCCTCTGCCTTGAAGCGCCCGCGGCATTCTTTGGAACGTCTCCGGAATGGTGCCGTCATCTAGGAGAGGCCAAGTGACGTACGATGCACTCGTGCGGATTCGCCTCTCCTGGATGGAGCACCTTTCCATGCAGGTTCCAAAGTGCGCATCGAAGCGCACACGCGGGCCGTGTCGCCGGTCCCATTTCGTCGTGGATGGTGTTTCCTCGCGGCCGCGCCATAGGGCACCTCGATACGCGCTGCTCTGTACAGGGTGGTGACGACCCCCTCCCCTCACCCCCACCGCCGCCCTTCCCATATTGAATAAACCTATCCCTTGGGCTGCCCCGCCACGGTGGTCTAGTGGCTACGGTACTCGGCTGCAGATCCGAGGGTCGCGGGATCGAATCCCGGCTGCGGCGGCTGCATTTCGATGGAGGCGAAATGTTGAGGCCCGTGTACTGTGCGATGTCAGTGCACGTTAAAGAACCCCAGGTGGTCCAAATTTCCGGAGCCCTCCACTACGGCGTCTCTCATAATCAGAACTGGTTTTGGGACGTTAAACCCCAGAAATCAATCAATCAACTATCCCTTGGGCTCAGCTGCGCTGGCATTCATAAACAGGTTGCGGCGTGCGTCTGGGTCTCGAACAAAGCACGGGCACCAAACAGAAACAGACGCGCAACCGCTCGCTGCGATTCAAAATGGCTTTGCAGCGGTCAATGGATTTGAGCACCCTATATAGAGTAGCGTGTATCGAGGCGCCCTAGCCGCGGCCTACTCTGCGAGCGTGATAGCAAGAAGAACACTGCTGCGTTAAGCGCCCAAAGTCGGCAACAACGTTGGCAGGTCAGTGTGACGCAAGTAAACATGATTGACGCCTTTGCCATCCGGCATTTACGTAAACATCCACTGCGTCCAGTTATTAGGTGAAGTACTTCAGTTACCACAAGGACAAGGGGTTGGTCATGAATGTTATGGAGGAAATTCGTGAACGTGGGTTCATCCACGTCAAACGGTGCCGTACCAGCGAAACACTGATAGGAATGGGCACGTTCCCCCCGATGTACAATAAACATTCAACTGCTTGTGTGAAGACACCTTTCACTTTCGTGTTATACCAGTTACTCTGACAGAGGGATCAGCCACATGCATTTTCATTTTCCGGGAGGTCGGAACAGGTTCGGCAGTTTGTCTGAAATGTTCTTCAAGGCTAACCTTTAGACCATCGAGGAAAGCGTAGGGGACTTAAAATTGAACCGCTGCTGTTCGTCTCGAAGATAATTCAATAATGGTCCCAAATCTCTGGCAGCCCGCGCACTTCCTCAAGGGAAGAACAGCATAACAACCTTTTTAGGCATTTTTTGGCTTAGATTGTAGAACCTCCTGCTAACTACAGATAGGATGCGTTACTAACTGCACTTACTGAGAAGGTAGTACCTGTTACTAACTGCCGTTACTAACGGAGTAGGGTATGTTACTGACCGCTTAATTATCAACCAATAAAATATTTATTTCCAACGACAGTTGGCGGTCCTTTAGGCGAAAAGCGGTAATAACACCATTTGAAAATGCCTAAGGGCCCACGTGCATGACGGCGGTATAAAAATACATACCTTCAAAAACAAATTTACAATTAAGAGAAGAAAGAAATGCAGGTAAAAATAAATTAAAAATACGCTGTGCAAATACAACAAAGGAACAGCAGAACAAATGAGGTCAATATATAAGGACACTCTATATATTATAAGCACACTATATAAAAGGTAGTATCTGTTACTAGCATTGTGGCTTATGAGGGGTTACTAACACTTTCTCACCCGTTATAAGAGGGTTGTAACATAATAGAGAAGCAGTTAGTAACTCAAAGTTGGTAAGTACTACAGCCTTTTTAACACGCAAGTGTTTTATGCCGGGGTCCACCACGACCCCATACGTCACTACTGTAACAGATATGACGCACTAAAATACACATGAACAACAAAGAAAAACACCCAGAAAAATTTCTGTTGATACACTGGGAATCCTACTCACAGCCGCCCGCGCCTCGACGAAAGGTGACCGGTGTTCTACCGCTGTGTAACGCCGCCTGAAATTGTGCGAACGCGCTTCATGTTCCTTCAAGGTCGCTTCGTTCGACGCTCTCGTTCGGCTCAGCGCGCGCGCATCCAGGCGCACATTGCCTGGAAAGGTGCCGCCATCCAGGAGCAGCGAAGTGAATCACTGCAGCTTTACTTCGCCTCTCCCGGATGGCGGCACCATTCCAGGTGCGTTCTAAAGTTCTCCTCGAGTGTGCGCATCAAAAAGAATCGTGATAAGAAAGAGAATAACCGCGTTCGTACAGCAACGAGCGTCTGTGCGCCGACAGCGTAGTGGTAGAGCACCTGTCACCTTTCATCGTACATAGCGTTTCCCCGCCGATCACTCTTCGAGCGTCATGGGGTTTGGCGCCCACGCACGGCAACGACGTTGACGGGTGGCGCAAGTAAATATGATTGATACCCATGTCGCACGCCATTTACTATCGACTTTGCCCATTTATTGCGTAAACTACTTCAGTTACCACAAGGGGTTGGTTGGTCCTTGGTGCTATGGAGGCGATGCCTGGACGTGGGTTCATCCACGTCCAGCGAAACACCGGTAGCTATAGGCTAGTTTACCTCGATGTGACTATAAACATTCAACTGCTTATGCGAAGACACCTTTCACTTTCGTGCTATACCGATAGAGGGATCAGCTATATTTTTTTTCTAAGAGTATCTTTTCGTAGCTGTCATACGGAAAGCCTCCCTGACATGTCACAAATGCCATCAGCGGCAACACCACGTTTAGCCATTTTTAGCACACTTTGCGACGTCGCTGTCAAGTGATGGTCACGACAGCTCAGCCTAGCTTTGTGTAGCTGTCATACAGAAAAAAATCTTCCTGATATGTCACAACTTCCATTAACGGCAGCGTCATACATCGGCTATAACGTACCGGTGTTGACCTGCAGCTTGCACTTATAGGACTCGGATAGCACCCAGGAGAAAGGGGCGATCGCGGTCCGGAGACGCTGTATACGGGCGAGATGGGTATCCGACTTCTGGACATGGACCTGCGCCATTCGATAAATAAAAGGTTCTTCATTATAAGGATAGAACAAGTATGGGAAGCTGTTCATGGAAAAGGAGTTATCGTGCGCCCTAGTTTATTTTCCTTTTTTATTTCTTGGACGGCACCACGTTTTCCGAACGCCTGCTGCGTCTGCTGCTTGCAGTAAACATGGCGTCCCCGGTGCTGGCAATACCGTGTGCGGCCGCGAACTCTCCTTTTAGTTCTCCGAGGAGGCTATACGCTAAGTGTGACAAGAAGTGGGTCTCCAAGCAAACGAAGCAGGTTATCTGCAACGTCTACGCTGGAGTAAGGCGCCGTGAGCCCGAGCTGTCGACGAATTCTGTGTGCCGGACTGTCGCCGAACTCACCGGAGTGAGTATGCGAACGGTAACACGAATCAAGGCTGAAGCTCTGCGGGCCCCACTATCCTCTCCAAAGCGTAAGAAACAGCATCCGCCGTGGAAAAGCTGCTCATCGTTGGGACGTTGGGACGCGCCGTCTTTTATACATCACGCATCGAACTTTCCAGCCTTATCACTGGTGGCCGCGCAAGCTCTGAAATAAGCTTGACTGTTCGCGTCTTGCGCGCAATCTTAACAACGATCTACAATTGTGAGGCTTCTCGAACACTGAGGCGCAGTCTGCGCCGATCATTGCTGACAGTCTTTGTGGGCGTAAACCGAATACAGCAAACTGAAACAAGACAGGCCCGTGCAGGATCGTGCCGCAACCGGCCTTCCATTCCGCCTGTAAAGGGCTCAATACTGTAAACGTTAACATTCGATCACGTGTGGCGCGCACCCGTATATACTGGGCTGAACACGGAAGCTAAACATCACTGTTATAAAGGCTGAATAATGCTGGGAAAACGTTCTGAACAGCGGAAACTTTTATATGTACCAGTATATATAATTATACAGCACAGTAACTAGCTGCATGTATGCACTCTCGTCAAAGTTTAACTCTGACGTTCCCATTTTGCATGCATACATTTTGCTAAACACACTAGCGCTGCGAGCAAGCGAAAACCGAAACTGGAACTGAAATCGGCTGCAAGCTGCCGGACTACATGCGTAGTAACACAAATGTGCGGAGGCCCCGCCTCCGTAGCCTTCGCTCCAATGTCAAGAAAAGCTGTCGCCGAGTATAATACTTTCGCTAACCTCAGCCGTTATTAGAGTGTTGTAACATATTAGAGAAGCAGTTAGTAAATCAAAGTTGGTAAGTACTACAGCCTTTTTAACACGAAAGTGTTTTATGCCGGGGTCCACCACGATCCCATACGTCACTGCCGTAACAGATATGACACACTAATACCCCTGTCACACTGGACGTTTTAATGTCATTCGAACGCAATGACATTCGCATCGAATGACATTATTCCGCTGCTACACGGCGACATTTAACATCATTCGAATCGAATGACTTCTGAAATCGAATGAGTTCGAGCAACTCATTCGCATTCGCAGTGGGACCGAATGTGTACTCTCTACCCCAGAGACAACGTAAACGTGCGGCACTGAGCCTTCCTAATTTGTGAAACGTCATGTGAAAATGGTATTACTTTAGCGCGTTTGCCGATATTCATCATTTTAAAAAGGAAAACAGCCAGGCAAGCCGTAACAAAATGTGTTTACTCTCGACATCAGCGGCGTCCGAGGCTTCGGTATTTCGCCGCAGGATGCAATCGCGAAAGCCGTTTGCTTGAGCGCAGCGCTTATTACACTGCGTCTTAATTTAGCGTCTGTGTTTGTCATTAACGCGCTTTGCTTGCAAAAACAGTAAGTGAATGGTTCGGCTGCTGCAAGTCAGCGCCCCCTTTGAGCGCTGCCGTATCAACTGCAAATTATTCTGTTGGTGTAATTCAGTGAAGCAAAGCCCTGCGTTTATTTTAAATAAAATAGGAAGACTTTTCAGCCACTCTGCACTTACGCTCTGCAGCTTTTAGGTCCAGTTCCTTTGGAACTATCGTCACTGATATCGTAAACGAATGACATTACTTCTTCGTGTGTAGCACAACCGCGGGTCGAATGACATTCTGTGACATTCGCTGCACAGAATGTCATTCGAATCGAATGACATTAAAACGTCTAGTGTGACAGGGATATAAAATACACATGAACAACAAAGAAAAAC
The DNA here is from genome assembly GCA_013339685.2 of Hyalomma asiaticum. NCBI lineage: Eukaryota > Metazoa > Arthropoda > Arachnida > Ixodida > Ixodidae > Hyalomma > Hyalomma asiaticum. The sequence goes on along the minus strand of CM023488.1, from coordinate 74,729,317 downwards.
ACCCAGAAAAACTTCTGTTGATACGCTGGGAATCGTACTCACAGCCGCCCGCGCCTCGACGAAAGGTGACCGGTGCTCTACCACTGTGCTAACGCCGCCTGAAATTGTGCGAACGCGCTTCATATTCCTTCAAGGTCGCTTCGTTCGACGCTCTCGTTCGGCTCAGCGCGCGCGCATCCAGGCGCACTTTACCTGGAACGGTGCCGCTATCCAAGAGAAGCGAAGTGAGCCACTGCAGCTTTACTTCGCCTTTCCTGGATGGCGGCACCATTCCAGGCGCGTTCTAAAGTCCTCCTCGAGCGTGTGCATCAAAAGGATTGTGATAAGAAAGAGAATAACCGCGTTCGTACAGTAGCGAGCGCCTGTGCGCCGACAGTGTAGTGGTAGAGCACCTGTCACCTTTCATCGTGCATAGCGTTTCCCCGCCGACCACTCTTCGAGCGTGATGGGAACAAGAAAACTGCTGCGTTTGGCGCCCACGCATAGCAACGACGTTGACGAGTGGCGCAAGTAAATATGATTGATACCTTTTTCGCACGGCATTTACTATCGACTTTGCCCAGTTATTGCGTAAACTGCTTCAGTTACCACAAGGGGTTGGCTGGTCCTTGGTGTTATGGAAGCGATGCCTGAACGTGGGTTCATCCACGTCAAACGGTGCCGTACCAGCGAAACACCGGTAGCTATAGCCAAGTTCACCTCGATGTGACTATAAACATTCAACTGCTTATGCGAAGACACCTTTCACTTTGGTGCTATACCGATAGAGGGATCAGCTATATTTTTTTTCTAAGAGTATCTTTTCGTAGCTGTCATACAGAAAGCCTTCCTGACATGTCGCAAATGCCATCAGCGGCAGCGCCACGTTCAGCCATTCCTACCATCCTTAGCCATATCGCTGTCAAGTGATGGTCACGACAGCTCAGCCTAGCTTTGTGTAGCTGTCATACACAAAAAAAAATCTTCCTGATGTGTCACAACTTCCATTAGCGGCAGCGTCATGCATCGGCAACAACGTACCGGTGTTGACCTGCAGCTTGCACTTGTAGGACTCGGATAGCACCCAGGGGGAAGGGGCGATCTCGGTCCGGAGACGCTGTATACGGGCGAGATGGGTATCCGACTTCTGGACATGGACCTGCGCCATTCGGAATTGTCCAAGTGCATACGTGTCAGTGTCTCGACGCATTCAGGAATAATTAAAATGAGCGAAGTCTCGCGGAAGCGCGAGGGATGGAGGATGGTGCACATATTCTAGAAATCATGGTCGACGCCACGTGTAAGGTGAAGCTGCACATGGGATGTCCATGCGGGCTCCACGAGAAGAAAACTTTCTATTCTAAAAAGAAATGTCGTCCATGTCAGGTATGCATTTTGGTATGATTTTCCAATGAATACAGCTTGGCATTACCAACGAGCTTAATATTTAAGTCCTGAATTGCTGAACCTGGTTTTGAGGCGGAAACAGCAGAGCTGACTTCCCTCTTGAGGGACATCTTTCGAACTCATTATTTGAGTCATTTTTTATGCCTACGTTCCAGAGCTCCAACTGGCCGCGCCACGGTGGTGTAGAGGCTATATGGCACTCGGCTGCTTATTCGAAGTTCGCGGGATACAATCCCGGCCGTGGCGACTGCATTTCGATGGAGGTGAAATGTTGGCACCGGTGTGCTGGTGCTATGTCAGTGCACGTTCAAGAACACCTGGTGGTCGAAATTCAAGGAGCGCTTCCATTACCACGTCTCCAATACTCGTAGCGTGGTTTTGGGGCGTAAAACCCCAGAAATAATCAGAGCTCTGACTCATTCAGTACAGAATTATACGTGTTAGATGTTCGTACAAACTCGCAGATTCAAAATATGCAGTTTTAGGTGCTGAGCACTGAGCAGGGGGTAGTAAAAATAAAAATAGTGATATAAAAATAGTGGATATAACGTTTTCTCCTACTATGTTCAAGAATACGTTGGCAGATACACGTGAAGTTGATTACGCGTTCGTATGCGAAATCAGTTGCAGTCAGCCATATATGCCTGCACAATGCTCAGTCACGCGTGCACTAGGCATACGTTTAGCCAGCCATAGCCAAAGAGCCGCAGTGTACTCGGGAAAGAGTCCTTTCGTCGCACCCCTGGGACACGGGTTCTTTTATTGTCAATCAGATTGATTTGTAGGGTTTAACATTCCAAAACCAGCTCTGATGCTGAGAGACGCCGTAGTGAAGGTCTCCAGAAACTTCGACCGTGGTTCTTTAACGTGCAGTTACATCGCACAGCACACGGGCCTGAACATTTCGCCTCCATCGAAATGCAGCCGCAGCGGCCGGTATTCGATCCCGCGACCTTTGGATCTGCAGCCGAGTGCCATAACCACTAGACTACCGTGGCGGGGCTGATTGTCAATCAGTCCGCGAATTTTCTTTTCGAAATCGTGAAATAACATTGCTGGCAGCACGTGATGACGTCTAGCAAAGTCATCGTAACGTCATCACATTCTCACAAGATATTTTTTCATGTTGAAGCCCCGCCGACGTCAAGTGATGACGTCAACAATTTGTCGTGTGAGGTTTGGTAGCATTCGTGTTGCCTCCGAGACACCCACCGAACAATGAATTTTCGAACTCCCACGCCTTGCAATGCTTTCGCATTAATACCATGGAAACTTGGCATGAAGCCCCTACGAATAACAACTAGCAAGTAGCATGTCATAACTGTGTTCAATTGAAATAGTTGGTTCCTAGATGAATGTGTCTGGACTAGGGAAACTTAAAAGGAGGACAGCGTGAAGATATACAAGGACACTGCAGTACTTACAACTGGATTTATTTCTCTTTTCGCGGCTTAACATGCCGCAAAACACGAACAGATGCACGTCATTGATTCGCACCTCTCTAGCTTCTAGTCAAAGCCAGCGACGCTACACTGATGCAACGTGTTTCCCCTCTTCCTCGATCTCGAAGGGTCGCACCTCCATGGCGTCATGGCTCTGACTAGGAAAGTACTGTCGGGTCTTATCGGCCACAGATACACGTTACAGGAGAGACGAGAGGTGCAAATTCATGAAGTGTATCTCTTCGTGCTTTGCTGCATATTTGGCTGGAGAAACAGAATGATACCTGTTAGTACAGCGACGTCCTTGTGTGTCGTCACGTTGTCCCCTGTATTTTAAATTCCGCTAGTCCATGTTTAACAAAATGTCAACTCAACGCTGTTCCATCTGTTTCATGTCCAGGCATTACTCATTGCGTTACATTCGTTGGGTGTAAAGCAGCTTACGAATTCCGTTCCAATGAAAGCAGCAATGAATATGTGTTCTCGAAATACCTGGTAGGCGACGATTAAATTTCCTTGCAATTGCACATTGCACTTTACGAGTCGGTCGAGTGACACTTCCCCCACTAAGTGCGGTGTCATATAGTGAGATCACTTGAGGAGTAATGTCTTCCATAAGAATAACATACGTATGTACGTCCAAACTTCGCGCTACAAATACAGTAAAATGTAGACACTACAATTCCTGTTGCCCAAGAGCTATAAATGCACTGGTCGCCCCAGTAGCAATTACATAGGCTTACAGCACTGAACACAGGAAAGTCATTGCTGGGGACATTCCGTAAACTGGCGTAGACGAGACTAGTTCGTAGTTATACCTAGCTACACATAACTAGAAGTTTAATCACTAAACTTTCAACTGGCCGAGCAACTAATTTCGCTTTGCGCTATGACAAATGCGCTGTCTGCGTAGACCAAGAGAATCTGGGTTCAGACACTTTGCACAGGATCATACGCTGCTCGAACATGCACGTTTTCACATACTTCGCTACGTAGGTAATTTGATATTAAATACAGTTCCCTTACTCAACGTTTCCGGTCTTCGTGACCACCCAGAGACGGTCTTCTTCTTCTTCTTCAGCCACGCCTCGCGTTCCGTGCCCACGTGAGACTTATCATTCCGATAGTGATAATGACGATGCATCCTTTTCTGTAAAGCTTGTATGCCATGTGGTTACATCTGCCTTTTTAGGTCTAGTGTTAAGATGTTTCTCGCTCTGGGTTTGTGTTCTCTTGTGTTTCGTTCTGCTGGTGCTAAGTTCAAGGGACTGTGTACTTTGTCAAGCCGTTTTGTGGCTTAGCAAAACGTTTTATTGGGCTAGTTGGTTCATGACTCCTTGAAAAAACGTAGCGCAAAGAACACACGGATAGACAAAGAGCACAGAACGGGCGCTATCTCCCGTCCTGTGCTCTTTGTATATCCGTGTGTTCCCTTTCGCTACATTTTTTCAAGACGTTTTGTGGATTTTAGTCTATGGCCCTCGACATCTGTACACTTCGGATCGGGGTATTGAAATTAAATTTTTCTGATTGTGACACTGGTGACGAGGACGACTACGACGATGATGATAATGCCTCAGCATTCCTGGCGAACACTCACTGGGGTAGGTAAGCTACGAAACTGTTGGTATGATGAGACGAATAGTAGTGTCAATAAAACACCTCCTTTTCAAATATTTCATTTGCCAGCGGCGATGAGGCCTCAGCACAAGACTCGCAAACAAGAATAGTATCTCTACCGCTGCAGATGAGCGCAAGTTCGTGTTATGAGGAATCAATGCTGCCATCACGGTAGGAAAGTCTGGCGACATGGCGATAGCTCTCCTCAGGTCATCTCAGTACCGCAACACTCGTGGTCTCAGATGGGTCTGTACTCAGTGTTCGAAAGCCGAAGTGCTTCCCTCTCCAGACTGGTAACGACCGGCGGCGCGCCTTTACATAGCTTTAAAAAATTATTTCCCCTTTCAGCCACGTCAGGCCATTTGACAGAGTAACGAGATGTCTGCGTCCGGTACAGTATCTCTATACAATCGTTAAATAGCAGAACTATATCGCTACTCCCAGACATAAATGTATTTTTCAAATATATCTCGTTACATTTATGACGTCTCGGTTGCAACGGTGGGGGCGGACAGTGAGCGCAAGCGGCGGCTCGAGCGAAGCTCCACGTGGTAGACTGACCGGACAGAGGACTGAAGATCGAAGAGCTACCTCCACCAAGTATGACGTCTCGGTTGCAACGACGTTTATTAGGACCTGCTACTCGGCACCGAACCAGCCAAGGCCCACACACGATAATGATGATCCCGAGGTACTGAAGATGAAGATCAACCGCAGCAGGATGATGATGATGATGATGATGATGATAATGTACAGATGAGGAAGAAGTTCATAATAAACGCCCACAATACACAGATAATCAAAAGTGCCTTCGAGGTACTATATATAGCGACACTCTCTTATCGCAATACTTCCCAGGTGTGACTACTGCCCCTACTACAGCCACCACCACTACTGCTGCTACATCAACAGCAATATTATTATTCAATTCTGCTGGGGATGATCTTAACTTGCACTTTAGCTCATAAACGCCAATGAAGCAAGCTTGTACCTGCGGTTTTACGCCTCGGTCCCAAATGATGTCAACGGACGAGAGCTGTAAAACTTCATTTCAGTAATTTTTCAAGCTGTGTGTGGGACTATAAGTATGATCATTGCTCTTTAAACTCCTGCAACAGTTCCCACACGTCATATGAAATTGAATTTCCTATAACCACTGCTCTGTTCGCAGCAAATTATTTAAAAGCATACGCTTAGTACGTCTCATTATTGCTTGCCTACTTTCTAAGAAACGAAAAAAAGAAATCAGCCTACCTCGACACTCTTAAAGTGTATGCACAGTAAGTACGTTAAACGAGCATCACCAACAGAACTGCTCTTGGACAAGGACCGTCACCACAAACGGCGGTAAAGCATGAACACCACAATTATTTATGCAGTATTATAATCTCTGCCACTTAGTTCGAAATTTTTTCTATAGAGCGACGTGAAACTTTCCCGCATGTCTCCTTTTTAATTCTGCATTAATAATAATAATAATAATAATAATAATAATAATAATAATAATAATAATAATACTCTATGGTGTTTTAGGTGTAAAAACTATCTAAACAGAGCACATGGGAATACAGAAGACGAAGACAAAAAATTGTAGTTTCACCGAAAGGGTGGAGCAGAATGCGATAGCAAGAAACTGTAATGTTATACGAAGTGAAGCTGCCAGCTAACTCTTATGGACACGATCTCACGCAACTTTACAAATCGCTGGTATAAAAGAATACGGCTGCTCCAGGGACACTTTTTGCAGTCCCTTCGCGTTGATAGCGCAGCTCGTAAAAGGGTTTGCAAGCCGCTCGCTGACGGCTGCCGAGATAGCGCGCGCGCCAGCGATGGCGACCGCGCGAAGCCCAGAGTTGCTGCTTGGCAAGACAGCATTCGAATCCGCTTACCCACGGCCTGAAGGCGAGCGCCAAAACGCCTAGGCTATACAAACATGCTTGAAGAACATGTATTTACGGGAACCATGCCATTACGTTGCACCAACGACTGTAACACACCTTGCTATTGGTGAAAGAAAATGAAACGGAGAGAGAACGAACCCCGGCCGCGGCGGCTGTATTTCGATGGAGGCGAAATATTGAGGCCCGTGTACTGTGCGATGTCACTGCACGTTAAAGAAAACCTCATGTGGTCGAAATTTCATAATCAGTTCATGGATTTGGGACGTAGAACCCCATATATCAATCAATCGAGAGCGAGAGAACGAGGCTGGGAATAGAAGATATAGAAAGAGAAGACGAAATAAATACTTGACTTGCATGGAAAATGGCATTTTTAAGAGGCACTGCATAACTTTTCGAACATATCCAGTAAACCGTACCGATCAGTCGTTGGACCTCCTGTGAATATGTGTGCCAAATATTATTGCACTACACGGTCGGGCCAATTTGCAATACGGTTTCAAACACAGATTGAAAGCGCATGTTCTTTGTTTTAACAAATGTCACATGAACCACTAAGTCGTTTGACCTTTTTCGTTGCTGCTTTAAGGGAGGTACTTGATAGGTTTATGTATCGTATAATTTCTAGTGCATAATTCTATTGCGAAACTCTTTTTTTTCGCTATGCCACCTAACAGTACCTTTGTTTTTTGCATGTTCATCTTAAATGCTACTCTATAGCTCTCCCTCGGCTTTGATCCCCGATCATCTATTCTGCACAGCTGTCATCATGCAGTATTCATCGCGATATGGCAACACGTACTGCCTATCGTCAGTGGTAACTTAGCTTTGAGGCCCTTCTTTTTTGGGCTGTGTATATAGTGCTCTAGACAAAACAACCATTGGTCATTAAGGGTAACAGATCGGATTCCTAGAGAAGGCAAGCGTGGCAGGGTGCGGCAGAAAGTCAGGAGGGCAGATTAGATCAAGAAGTTTGCGGGGGAAAATTGGGCCCAGTTAGCACAGGACAGAGATAACTGGAGATCTGTAGGAGAGGCCATTTGCCCTGCAGTGGGCGTAGACAGGCTGATGATGGTGATGATGATGGTAGTGCTCTAACAGGAGAGTAAAAGCTTTCATTTCAAAGTGGCAGAGCTTTTCAAGAGAATATGTATGTTTAAATGCGAAATGAACTTAAATGTCATCCATAGTTCTCTCAGGTTGCTAGGCACGCTGTTGACATCGCCGCCACTCCTCATAGGTTGCAACGCGGATGTTATGGCAGCACGCTTCGCAGTATGTGAAGAGATCTGCGTCTGTCATCGGCATTATCAGTAGCCTCTGTACCTATACGACCAGCATTTTCTTCTCTACAACGCCCCAGCAGACGAAGTCTGCAAATGCGACTTCATACGACAGTAAAACAACCCGCGAGATGTGCATTAAAATAATTCTTAATTGACAACGAATCTTAAATGGTAGTTCGAGGCAGGGCACTACGTGTGCTTAATAACAACGTTCATCACAGCGGAACCGACACATGCAACTGAAATGACGTCCTTCACACAGGCGCGCGCGCACAGAATAGCGCGTGTGCGACGCGCAAGGAACCGGCAAGAACTGCACGCGTGCGGATGTCCACTGTCCACTTCACAGTGAAGCAAATGCAGTTAAGAGACGGCGCACTTTCTCACCGGGTTTAGCGGGTCCCCCGGCGTGCACCCGAAAGCTGAGCTAAACGCGGGCACGTGTCGAAGAGCCGCGTTGCACTCATTCGAAAGCGGTTCCGCGTACCCACGGCACCTGGAGAAGCACCAGGACACGAAGAGCAGTTGTTCCGGTGTAAAACCGCTTAAGCCAGCGATTACGCGCCGAGAACCGTGTGCTTCGTACGCATCCACAAGCACCTTCAAGGCCGCCACGTCCTCTCGCGTTGCGGGCGCTCCCGCCTCGCCAAAGTTGTCCGTGCACTTCAGCGTCTCGTTGAACTCGGCAGGAGAGAGGCCTTCGTAGAAGGAGCGGGCCATCTGGGCCGAAGCCCTGGCCACGACTCCGCCGAACGCGCCGAACTTGGCCGCGTCCACGAGGTGCAGGTCGTACAAAGGAAACGAGATGGCGTAGGGAAGGAGGATGAAGTCGTCGCTCTGGTACACGTACAGCGGGAAGCCTTTGGAGGCGATGGTGCTCAACGTGCGTGGAACGCTGAGTTCTCCTCTCGAAGACCAGTGTTTCCAAGCGGCATGCATGTTTCTGGCCAGCGACTCGCTCATTTCGGGAAGGACTACGTCGATAGGTCCGGTGGCGTTATCAGGGGTCGCTTGGTTCAACATGCGAAGTACTGTCCTCAAAGAGGACCACAGGGAACCCACGGAGCTCTGGTTCCCGGTAGTTGTCTTCGCGGCTAGGCGAGCCGCAAAAGTGTTTCGGATTACGTGGAGGATGCGTTCCACGTCTGCGCGCACGTCAGCGCCGAAAACCGCCGCATTGTACTGAGCGAACAGCAAATCTCCCACGTATCGGTAGATCAGCAAGTAGCATTTGCGTACTTGCCCGTACTTGATCGTTTCGTAATTAGAAGTGCCGTAGTAGTTGGAAACGAGCTCGCTGTTGGCGAACGTGCTAACGAATCGTACTGCCATCCAGGAAATGAAGAGGTGCGTTCTTGATTCGCCCGCCTGCTTCCACAGTTGGAAGAATGTTCTCACGTAATCGGCGCTGTTTGTCTTGAATGTGCTCACCTGGAGTCCGATTGAGCTGCGCCAGACATTCGTTCCATCTCCCTTCGTCCGTAGTGTGCAGCAGCTGTTCACCCGTGAATTTTCGTGCTTCAACGAGGGGCTCGAAGAACGTCTCTTCCAGCTCTGCAGTCTCATCGAATGTGGCTGTTCCCCCTTCGTCGCCTACGGAGAAATGAGCCTTAATTACGTCGAAGCTTCGTTTCCTGGCATTTGTGTCTTGCTGTCTGCTGCTCTCCTCTTCAGCCACGACATACGAGATGGGCACGCGGAACCTCATTGTCCTATTTGACGCGACAATGTTCACGACCACCGCCCAGTTTAGCTCGATACTCAGGCTTAGTAGCGTTCGGGCGACGCTGGGATTCGCGGATCTTCGAGGCCAAACAATTCCAGTGCTCATTAAAAGCTCTCGTATCACGGGCAGGTCGTCGCGCTCACCGCGCCATATAGCGTCACAGGAGCGGTAGAAGCGCCCTGCCTTCTCAGCGTAAGTCTGACGGGGTGTACCTGATCCAGTGTCTTTCCCGACGAGCTTGCTCATGGTGTCCGCCGCGTTTATGACGAGATGTGCATTCACCGAGTACTTTCGTGTTGTTCGCCAGCCGCTGCAGACGAAGGCGTCAAAGTTGGCGCACGGATCGGTGGATTGCTCTACACTGTCGTTGATAAGCTTGGCGAACTCCCTGCAGACCGGATTGGAGCACAGTGTGGCGTTCTGTGACAGGCCCCAAAAGTCGAGTAGGTAGAGGAGTATCGTGGTGCAGATGCTTAAAATAATCGCCGTGGCGGCCGCCACCGTGGCGGCGATGCCAAGCACCGTGTGGTCCTGTCGTCGATTTGAAGGCACCGGGCCCTGCGAGACGGCCAAGGTGACCGTGGAAAAATTTGGATCATGGATTAGCAAATGTCTATCTATTCATAATAGGTCACGCGTAAGGACATGCTAAAGGTGTGACGCCGATACAGAAAGTGAGCCAATGCTCGGGAATTGCGAAATGGCGGAGCAGATTTGCAGCTGTAAGGAAGGTATTTGATTTGTAATAATTGAAAATCCACGAAACACAAAACCTCTAAAGAACGTCGCTGAAACGTCTACGGACAGCTACGGACGTGTTGGTCGGTGAGAAAGCCAAAAATATATGCCTATCAAAACATGCATTTGGAGTTACCAAATGCCAGTTTTCGCGACTTCGCACACAGACATAAAAAGATAAACCCGTGTTTAATGAGGAAATGTGGCGTCGTTTGAGCCAATGCAACACACAATCTTTCCGCCAGTGGGGTCATTTCAGTTCAAGTTTTCGGTTGTTGTCTGTCCCTTTAGAAAAAAACGGCCCGCACTGCACTCAACGTGTCGGTGCTCGGTGGTTCAACTTGCTTTCCTTTAGAGAGCGAAGTGCTTAAGCTTTTGGCCAGGCCGTGGAGCGTTAGCAGAAAACTGGGCGGGTATGCACCACAGAAAGCGGGTATGTGAAGCAGCTACTAGCATAGCCATGCATAGTATAATATAGCAGTGTGGTGGGAGAGGTAATTAGGTGAGGAGGAGAAAAGGAGGACGGGAGAGGGTAAAGCATGGCGTAGTTTTGTGTAGTATAGTTTATGTACCACAGACAGGTGGGTAAGTGCCAAGCAGCTTTTAGCACATGCATGGTACAGTACAGCAAGGGGTTGAGAAATGGGAAGGGAGCGTGAGAGTGATGTGAAGATGAGAAGAGTGAGTATAGCATATCATAGCCTTGTAAAGTATATCATAGGGGGTGGGGAGAAAAATTAGGTGGAGTAGGAAGGAAAGGATAAGGGGAGACGGTGAAGCACAGCATACCCATGTGTAGTATAGTATAGGAAGGGGTAGGAATGGAAATTGAAGGTGAGGAGGACGGCAGAGGGTAAAGCGTAGTAGCCATTGTATAGCATAGTACAGCAAGGGGCGCGAAAAAAAGTGAGGGTGAGGAGGAGGGGAACGCCATTAGCTCGGCTCCTTGCTCATTCTTTCTCTCTTTTCCGTCTCTGTCAGTCCCTTCCCCTAACCCCCACGGACGCTCAGCCGCGGTGCTCCCGACATGGGCTGCAAAAATTAGCGTCCTCTCCTTAACAAAACCAATCAGTCACCAACATTTCATTATTTTTTGCGTTTTCAGCTAGCACTTACGTTTACTGCCTGTTAACTCGGATCAAGTATCTGTGCTGATGATGCATGGTATGTATCGCGTTAGTGCTTCGCCAAACGTGCTGCACTATTCGTTCCCGCCAAAGGCCAAACACAATGGAGGCGTTTTCGCACGTCCCACTCTCGGATAGTTCTCTGCGCGCTTTACACGCCGTCAGTACTACCGGAACCTTTCAGATGTACTGCAATTTTATTAAAACGATGATGCGACCAAATGATGCGCCAAACGATGATGCGACAGGGGCTGCAGAAAATATAGCGTTCTTCTCTTGACCGAATCCTAATTATTATTATTCCTTCCCCGGCGCATAGATATATGTGTAATTTTATAACGCGAGACACGATCTTGAGTTGCGTGCTTGATCTCACATGCCACGCCACGTTCATTCATGCACGGGCAGCGAAACTTGCGAAATGTACAGTCAGCTTCCTTCTCCGCGTCCTTCACTTCCAGGGTGCCTTACGTATTGCTATACTTTTTTCGCGTGTGAGCCATAGCTGCGTTGAAGTAGGGACAACGTCATACCTCGCCGGACTTGGCCGTGGCCGGTCTACCCATGGTAGCGCTCGCAGGACTGACGATTATGCTACCTACGGCGACGTGGTCCTCGGTTTGCAATAACGAATTAAGTAGCCCTCGGTCTTGTCGACGTAGATCTGTGTAAGTTAGTACAATAAAAGTGCATAAGTGTAATGGTCAGTGTGCGCTTTCGGAAATTGAAAACACGGAGTTGAACACGAAGTTTACTCACCGTCTTTCGGTCCTTGCAGGGGACTTTGGAGGAAGCAAGCAGAGGCGATTGTCTTCTTCTACTTCTTCTTAACCAACATTTCGTGGCACGTGTTCAGTCCGAAACAAATCGTCCCGACTGTATTTTGATAAAGCCCATCTTTCCTGTTATTACCGCGTCCCCAAAATTAAAAAAAAAATCATAACTGGTCCACTAACGTGAAGCCTGGGGGGGGGGGCGAAGTATGCGGCGATGCGCCGGTGTTTTCCACAGGAACACGTCAGTGGCTGCTAATGGACTTGCTCTATAGCGTGGCCACGACGACGACGACGTTAGACACCGACAGCTCATTAGATTCCTCGCTTTTTTTTTTTGCTCTCTCTCTATCTTACAGAACTTTCCCTCCCCTTCCCCTTTCCCCAGTGCACGGTAGCCTACCGGGCTCAGCCCTGGTTAACCTCCCTGCCTTTCCTATTCCTTTCTCATTCTCCACCCTCCTCGCTTCGTGGCCGATTCCCCTCGGTGGGGTGCGCCAAAGCTTCAAAGGAACAACCAACCACCCAATCATTAGATTAGTTACAATCGCTTCTGACACGACATGTACAACGTCTGACTGTGTTGCCTCCAGGAGCGGCCCTAAGCGTGTTGTCTAGTACGAGCCGTTGCAAAAGTAGGATGCTTTAGTCAACGAAATTTCGGTCGTCAAATTCAATTTCGCGGTTTTCACTAATGCACGCGTAGCAGCGCAAAAGATAGCCTGGGGGAAAAATTACACCATCTCCCGCTAAAGGGAACCATGTGTGGATGCGAAGCAGCGGAGAGATGGTTAGCTTGAGGCTTGGGCGGGAGATCGCAGTGCTGCACATGAGGCGCGCACGCTCCGTCATTTTCATACCGCGGAACTACCGTGGCGCCCCCAGCGGAGTATGCAGCTGTCGCACCACCTGTCGTGCGCACCGCTCCGTAGAGTAGAGAGGCACGGCCGCTGGATAAAAACGCACGTGGTGCGGCCTGCGACGTCGCCCGAAACCGGCGTGACGAGCCTAGTTCTACGCGCCGCCGCAGCGGCGCCACTGCTACGGGACAAGCGCGCGCGGGAGGAGCCGCTGGTTCTGCATGTTTCGCGCAGCGGCGCGCTGAGAGTTTGCATTTTACTCACGCAAGACTGTGTATTGCTTTGTCAAAATAAGATCTCTACGCTGCCTGCAAGAACGGTACGGGCATTGGGCTGCTAATGGACTTGCACGAGCCCGAACCGCGCACTTATATGCAGCAGGCTTCGACACTCGACCACCGTTCAATATAACTGGCAAGTTCCTTATCGCTTGCTTGAATACTTGCTTCGCTTTATGCGCTTGTTTGCTCTTGAAAGAAAAACCTGTTGTTATTATTATTATTATTATTATTATTATTATTATTATTATTATTATTATTATTCAAAATTCCTTACAGGCCCATTCTAGAAGAGAAGCTCACGGGAAGATGGATGCTTGAATGGATGAACAAATCGCAGTACGATTTAGAACAGGGAATGTCGCAGGAGCCAACGTTTCGACAAGCGGACTTGTCGGACGAAGACGAAGAATGCTCTGACGAAGACAAGTCCGCTTGTCGAAACGTTGGCTCCTGCGACATTCCCTGTTCTAAATCGTATTGCGATTTGTTCATCGTTACAGGCCCATTGAAGGGCATTGAGTAAGGGGGGCATCCGTATATACATAACAGAAAAATACACAAAAATACACAAATAAAAAATAAAGGTAAAATATAAAAGAAACAAACAAGACAAATATTACAAGCAGTAGAACGTTATACAATGATAAAGGGCAACGAAATTAGGTTATCACGGAACGTTTCACGGTTAGCAATGGATATAATGTGATCAGGAAGACCGTTCCAACGTGCAGTGGCTCTAGGTAGTGGTGATGAGTTAAATGCCTGTGTGCGACCATGAACTCGCATGAAATTAGGCGCGTTGTGAATGCGTCGAGATGTGCGCAAAGGAGTATGAAGCGGCAAACTGTGAAATTTGTTACTATAAAATAAATCTACTTGTGAAATAAACACAATAGAGCAATGGCGCAGCATTCTCCTATATATATATACAGTCGCTGAAATGCAAGATCTTCGTTTTATTAGACTTTCTTACAAATGCGTGCATACGACTTACTGAATTGGCCAAATAATGTTCTTATATAGTGTTTTAGTTCCAGCTTTCTATAAATATGAGGCGGACACCTACGACTAAGTGAACATTCAAACGCTTTGTAGACGCGTGTTTGCATATCTATGTGAGGACGGAGCTAGTTCGGATTGGCTGATTAAAAAAAAAAAAAAGGTCGAGGAAGGCGGTGTCAAGCTCATTTCTTTATTTAGAAGTTACAACATGTATACATCCACGGAAAGGCGACTCGTTGCATCAAAGTCGCAGCACCTTCCGTAACAGAGGTTTGTAAGCGAGTTTGAACCGCTCAGCAGTTGCGTTCAAACCTGTCTGCCGCAACAGTTTGCTCAGAAACACCTCACAGGTCTCCTCGGTGTGGCCTTGTTCACCCCTGTCACACGTCAGTTCGCGACATAACACAATTTGGTAGAAGTGTTGATGTCAAGCGCACGAACTGCCGTCGGAACAGCCGTTGGAAGCAATAGCTTGAGCTTCGTGGACTTCTTATTGTCTCCGTGAGGGAAGCGACGTGAGTACACCAGCGACCTGTCATTTGGCTCGCACACGCTACCTTTTCCAGTTATTCCCGGTCGAGAAATGTTTTTTAGTCATACTTTACGGCGATCTACGTCGCACGGAAACTCGCGGTGCCGTATCTGAGGTTCCTTCCTTGCGTTTGTGTCACACAGCGGCGCGCAACAGTTTATGCCGCGCACGACGAAAATTATAGGATGCAATGGCACAATAGAAGCACCTCGACACGTTGTAGTCACAGGGCGTGCGAGCGAGGTGCAGAATTTCGTCGACACACACAGAAAACTCGTCCCGTACTGCTTCGCGGGGAGGCCCGCGCGGCGAGAGCCGGGAGAGTTGTCCCGTAGCAGTGGCGCCCCCTCCGAAAAAGCGGCGAAAACTGTCAACTTTCGCTTCACAGCTCCGCTTTTGTTCGCCGCGCGACCTAGCAGGCCGCACCTCGTGCGTTGCTAATCGAGCGGCCGTGAGAGAGGATACAGTGGCTAGAATAGGGAAGTGTGATTACCGCCAAGCGGCGCGTATGGGAGGCGTTGACGCCACTTGGCGATGCATCCGCTAGGTGGCGCGCTCTCCCGCATACACGGCCAATGAGGCGGTACAGGGGGATGTCGGATGGTCCAGCTTCGAAGCTCGGGAGGCCACCAGCAAGATTGCCTACCGGGGTCGTCTCACGCTCATGCGACGCAGTCGGTGGGCGCGCCGTGTGTTCGAGTATCTTTCGGCGACATGCATGAGGACTGACTGGACACGACGAATTTACCAGCTGGAGAAGAAGTATGGCTTCTTTGCAGAAGATATCCCTACGGAAACTGCGGCTCAGTGGGCGGTCGAGGTCCGCCTGCGAGTCAAGGAAGCAGAAGACACCCGATGGAGAAAGGCTATGGAGGCCAAGTCCACCCTCGAGTGCTACAGGAAACACAAGGAGAGCATCAGTGGGTCGCGCTTCTACGACAACAGTACGGGCAGCAGCCTCCTGTTTGAGGCGAGAGCTGGGGCTCTTCGCACTCTTGAGTACCGCAGAAGGTTCGACGACGATGTAGTCAGCAGCCTGTGCAGAGTTTGCGGTGTAGAGACTGAGACGCAAGAACACCTCGTTCTTCGATGCAGGAGTCTCCCAACTGCTCCGATGGAGGGCGCAACCCTCCCACAGGCACTGGGGTTTCAAGTGCTCGATGAAGATGGCAGCAGTGACAATGGAGGTGGACGATACGCGGTGGCAGTCACGAAAAGGCGGCTTTCGGAGTGGTGGGCAACTGTGCGACGGGCTTAGGACCTAGGCTGATCTGTGCGCGTCTCCTGCCTTTGTCGTGTGTTTTTAATTCTGCTTTATTTTTATTTTTATTCTTTTTATTTTATATTGTTTTTTTTTTCTTGAGGCCAGGACACTGAGGGTGTTCCCCCGTTGCAAAGGGGCAGGCCGCCACTACATCATCATCAACGCTCTCCCGCATACAATGACGAAAGAAATAAGTAAAGAGAAGAAAACTGTTTGCTGGAAAGGAAAGAGAACGCCAAAAAGATGGTGGAACAAGGAAATCCGGGAAGCGATCGAAAATCGACGTAAGGCATCAAGGGAGCACAGGCAGGCAAAAAGGGAGAAGCGGCCGCAAGTCGAAGTCACGGAAAGATGGGAAATATATTTAGAGAAAAAATCTATTGTACAGAAATTGGTCGAGGCAAAAATTAAAGGTGAAAGCGAACGCTGGGTTACAGAAATTCATGACAAAAAGAAGGACGCGCCTAGGATATTTTGGGACCACATAAAAGCGCTAGGTAAAAAGTCTGCCACATTGCAACAACATATTGTTGATGAAAGAGGAAATCAATTGGAAGGGTACGAAGCGTTGGGTTACATCCAGAAGGTAACAGCCGATTCGTTTAAAAAGATCGTCCAAGAGATTCCCCCAGTGGATAAAACCATGACGGAGAGCGAAACTAAGGAAGAGCTAGAACTTGAGAATTTCAACTGGAAAAAGGCCGAAGGAAAAATTCCAAAGCGCACTGCTATGGGTTTAGATGGGGTCCCCGTTAGCCTCATTAACGAATTAGGACAGAACACTAAAGAAGCGCTATTGAAAGCCGTAGAAAAATGCTTACAGGAGAGGCAAATACCGGACAGTTGGCGAAAAAGCAGAATGAACTTAATCTATAAAGGCAAGGGGGAAAAGAATAACATTCGCTCGTATAGACCGCTAACCATTACATCGGTACTATACAGGATGGCTATGCAAGCAGTAAAATTAAAAATAGAAGCCTGGGCAGAACGTAACAATATTTTGGGAGAACTTCAGAATGGATTTCGAGTAGACAGGCGTTTAGACGATAACCTATTTGTTCTTACTCAGTGTATAGAAATATCTAAAATAGAAAGGAGGCCGTTGTATGTGGCTTTTCTAGACATCACTGGGGCGTATGACAATGTTAATCAGGAAATATTGTGGGAAATTTTGGAAGGAATGGGCATTGGCGACGATTGTGTACAGCTTTTGAGGGAAATATATCGAGAAAATACAGTTTGCATAGAATGGGAAGGAATAAGTAGCAGAGAGAACGTTGATATTAGCAAGGGGCTGAGACAGGGATGTCCTTTGTCGCCGCTGTTATTCATGCTGTACATGGTTAGAATGGAAAAAGCGCTAGGAGATAGCCACATTGGTTTTAATCTGTCACACAAACAGGGCGGCGTGATGATTGAGCAGATGCTTCCGGGTTTATTTTATGCTGATGATATTGTCTTATTCGCAAACAGTCGAGATGATATACAACGGCTGGTGAATATATGCGGGAAGGAAGGCGAGGATCTAGGACTAGGATTTAGTGTAACAAAATGCGGATTGATGGTATTCAATGATCCCAACGACCAGGCGGTATCCATACAGGGCCAAGAAATACCGAGAGTAAGCGAATACAAGTACCTTGGCGTATGGGTAAATGAGGGCGATAGATACATGAAGGTACAGGAAAAAGCCTTGGCAGCAAAGGGAAAGAGGAACGCAGGAATAATGAAGCACAGAGCGTTATGGGGACACAATAGGTACGAGGTGCTTAGGGGTCTGTGGAAAGGGGTAATGGTACCGGGGCTTACATTTGGGAACTCAGTGGTGTGCATGAGGCCAGAGATACAATCGGGAATGGATGTGAATCAAAGAACTGTGGGACGCCTCGCGTTGGGTGCTCACGGGAAAACTACAAACGAGGCTGTAAAGGGCGATATGGGATGGGCGAGTTTTGAGGCAAGGGAAGCGCAGAGCAAAATAAGGTTTGAAGAAAGGCTAAGGAATATGAAAGAGGTTAGGTGGGCAGTGAAGGTGTTCCGCTATTTATATAGAAAGAGCGTTGACACGCAGTGGAGAAAGAGAACTAGGAGGCTCACCAGTAAATATACGGCTCTAAGAGAACTGACAACAAAGAGCGTAAAGGGAAAAGTCAGAGAGGCGGAGAAGATTTACTGGAGGACAGCGATGGAAAAAAAACCGACTCTGAATAACTACCGAGAGGGCAAAAACGAAATAAAGAGGGAGGCATTTTATGATAATTCAAGAGGAAGCGCTTTATTGTTTGAAGCGAGATCGGGCTGCCTTAGAACGCGTGTTTATAAAGCGAAATTCAGTAAAGAAGAAGAAAAATGCACATGCGTGAAGTGCGATTGGTGTGGGTGCCGGGCCATCGTGGCATATTTATAAACGAGATGGCTGATGTTCTCGCGCGGTGGTCCCTAGGTGGGCCGGTAATGTCCGTGGTGCCTACTACTGCCTTCGTTACTTTGTCGAGATTCCGAAAATACTCTTTAATTCAAGATTCTTTAAAAATGAAGTTACCAATTGAAGAATATGGACATCTTTCTTTTGTTTGGGATAATAAGTGGTGTCCCTCTCGTAAACTGGAAGTGGCAATAACAAAATTTCGCTGTCGTATCCCTCCATTGAACTTTTATTTACACAGGTCTGGTCTGGTGCCATCTCCGCTATGCTGTTATTGTCGAGAGCCTGAAAACATTGATCACTTCTTAATTACCTGTCAGCGCTATAGTAGTCAAAGGAAAAGGCATTTCGAAATTTTATTCAGGAATTTAAACATTCCCCTAAATTCTCAGAACATTCTTTCCTTTGGAGCGTCCTCACTAGGTTATAGCAACAGGAACGTCTGCTTAGCCATGTGCAATTTCCTTCGTGACACAAAAAGAATTCATTGCTAATCATCATTCAATCCAAATCTTCGTACCTCAAAATTGCTTCCACTAGTTGATTAAACCTCAAATTATTTTATTATAGTTCATTTCTATTATAAATAGCCTATCTTTTTCTAACATTTCCTTCTTACTTACTTTACCGATTCTTTATTCTTCCTTTGTTTTAGCTCAATTTTTTTTCCCTCTTTATATTAACCGCCGGCTTCATGGCCAATCCCCCGTAGTGGGCAAGAGCCAAACTTCAAGGAAAAAGGAAAGAAAGAAAAGATAGGGAAACGACAGAGCATGTTCTGATTGAATGCGGAAATATCCACCCAGGTGTACGTTTGGGCACCACCCTACATGAAGCCTTGGGTTTTAGGGCGAACAACGGGAAGCTGAACATAGCCGCGATTGAAATAAGTAAGAGACGGTTAGAATACTGGTGGCAGAAAACTAGAGAGAACGGACAAAAATAATTATAGGGAAAAATATGGAATTTCTGCCATAAGGGGCAGGGAACTGGGATATGAAATTCCGTTTTTGATATGGCATGATCGATTTGATTGAAGTAAATTTAAAAGGCATGAGGAAAATTAAAAGAGAAAAAAAAAAGTTCTTAAATCTTCTTACGAGCCTGGTGGCGCACATGTCACCGCCCCGTTACAAAGGGGAAGCTCATAGCATCCATCCATCCATCCACGTCAGGCCGCCCCATGAAATGCGCACTAGTATACTCATATGCGCGCGTGGCTCCTAGTGCTTTCTTTCTTTTTGTGCAAATTTGTTGCTGCCTTGAACAGTAACAGCGCGCCGTGAGTTGCTATTTCATATCTAGCTCCGAAAAATGTAAATATAATGCATAAAAACGACGAAAAACTCGGGCATACAGGCACTGTACCCAACTGATTGTCCTTTTTTTTTTGCTTTTTGTGTAAGCGCTGCACAAATCATATCATAGGCGCATACCAAACATATATCTCAGTTTTTCCTCCTAATAAGTATAGTAGTTGTTCGTTGTGCCGAAAAGAGAGGAAGTATTTCAACAATGCATCAAATTTTTAAAGAACAGAGAGACCGCGCTGGAACAATATTGCGTTCTTCCTTTCAGCAACAAGTTCGTGTCACGCCATATTGACCATTGCTATACATCACAGCGAAGCTGTCATGTATAGTAATGACAACGAAGGGCTGTACCCACTGTGCCCAAAAAAAGACAACGAAGGGCTGTGCCCACTGCCTGGCGAGGCTGGACGCGCAACTCGCTATTCATTCCCCAGGCTCGTAAGATTATGGACATGTATTCTCAGGGACAGGATATCGAGTTTTCGTTTGTGTGTTTCGTTAGAACCCTTCACCACAAGAAATGCACAGGAATTTTAGCCTGCAAATATCTCCGAATGACCCTGATCGAATTAAAAAAAATGTTGCAGAGAGGAATGAAAAACGTAAAAAAAAGGAACCAAATGGTTCTGGAAATGTAAAAGCTGAAAACTCAAGATTTGCAGCACTTGGAGGGCGAATTAAGTTATGCTGTTAGATGAAGTAATTTTGCATATGAAACGAAGAATGAGAGCGTTGAAAAATCGGCCGCTCTTCAGAGACAGACCGGAAGCCTTAACGTCCCAGGAAAAAAAGAAAATGAAGCTGCTATGCATCTGTCTCCATGCTGCAAGGTGAAAATTACCAAAATGCATGCTTTAAGATGGGTTTCGAACCCTTAAAGGAAAGGCGCCTTTTCTTGAAATATGCTTCACCAACTGTCCCTTCACGAAATACTTCTAAGACATCCTGTCTGTCGTTCCCCCACCGTCCCGTGTCTAGTGCTGTTTGTTCCCGTTGTAATACTCCTATGGGTTTTTGAATATGTCCCATTATATGAAAGGCTGTACGAGCACGTATTCAGAAAAGAATTTTGATATAGTGAGTCATGGTGCGGAATAAAAATATTTTTTATCCGCTCCTAGAAGAATGTAGCCAAATAAACAATTCAAGCAGATAAACATTTAAACAGACGTACCGTTGTCACCACATAATATTTAGGCAGTTCCTTCTCATGCGCCGCGACTATTGATACCGGCACCCCTACACCACTTCGGCTAAATGTCACAAATATCGCTGCACCTGGGATTAAACGCCGTTATATAAAAAGAAGCACGACACCCGAAATAGTCCGCAATAACAAATTTCACGACAAAAAAAAATAATCGCTTTACGAACGTCTTTATTCGTATTGAAAGAAGGGGAGGATCAAGCTTCAAAGGCTCGTTTCCGCACAAAAAGAGAAAAGAGAGAAAGAAAACAAAAGGAAGAAAAGAAAAGCGGTATGCATGTGCAAGTTACAGAAAAAAAGAAACGGAACGAACGCTGCGGCGTGTAAGCGCACGTCACCAAACTCGGCCTATGTGTTTTCTGCGCGGCGAGCAGATGATTTCGCACCGAGCGAACGTGTAAACGGGTTTCAGCGCCCCCTGGATTTCCCTTTCCCGCGCATCGCGGAGTGGCGTCAGTGCCGGCGGCGCGGTCTGCACACTTCCCTCTTCTAGCCACTGTAGAGAGGATTCCTAGAGGAGAGAAAGGGGGGAGCGTAAGAGAGGAGAGAGAGAGAGAGAGAGAGAGAGAGAGGAGGGGACGCGCATGCGCTGTGGGGTTGTGGGACACGGAAGGAGGGACGGACAAAGCCCCCGCCATAAGCTGCTTTGAGTGCCGCGTGAGCTCGAGGCATGGGCCGCGGGACAGAATGGAACGCGCTGGTGCTCGCTCTGGATGGACGCTGCAGCCCCAGCCGCTCCGCTCCTTCGTCCACAATAAACGCAGCGACGACGGCACAGCTACGTCGGCCGCCGTCACGTCGCTGCCACTCCCTACACACACATACTGTACGTCTGACTGCACTGCCTCCAGAATCGGCCCACACAGTTTTCACAAACAAGAAATACTACTTCTGATTCCTGTATTTTGAAGTAGTTTATATCTAATTAGTTTATTCGGATGATTTCTGTCACGGTAGTAGAATTATACCACCGTCGTTTTTCACGGGACATCTGTATGATTCCAGCTAGATCAATGCTACTGCATAGGCAGTGGGAGGCATGGTTGCGGAGGAGGGCAAGGAGAGCCAATTGGCTCTCCTCGACCGAGCCCAGCGAGCCGCTCGCGCCAGTGGAGCCCTGGACTGAGGGCCCAACCACGCTCGCCTGAAATTTTTTTCTTTTTCAATAAAGTGCGCTCTCTCTCTGTTAGATCCTCAGATAAACAAGCAAGCAACACGATAACAGCTCTATAGCATGGCTATAGGAAGTCTTGATTTGAATATTTTCCTGCAGGTAATTGCAGTGCCTGATTAAGGTCCTACGCAGGGCTGCCGACTGTCCTATACTGCAAGTGTTGTCCTGCCTTACTGCATCCGCATTAGCTGGTAGGTGTTGATTGGGAGGCGCGAGGTCGCGGGGTGGGGGCGAAATGTAAAAAAAAAAACCGTGTACTTAGACATGGGTGCACGTTAATTTAAGAACCCCAAGTGTTCAAAATTGCTCTGCAGCCCTTCGCTACAGGCGAACCTCATAATCATATATCTTGGTTTTGGCACTCCGAACCCCGTTAATTAGCATTAGTGCACTGAAACGCGTTAACTAATGATATTGTGTGTAGTAATACGATTGAATCATTCATGAACTTCATTCAGTGTGTTATTGTACCATGAATATTTTGCCAATATATGTGTTCTACAGTATTCTTCTAACCCCTCTTGCACGGGCCATGATGAGCCTGCAATATGTTCCAATAAAAAATTTCGTATTGCTACCACCACCACTGCGATTACTGCAACAGCAACTATACTATACTGCTGCTTTAGTTACTACTACTACTCCCACCACCAGAACTATTATTATTATTATTACGTCGGTCGCGTATCTACTCTAATACTAAACTATTACCATAGTTGCTGCTGCTGTCTCTGCGCTGCTGTCGTGCTTCTATCCTTACCTTGCACCCGTACCTTCTAGTATTGCTGACTCCTAGAGGACGCCTGTCTGTGCGCACAATGGACCACTTTGTTTCCTTAGGTAGAATTCGCAATAAATCATCTGCATCATCCTTGTCGTGTCGTCACCTACGAGGTAGAATGGAAGCTGTATTCGAATCGGGGTGTCTCCTATATCAGATAGAGCACGAACTCTCAACGATCGCCAGCCATTCGCGCTCTCTACAAACGCCATTCGGAAATTAAGCGGAGGCATATAGGAAACGTGGCCAGCGCGATGTGGGACCTAATTGAGCGAGATAGCTTGAGAATCATTTGCCGTGCTCTTCGTAATTAGGTGTATCACGTACGTTCCTCCGTATCGGGCTTTGGCCAATTAGAAGACAAAACAAGCCAAAACAACAATCCCAAGTGCCTCCTAAGCAGCTCGATCCTGTTCTTCCGTAGCAGGAGTCTCAAACATATTCGGCCCGCGGGACGCATGCGCTGACTATTTCCTGGCGGCACGTCTCGCACATGCCATTTTTCGTCCTCAGAATCAGCATTCAGATTATAGTCATTCTGTGTATTGGTATCAACGTCTCGCGAATCCTGACGCCAAATACCATTCAGAAGTGACCATGTGTGAAAGGCCTTCTTTCAGATGGCAGTGGTAGGTGACACTTTGCCATAACTTTTCACCTTCCCTTCCGCTCCCACTTTCTTCACTGTCCTGACCATTGCGGGTCTGGACTTCGCGCCTGCGGCCCTCTAGCTCAGGTGAGTTTGAGGTCCTTGGTCTAGTTGGTGAGTCACAGAATGGACGTAGTGGGGGCCTTTGTCAAGCCGTTGCAACAGGAGTCCCAGCCCAGGAAACATGCCAACATGTGGTTATGCTGGTATGTTGGCCCGGTGTTCGAAAATTTTTGCCAGTGATACTGCAACTCTTGGGGCTTCAAAGTCCCCGCTGCACCCAATGCTACATAGGTGCATGGATAGCAAGCAATCATTGTCCAGCATTGGCATAGTAATGGCTCCAGCCAATATTATCCGTCGTTTGTCTCTCCAGTATTGACAGTACTATTGGAACTACGTTAGATTTCAGGGTCCCCGCCACATACAACACTACATAGGTGCAGTGTTGCCAACAGTTCATGGTCCCAAGTGGGCAATGGCTCCAGACAACATTGCAAAGTCCATCGTTTGTACCACACATATTCGTAAGCTTACATAAAGTATAGCTACTCGAACATTTTTGCTAGCCTTTTTCGTTGGCTCTGTCATAGTTTTTTTGCTAGCCTTCCTCGTTAGCTGTGCCAATATTTGACACAGCTGTTTCGTGGCTGTAGTTTAACACAAGCTAAAATTTTCAATGCGAAACACTTGGCGAAATGAAGGCACTTAGACCGTACATCTATCTATCTATCTATCTATCTATCTATCTATCTATCTATCTATCTATCTATCTATCTATCTATCTATCTATCTATCTATCTATCTATCTATCTAGACAGCCAGCCGCCTACACGTCGGGGCTCTCCTGGTCGTCTCCATCACCTGGCATACTGCAGTATTTGCGAAGCAGTGTTCAGAAACACGAATCATCGAGGTCTACAATACTAACATGATAGAAGTGTCATGTGCGCCACGATTAACGATACTGCAATTCCATAAAGCTCTTAACTATAGTGCTCGGTCCATGGTAAGCCCACAGTTGTTTGAATTTTGCCGAGCCTTCATGTCTACCTATATATCGCCTATATATCGCCTATATGTCGAGCCCATATATATCAAGGATCAGTTGAAATAGATATTTAAAATGCCATTAGAACACACTTAAAAGCAAGAGAGGTATACCGTTTATCGTAGCTTGCAACTGAAATTTATACACAACATGCAAACACACACATACGTGCCACAAGTGGTAGGTCGTATCGAAACCGGCCCCCTTCACGGTTTGGTAAGGGAGCCGCTCTTGTGGGGGAGGCGCCGCAGTAGCCTAGTGGTAGCATAAGCATGCTTCCACTAAGCTACGGCGGCACCCCCGTCCCCTCCCCCTCCTTCGGGTACGTGTATGCAATAAACCTATTGCACCAGTGCTTGTGGTGATCTCGCTTGTGTAACATGAACTGCGCTTCTGATGTGTGTTAAGCGCTGTCATAGCATAGGCGCTGTCATAGCAATGTAATAAGAAATGCGCGTGCTTTACTATCACTCGGCATGCTTTTTTTCAAACTTTTCTCGATCACACATGAGCATTTCAACGAACGACGCTTATACGCACATCAACGTAGCGTGCATTTCTCTTCGACAAAACGGACGTCTATGCTTTGAAGTGCAGTTGTCAGTTGTCATATGCGATTTTATCGCTGACTGGTTCACATGACACCGACCCCGACAAAGCGTGGCATCTGCAGTTTTCTTTTTTTTTTATTGTAGGATCACTATAAGGTGAAAAAGTCAAGGAGTTTAAAGGGGTCGTGAAAAGCATTTGGAGATGCCGGTTTGTAATTTTCACTGCTTCAATACGCATTCGACAAGCCGATTCCGAAATATTTCGGCGAAATATTCAGTGCACATTTAACAACGCCCCTTTTAAATCTCAGCTTTCTTGCGCTCCCGAAACGACTATGCGACACTACCGGCCGGGGTGGTACTATTTGGTGACGTTGAGTTAAGATACTTTTAAGTTCAAAGGCACAGTGAACTCGCGTTTGCTCTAAAGGAATCGATTTACTTGAAAGCTAGAAAGGAAGAAAATACTTGGAAACCGTGCGGTGCCACCATTCGGAAGAAAAGCGGCAGCACGGTTTGTTTTCCCATGGCCTCCGAGGGCGCGCCAATCTCGGAGGTATGACGGCTACTAAGATGACGTCATCTGCAGAGTTGAGGGGAACGCGCGCAGTGAAACCGAAAGCGCGTTTTTTATCGCTCTAAATCAACACACACGGTGCAACGGAACAATGCATATTGTTGAATGGAGGGTCAGGACCCCGAATACGGTAGTACAAAATGTTCAGAAAACGTTTCACAACCCCTTTAAAGTGATAACTTATATTTCGAGAACTCGAATGTCTTCCGTTTTAACATTTGATGTTGAATATTAAAAGAGAAAATAAATTTCAAAGTTTTCTTTGTGAAATTCGCGCCGCAGCTTAGGAACCTAATGACGTCGGAAGGCCGATTTCTTTTTTCCATATTCTCGCCAAATTCGCTCCATGAAATGTTCTGAAAATTTTTGTGTGAAGTCTCTGGCTGCATATATTGGATCACAATGTAGGGTTTTATCATCAATAAATAGTTATGTAAGCCTTAGCAGACGCCGTCAAATATCTGCGACATCACGCGTTTCAGTGCTGGAACTGCAAAGCGGCCTCGCAGCCCATATTTTTTGCGCGTTTACTGATTCATTTGTGGGGCTTAACGTCCCAAAACCAGCTCTGATTATGAGATACGCCGTAGTGGAGGTCTCCGGAAATTTCGCCCACCTGGGGTTCTTTAACGTGCACTGACATCGCACAGCACACGGGCATCAACATCTCGCCACCGTCAAAATGCAGCCGCCGCGGCCGGGATTCGATCCCGCGACCTTCGGAACAGCAGCCGAGTGCCATAACCACTAGACCACCGTGGCGGGGCATTTACTGACTTACCGATGGTCTTCTCGGAATTGCTGTTTTTTTTTAAATAAAGCTGATGGGATAATAATTAAGGGAGGTGTCGTCTTCGCACATTCTGTTCGTCGAGGCGGATATGTAAGGCTGAGGCCAGTAGCGCACGCAGGATCTCTGCCAGGGGGGGTTCAATTTTAGATGCGAAGCAGCTCTTTGACTAGCCTGTATAACGCTGTCCCTCCCACAAAGTCGCTGTCCCTCCGTACCACAATCATCATCATCATCATCCTCCGCACAAGCGCGAGTAGAGTGTACTAGAAAGGTTGAGTGGCGCGGCCGCCGCTCAGCGTCTGAGGCGCGGCGCACGGACAACATAGAGGGGGGCGCTGTGAGCGAGGTGGTTTGGTGGACCAAGGCACGCGCTGCGGCTAGCCGTGCCGGCCGCGTTAGTAAGCTGCTTTTCTGCAGCGATTCAGTGCTGTTCAGTGGCAACGTAGATAAAGCCGTCATGGTTTAGCACACGTAAAGTGCCCGCGCACAGCAATATAAGCTGTGAGTGCCCGGATAGACCGAATTGTTTTTGCGAGAGCTGTTTGGTTGAAGCGTCTGCTACGGCACTGTAGTGCAAGCTAAATAGGATGTTCCATTTGGTTCTGCCTGAATAGCCACCTGCACAAGCTTGGATCGACAGCGTGGTCGTCTTAGAGTACAAGTATATTTTGACTTTGCAGATGGCATAAACTTCAACAAGAACAGGGGTTTTTTTTTTTTTTTTCGATCGGCAGCGCTAGAACAGCGTGCGCTCAGTTCACTCAGCCTCCAAGGTAAACGAACGCACTGAAATTTACAAGACGACTGCACTTCCTTTTGCGCCACTAATCACTTGCCTAATCATTTCTGCTTCAACCCTCTGAAATTGCAATCTGGTGCCTCATATAATGTATGCGTGCAATATTAAAATGCCCAGTCGCAGATACGCCATAATTTATTAAATATATTAACACATTTCCTTACGAAACAATCAACGTTTATATCCTCCTTCGAAAGGTAAAGCATTGAGTGCTTGTCCTTCGGGACGCTGAAGAGAGACAGTTTTCGCTTGAATTTAACACCTGAATAGCCGGTGCGACAGCCTGGTGCATAGCAGTGCCGATGGCGGTACTTCGGCATATTATACTGAGAGGGCCAGGGGAGGTCGTGGACAGGGCACAGTGAGCACCAAAAAGAAGCCAAAACCAACGATCGGCGAGGCGTTCCACGCAGTCGTTACCACTTTTGACAGCGCGCAACTCGGCGCGTCCCAAACCACCTCGACCGCAGCGCCCCCACATAAATTTTCCGTGTTTGGAGCGTCGCTTGAAAGCATGGGCGCCAGTGGGGGATCGCGGCACTCAACCTTTCTAGCCCACCTGGGGTTCTTTAACGTGCACTGACATCGCACAGCACACGGGCATCAACATCTCGCCACCGTCAAAATGCAGCCGCCGCGGCCGGGATTCGATCCCGCGACCTTCGGATCAGTAGCCGAGTGCCATAACCACTAGACCACCGTGGCGGGGCGTTTACTGACTTACCGATGGTCTTCTCGAAATTGCTGTTTTTTTTAAATAAAGCTGATGGGATAATAATTAAGGGAGGTGTCGTCTTCGCACATTCTGTTCGTCGAGGCGGATATGTAAGGCTGAGGCCAGTAGCGCACCCAGGATCGCTGCCAGGGGGGGTTCAATTTCTCACGAAGGGCCGGGCATGCGATTACACGGTTGTTGCGTGTGTAAAAAAAGTAAATAAAATGCCAAGTAATAGTAACATCAATGATGATGATTATCCTTATTATTTTTTGGGCGTTTTGCAGAGACATTAGCGCCACATTCTTCTAGGACATAGGAGCAGTTACGGAGTGGGAGGGGGGTTAGGTCGGCCTCAGGGGAGGGGGGTTACAACCCCCGAACCCCCCTCCCCCCGTCGGTGCGCCACTGGCTGAGGCAGTTTACGTTGAAATGCATAATTAACAAAAATTTGTTCATAAACATTGAATTGCCAAGTTCCGTACAATTGTTTGTACAACGAAGTTGTAGGACGTCATGACTTACGGCATATATATATATATATATATATATATATATATATATATATATATATATATATATATATATATATATATATATATATAAACATCCTCAAAATCGCAACAATCCAATTTTACTGACGGTCACATGCCGTCGGACGTATGCCGAGACTAGCCGCACAGGAAATTCGACCGCTCTGTATAGCGTCAGACGCGATGAACAAGTTACATTATTGTGACTATCTGTGGTTCTTTAATGTGCACTTATTTTAAGTGCACATAAAAGAACCGCAGATAGTCACCTACCAAAATTCAGCCGTCGTGGCAGGCATCAAATTCGAGTCCTGGACCTCAACACCTTAATTAAGCGCCAAGCCGCCAGCTGCGAAAGACACGTACTTCAATGTGCTATATTTGACAGTACATTGCAGCAGCATCGCATCCTGATGAATGCAGCTTTAAGTTTTCATGGGCTGCTCTCGTCGCCTACGTTAACGTAACGTTACTCTACACGCGTTTCTAGAGCAACGTTACGTTGACGTAGAGTGCGTGTAATTACCTTCTTGTCGCGCCAGAATGCTCTATGAACGTCGTTTGCCGCATCGTTTTTCAGCTTATGCATTGATCAGTGGACGCACGGTGGTCTAGTGGTTATGGCACTCGGCTGCAGACCCAAAGGTCGTGGGATCAAATCCCGGCTCCGGCGGCTGCATTTCGATGGAGGCGAAAGGTTGAGGTCCGTGTGCTGTGCGATGTCAGTGCACGTTAAAGAAGCCCAGGTGGTCGAAATTTCCGGAGACCTCCACTACGGCGTCCCTCATAATCACAGCTGGTTTTGGGACGTCAAACCCCACAAATCAAATCAAGGAATTTCAACAATTCTATGGGAGTGTGATTCAAAAATTCCCGCTCTTTGAAAATGCCATATTTTCCCTGTATTACTCTGGTAATATCAGCGTGCAATTTGCCAAATGCTGTAACGATTTTTAAAATCATTTACTTGAAGGCACTGTTTACTGCAATTAAGAGGCTTTGCAAAAACCAACAAAAGCTTGCGAGGGCGCTACAAGCGGAGCCACTTTCGCAACGTTCGCTCCCATTGGTTCCCCAAGTTTGGTTTTGTTCCGCGGGCTTTTTTAGCCTCGTTCGGAAGTCTTGTGCGCAGTTGTCGTTGCTTTGTGAAACGTGGGCCAACGCAGGGCTTTTTGTCAGCGCGGGCTGCGAGAATTTGGTGTGCTAAGCCTGTCACCTGCGCTTAGTTTGGCGTAGTCCTGGCGTGTGTACGCGCGCTGTCTTCATCACGCGCTCTCATCGCTGTACGTTGAACGCACCTGTGTGATTGCGCCGGTGGCCCAACGCGGCGTGGTTTCTCATCGAAGGATCGGCACAATGTTCACAGACGTCGACGTCCGGGGAGTTCCGCGGGGACGGTGCAATCGGGAGAAGTGCGAATGCGACGGATTCACTCGTTCCAGCGCAGAGGCGTCCGTCGGTGGAAGCGGCGCGGCCCAGTGGGGTTGGTGCTGCTACTGCGGACATCCGCCGGTGTGCCACGCTCGCATTGGTAAACATCTTCTATTACCTCCACCACTCCATTTCATTGGCACACTCGTGGCCGTCTAGATTGTTCAAAACTTTGCCAATAATTCCTTTGTGTGAACCGCGATTGCTCGCCGGGCGATTTCACCTTGCGGTGCCAGTTGCCGATGTTGGCACCACGTGGTCTGGGTGCTCTGTTCGCGTGCTACGCCTAAATAGGCAGTACTTTTTTCAAATGAGAATTTCATTTGTTCTTTTTTATGGAATGACAAAAAACGACTGAAATAAGAAGGCCCCGAATTGTTGATTGGGTTCGGGCCTCTTAAAGCGACCGACAACCAATTTTTAAAGTACATAAGTTACATGATTTCTTTCTCTGAACGGAAAGCTTACCGCTCAAACTGGCCAATCATGCAGTGGTAACGGGGGAAACTCCGTAAGTAATTTTTTGTGAGGATTATTTTTTGCTTGTGGCGTCTTAACATGTTGCAAATAGTGGCCGACAGCTATCGCGTGTGTTTGTACCGGGTTCTGCCCCAACAGAGTGCGTGCGCGGTTCACCGTAATTCGCGTGCGTGCTCTACGGTCACGTGCGTCGTGGAAGCGCTGTTGGGGCAGCGTTGCCACGACGCACGAACGTATGGTAGTAGATTTTTCAGCGGAAATACTTGAGCTTCTATATGTACATTTGGCTTCTGAACTACAAATTCAGAGTTTATATTGGTAATCCAGTGTAGTCTACCTTCTAGAAAATTCTCCAGAAGTAAACGACAGATTACTGGTGGTACGTCACAGAAACCTTGGATGCTAACAGCCAGAGTCCAGCCCAATTCAAGACCCTGATGGCCTATTTGAAGACACCAGATGTTAGCTCTGGAAGGCTTACATGTTTCTTGCATTGCCTAGGTGCCAAATATAAGAAGGAAATGGGAGGAAGGAAGGTTAACTAGAAAGGTCAGTGACCTTGTGGAGGAATGGGAAAGGGGAATAGCTAAATGAGGGAGGGGAGGGCAAGGTTTAATGTGCTGGCACATGTACAATTGCACCACAGTTCATTAGCATTCACACAAATCATTGCACTCAAAAAGTGCAAAGATGGTTTCATTGTTTTGGTGGGCTGGGCTGATGAGCGATGTGGACAATGATCGAGCACTGCTTGCATGGAAAGCAGGTTATAGTTGAGTGGTTGTAACATGGTGAGCAAGTACTTCGTTTTCCTGATATCAAGTTTTGGAGAATGGCAGTCTATGGCTTCTTCGGTGCTGCAGACCTTGCATGGTGCACTGTTGGTTACTCAAAATAATGCAGATTGCGTTTTTGTTAAGGCAACTCGATGATGATTGATAGGGGTTTATGGCACTAGGTTGTTAAGGCAGCTCGTAACCAGAGCTGACAAAGATGTGAAGCTTCATGTTGAGGAAGTCTTGACAAATGGCGGATTCGCAAGAAAGGGTTCAGTTGATATAGTCTTGTATTTCGAGAGTTTTGTCCCATCAGTATACGAAGGCGTGGAATGTATCGATGCTGCCCTGCAGTGTCTGTCTTAGGCAACGGAATCGGAATGATGTGCACCTATTGATGTGGTGTGCAGGTGGTGTTGTCTGCAGGACTGTTACTAGGGTTCCTACTTTCTCTCGCGAATAAAACCGGCCCATCGAAAAGTGCGGGGTGACTAGTACAGGGTGCTGAATGGACCTTTTTCATGTTGCGAAAAGTGCCACCAGTGGGGATCGCCAAAATAGAAACTGGAGGTCTGTGCCTCCGCAATTCTCCACCACACAGCAGCAGAGCATCGCAGAGGCATGGCATCACACTCAGACTTAGGGACGGCAATATGCGAGGTGTCACCTGTCTCATCGTGTGCTGACCCTAAAAAAACATGGTGCACATTTCGTCACTGACGGTGTGCATTCGTATACACTCACCCGGAAAAGGTCCATTTGTATTGACAAAAGATGCCATGTTAGTCTTTGGCATGCAGTTCCATTTATTTTAACAGTGTTTGCCTTGAGTGAAATCAGTGTAATGTATGCAAAAATGAGCTCTGAGCTACTGTTTGTACTAAATGTGGCTGAAATGTTGGTTGCTGCTCTTAATGCAATGTGTTGAAAGGTGAACACATAGTTCATGCATTAAGAATGCTTACTGCCTGAATCTACCAAATCAGTAGAAAAACATCTAATACCAATACAGTGCCCAAAGAATGGGCCATTGATGGCCAGTCTTAGGTGCTGACCGGCAACCGGCCCACTGTCTGAAAAACTGGCCAGGCCGGTCAAAACCAGGCAGGTGTCAACCCTGACTTGCTGGTAATTCCACAATGTCTACGTACCCGCTCAAAGTTAACCTTGTGGCCTTTTTTGTCTGAGGTGGTCGTGAAGTTTGACGATATTGTACCTCAGTTGTCTGTGACACTGGTTTTGAGTAGGAAAATGGCCCATTATCTGTCTTTGGTAATCACTGGATTCTAGTGCGTGAGGCAGGTCCCTCAACTTTTGCCACTGTGGATCTTGTGGCATGTGATGACTTGAGTCACAGTGTTATTTCTTGTGTTTGTACAACCACTGTGCTGCCAGAATTGGACAATATGGCCAATCCATTGGTGTGGTTATGTATGTGGCTACTTTGCTTTCCGTGCAAGAGGAGTAACCTCAGTGGCTCTAGTGCAGGAAATAGGAGATCTGACTTGTTTTGTAGGCCCGGAATCGTAAGATGTACTTGTGTATGGTTCATACACCACAGTGGAAATGCTACTAAGTGACACCACAATGAAGCCAACTCGGTGCCATAAAAGCAGCAGCATTAACTCTTGTTTCTCTTACAAAAACAATGGGCAAGTAGATTCAGATGATTTATCACCATAACAGCGAAATTTTCACAAATTAGTGCTTGCAAATCAGTCACCATGCCATCACTTGGGAATCATAGTGACATTGCTGTCATCACTGGGTGCTGAAGTTTTTTGAAAGCATCTTGATTTGATGAGCACAACTTGGCCTTTGTGTGTGTAAGCATTAGTGATAAAAGGTACTTCATTCAAGCTTTTGCGCTTAGAATCAGCATAGATTGATAGCATGTTTATAAAAGTCCTGCTTGCGGCCTCGTTGAGGCCATTGGTCTGTGTAGTGATGCGGGTTGATATGGTGGAGCTAACAGGCAGGCAGATGCAGGATTGGTGATAACACTGTCAACTCACTGATACCTACAGTAACTCACAATGACACGTGGAAGACCGGTGTAAAGCATTGCTCAATCTGGCCAGTGCAGTTTCTACATGGTGTGTCTGGCGGTTAACACAGACAACTACTCATAGAAATTTTTTGATCACATATGTGGTCCTAGGAGGCTGACATGAACACCCTTGAAGGCAGATAGGAGGTCGTACACACAATGAAAGAAGTCCTGTCAGTTTAGTCTTGGATGTAGGTGCTGTTCACAACCTGCAGCACATTTTTTCCCATGTTGTGTCACACCTTGGGACAGTGAGACCTTTGCTGGATGCAGCTAGATGTCTGGGCAAGTCATATGGCTGCTGGTTGCATCATTGTGCGTGAAGCCGAGAGTGCAAGAATGTAGAGTGTGTTGAACGACAAGAAACAGAAGGGCTTCTTTGCAAGAATAATTTTTGTCTTTATGTCATCACGGACCGTAAAACAGCTTGGATTGGAGTGTTCATTCAAGGTGGTAAACAGAATCTGAGGCATGGTGAGGTGTTATGCTGTCTGGAAACTTGTGAGATCAGGGTACGGGGGCTCGACATCGTCATTACTAATTGAAGTGCTGAGCATTGCTCTGTCATAGGCAGGAAGGCTAACCAGCATTTGTGGGGCAGTTACCGCTCTTGTAGCATACTAGTAGAACTCTCATAAGGACAGGGACCATCGTGCAGGTCAGTCTGACTGCTAATGTAGGCCCGCCAGCCAACAAAGTGAATGATGGCTAGGGATGACTGAGAAATGGCGTCTGTAGATGTATGGGAGAAACTTGAGAACGCTGAAAACGACGGCCAGGTGCTCATTTATTGTGACTGTATAGTTGCGCTCTGCATTGTTCTGAATTCCTTGCATGGATGAGCATGTGTTCGATAGTAATAATGGTCATTTTGGGAGGTCATGAAAAATTAGAAAAGGGATGTTTAAGAAATGGTTTCTCCTTTCAATTTCTTTCAAAGTGTTGGAATGTTGACTAAGCTTTCAAACTCAAGCTCAAGTTATCCGATTAAAGTGTACATGTTCAGTCAAGAAAGTTAATATCGATGTTGCCTTTAATGGCCAAATTCTAACTCTGTGAGCTCCTTCTACTGTGGTATCTCCTGCTGGGCCAGAGGCATGGAGGTTCAGTGCATCACTGAGCAGTTTATTGCATTATTGCATGAGTGGTCCGTAGCTTTAAGTGACACCAACAAAGAATTGCATACGCCCTAGCACGCCAGGTCAAGGTCTTCTTCATCACATCGAGATGGTGTGGGAGCTTCGAGTGTAGCATTGCCTCTTGTATCTTCTTCCTTTGCATTTTCTAGCTGGCCAAATGTCTTCTTTTGGTAAGAGGGAATGTTTTAGTGCTGTGGAAGAGTTATTTTCTAATTTTAAGGAAAGTACTTTTCTCCTTAGTGTCTCTTGCGAGATAGTCACATTGTTTCATGGTTTCCTCACTCCAGTTTAACCTTGACACATCTGTGATGTTCTTTTTTTTTTGGCAATCTAGAGAGAAAAGTGTTTGATGATGGGGATACCACCTTGGACAGCGAGCACCATGCCCAATCACCACCTCCTGACCCTCCGACACATCATGGTATGTAAACCTTAGCCCACTTATGTAATGTTTAGTAAGAGTGGGCGCCACCATGGTGATCTAGTGGCTATGGCACGTGGCTGCTGATACGAAGGTCGCAGGATTGAATCTAGGCTTCAGTGGCTGCATTTTGATGGAGGTGTAATGTTGAGGCCCATGTACTGTGCGTTGTCAGTGTCCAAGTGGTCAAAATTTCCAGAGCTTTCCACTGTGGTGCCTCTTACAATCATAGCACGCTTTTGGGATGTAAGACCCCAGAAATAATCAGTTAGACTGAGGCGCTTAGCAAAACCGCTGCATTGTGTTTCAGAACATATTGAAGTGGCACAGCCCAGGACTGATGACCATGTTCTGGATCCCACTGAAGAAACACCAGGGAGTACCGGGCCTGAAAATAACAGCCAGGAGAATAGTATTTCGCCTGCTGGCAAGGGACAGCCTGTGCACACCTCGGGTTTGAAAAGAGTGCACTCTGACGAGGTAAGTGATGTCGTTAAAGAGGCCATGAAACGTTTTCTGAAAATTTTGTATAGTGCATATTCCAAATCCTGGCTCTCCATTCTATAATGTACATTGCTTTGTTGCATCTTCTGGATTGATTCCAGAAGATGCAACAAGTAGCTGGAGGAAGGCATCCTCCAGCTACTTGACGCATCGCATGAGCCATTTTTCCCGCCACTGCACTCGACCTTATTTCGCAGTAAGCACAGCAAATATCTCGTTTAGGCAGATGTCGACACCTTTCGAGGTGGTTCGTCGTTTCCGCGGTCCCTTCTGTTAGTGACCATTTGAACGATTTCGGTGTCTGTCATTTCTCCAGTCACCGGCACATCTTGTTTGCACAGTGCTTACTTGAGAAAGGTCGCGTCACTTTCGGCAGCACCGTTACCGGTAAGCTTGATGACCTCTTGACAAAGTTCCCGCGGTCTGTGAAGTCATCTGTCTCTGCCTCTGGCAAACTAGCGAGATTCAAAAACCCAGCATGCGCAAAGCAGTTGGGATAGCCACATTGCGAACTTGCTTCCAAGCGCTGCTGAGGAGATGTACTGCTTCCAGTAATTCCATTTTGTAGCCTTTGCCATTTTCATGCAACAACAAAAGGCTATAGAGCAGGCTCTTTCGGTAGATTTTACAGGCAACTTCTGTTACACCTTGGTCCATTGGCTGCAGCACAGATGTCATGTTTGGCGGTACAAACTCGATTGTCACTGCCTCCCAGGTTTTTTATTTTGCAGTGGCCTGGGCAATTGTCTACAATGGGTAAGACTTTCCTGTTTTTCTTGGCCATCTCGTTGTCTATGGTGCAAACATACTCTTCGAAAAGAGTTGCCGTCATCCACACTGCTTTATTGGTGCAATAGATAATGCCATTCAGCAGTCGTGTATTTCTAAAGCACCTAGGCTTGAGAGCTTTGCCAATTATCAGTAATGGCAGCTTTTCTTCGCCTGTGGCATTTGTGCTGAAAAGGACCGTTACCCTGTCCTTCCATTGTTTCCCTCCCGAGCACGTTCCACCATGGAAAACAGAAAGATCTAGTCTGGGAGAAGGAAAAAGTGCGCGCAAGGATCTCAAAGAGGTGTCCTGCCTGTCACTTGTAGCATGCAGTTGCCTCAGCTGCTGCAGCTTCTTCCATAAGGGTGCTTAGAATGTTATTTCTATCGTTATTTCTGTGACGAGGTTGACACCTCGTCAACCAGCCCTCACTGCACAAGAAGTCCACTGTCTTGAGCTGAATAACAAATTCTTCTGCATTGGTATGAATTAGTGGACCTTTGATGGGTATCTTCAGGCCTTGTACTCTTTTCAACGGCAAAACCATGCACATTACCATCTCCTCATGGTTGCCATCTCGTAGCCTCCCTGGTAGCGCACTATGTTGCCATTATACTGCTGCCATGTTACCTCGTAACATTGGCTGAACATAGCTGATGTACTCCTGAAGGAACGTTGGAGCAGTGTCATGAACCAGACATTTCTAAAGCATTAAGGAAATGAGCCACTTCTTTTCATTAATTGAGAAATGCTGACTGCATATCGTGTGAATGTTGCCAATGTGTATGCAGGGTTTTATTCTGGTACCGTGCTATAATGATTATCAGCATGCTCTGGTTGTAGATTACGCTAGAGTAGCAGATAGTTCCAGTCGCACCGTATATCAGCCTTTTTTTTTTTTTTCATTTGCCTTATGCAGAAAACAAGTATTGTGTCAAATGAAAGCCTTTACTTATGCATCTCTGGTTGGCCAGTAAGACGAATACACAAAAAGTAATGCTTGATCCTCCAGCTGATACAACTTGTAACCTTTACACAGAGTTGATGGCCATACACATGCATACGAGCACAGCAAATTGAAAAAATTTCAACTTTATTACAGAAATGATAATAACTTCTAGGTTT
The DNA here is from genome assembly GCA_013339685.2 of Hyalomma asiaticum. Classification (NCBI taxonomy): domain Eukaryota; kingdom Metazoa; phylum Arthropoda; class Arachnida; order Ixodida; family Ixodidae; genus Hyalomma; species Hyalomma asiaticum. The sequence goes on along the minus strand of CM023488.1, from coordinate 74,692,116 downwards.
TTGCATGCCAGAGCCTGGATATGAATATAAGGCGCATTATAGAAAAGGGCTTCAGAAGTTTCGATGACATAGTTTCATTCTTTAACGAGCACTGAAAACACATAGCTTCACACTCAAACCTTGTATGATGGCATGCTGGTCTGTGCAGAGGATTCCATACTACAATACAGATGTGGCAGCAATATAAAGCTGATGTGGATGCAGTTTTAGTTGTTTACTTTGTTTATAAAATGATAACATAAATTTCTAGCATTAGCAAGTGATGACTATTGCTTATTGATTAAGCTATTTGTTTGAAAAGGATGCGTTTGACACTTTTGCGCACAAAAAACGGGGATGAAGAAAGGAGCAATGGAAGGATGAGTGCTTTCTAATAACTGTTTGATTTTTGGCAAAAACATTTGCTTGAGACGCTGCAGATCTGTGTAACCCAGACAACATAACACGTCATTACCACATATAACTAGTGGTGAAATTCCATTAAAAATGTGATGAAAGGAGTGAAATCTGTTTATCAAGCACGACAACACTGACTGACACATTTCTCTTTTTGCTTTTCAAGGCAGAGGGCTTTCACAATCTCTCTGGGAAGTTTGAATGATGTTTGAACAGAATGCTGGTGCTGCTAAAGCAAGGTGTGCACGCACATTCATGACACAGCATAGCTAAACGCATACCACAACGTTTTTTTAGACTAGACAAATGTTCCGTTAGCCTCACATCTGGTCTGCTCTACGTACACATGACCACATACACTATATTCTTCTCACAATCTACGAAATGGTTCTTGAACGTGCTCGCACTGCACCATCTTTGCCTTCAAACCTTCCCCTTTACCCTAGAACACAAACACATGTTCGATTTTGTTTTTGAGCAAAGAACACCACTTTGCTTTTGTAACTTCATGCTAACTTCTTTATTCCTTTAACACAGAGTAAAAGAGATTGCATGACATTACAAAGTCAAAGTGGTGTTATCTGCAAAAAAATTGTGTTCTATGGTAAAATGCAAACTTGAAAGTAAGGATGGTGCAAAGGGAAGGCGCGGGAATAAACATGCACGTAAGAACTAATTCACTCGTTGTGCAAAAAATGTGGTGTATGATCTTTCTATGACATGCCATGTGCACTTAGGGCAGATGTGCACATGCGTAAACAGGAGGCTAAGGCAACATTTGTCTAATATAAAAGGATGCCCTAGCATGCATCTAGCTATGCATTGTCATGAGTGCTTGTGCATACCCTGTTTTGGTAGCACCAGCATTCTACACAAACATCAAAGCCATACTACAAAAGAGATTGTGGAAGCCATTGAAAAACAAAAATGTCATTCAGTGTTGCCGTGCTGGATAAGGAGATTTACACTCCTTTTTGTCATATCTTTAATGATGTTTTATCACAAGTGGTTGTTATATGCACTAATGCTGCATCCTGCTGAACGGGTCGTGCCGATCTGTGGTTTCTTAAGCAAATTTTTTTCGTGAGAATAGACCAGTTTATGGAAAGTGCTTGTCCTTATGATGTGCCTTTCTTCATCCCTGTTTTTTGCATGCAAAAGTGCCGAGATGAATCCATTCCAACTAGGCTGATTCACAGTAACATTGCCACTTAGGCATGCATATTCTTCTGTGATCAATGTGAAAAACGAGGACAGAAGCAGAAAAATACACAAACCACAGCACTTTCTTACAGCTGCCTTTGTTATCAAGCCCACACATATTCCAACAATGACCTATACCTAGGACTATTAGTTTTCTGAGGTTGGGTGCTACGTTTCAAGTTCACAATGGAGAAGCAACCAGGCTTTTTGTGAAACCATCGTAGCATTAGGGGTATTCCAAATGAAATTTATGAATATACTCAGTAATCACTATATCTGTTGTTTTTCCTTAATGCTAATGTGTAAAAACTGTGGGGATCTGCTTCAAGTCTTTAATCAATTTGGCATCAGAATTGTCTTGCAGGTACTCTGAACTTTGGTATTTAATGGAAAGTAGTGCCGTAACGACAGTAACAGTCATTGGTAACTTCTGGGAAATGAAAGATTGTATTCACAAAAAATTGGCCATTGATTTTTTGCAAATGCTTGTAAACACACTATGCAGTAATGCCTCAATAACTCGAAGTTGTAAAAACCAGGGAAAATTTTGGGATAAGTGGATTTTCAAGGTAAGCAAAGCTGCACAAATTGCCAGGAAAAATCGAGTGCTTTCCAGAAAAATCACTAGTACCACTTACCGGCTCTTCAGTAGCAGCATCTAATTTTCTCCTAAATGTTTGAAAGAAAAAAAAATAACATACAAGAGACATTAACCGGCTGAGTTTTGCGGCACTGCCATTATATTTAGCAGAGAAAAACTACCTAATGCTGGTTTGCTTTACGGTCATATTCGGGCCTAGGAAGGCTTCCTCCAGCTACTTGATGCATCGCATGAGCCGATCTTCCCCGCCACTACTGCACTCGACCTTATTTCGCAGCAAGCACAGCAAATATCTCATTTAGGCAGATGTCTGCACCTTTCGAGGTGGTTCGTTGTCTCCGCGGTCCCTTCTATTAGTGACCATTTGAACGATTTCGGTGTCCGCCATTTCTCCAGTCACCGGCACATCTTGCTTGCACAGTGCTTACTTGAGAAAAGTCATGTCACTTTCGGCAGCACTGTTACCGGTAAGCTTGATGACCTCTTGACAAAGTTCCCGCAGTCTGTGAAGTCATCTGTCTCCGCCTCTGGCAAACTGTCGGCATGCGAAAACCCAGCGTGGGCAAAGCGGTTGGGATAGCCACTGCGCGAACTTGTTGCCAAGCACTGCTAAGGAGATTTACTGCTCCCAGCAAGCCAATTTCATAGCCTATGCCGTTTTTATACAACAACAAAAATCTATAGAGCAGCCTCCTTCGGCAGATTTTTCGGGCAACTTCTGCCACAACTTGGTCCATCGGCTGCAGCACAGACGTCATGTTTGGCGGTAGAAACTCAACTGTCACTGCCTCCAAGTTTTCTATTTTGCAGTGGCCTGGGCAATTGTCCACAATGAATAGGACTTTGCTATTTTTCTTGGCCATCTTGTTGTCGATAGCATAAACTCACTCCTCGAAAAGAGTTGCCATCATCCACGCTGCTTTATTGGTGCGATAGATAATGCCATTCGGCAGTCGTGTGTTTCTAAAGCGCCTAAGCTTGAGAGCTTTGCCAATTATCAGTAATGGCAGCTTTTCTTCACCTGTGGCATTTGCGCCGAAAAGGACCGTTACCCTGTCCTTCCATTGTTTCCCTCCCGAGCACACTCGACCATTCGGTGTGAAGGTGAGGCTCGCCAACATTTTATAAAAGAGCGCTGCCTCATCAAGGTTAAAGATGTCTCTGTCGGCGTAACTCTTTTGCAACTCAGTGAGCCGGCTCCTGCGCCAGTTCTCTGCAGTGGCTGCGTCGACAGTGCCGCTTTTGTCGTGCATTGACTTAGACACAACACTGTTCCTTTCTTTCAATCGGTCATACCTGCCGCTGCTGCAGCTGAAGTTTGTGTGCCCCATTTGAAAGGCCAGGGCTTCTACCTTCTCCATCATTAATGCTGTGGTGACGGGAAGGTTGGCCACTCTGGCATTTCGCAGCCACACCATCAACGCCGCTTCAACATCTGGGAACTTGGAGCCTCGAACCTGCTCCTGCTGGCTCGAGAAGCTTAGTTGATATCCACTGAGCACCTGCTGCTTGTTTTTCAGCACTGTTGAAAGCGTAGACATCCCGCACGATGCTCCCGCATCGTGCGGGATGTCTTTCCCGCGGGATGTTCATCTGCGGGATGTTCCTTCCCGCATCGTGCGGGAAGGAAGCTGAACAAAATCGAGCATCCCGCACGATGCTCGATTTTGTTCAGCTTCCTTTCTCCACTTCCTTAATTAGGGCACCCTTCCTTTCTAGCACTAGCGACTTGCACTGCTTTAGTGATGCCATGCTTTCTGAAGGACAAAAGGACAGAAAGTTGAGCGAGTTGGTAACAGTCCATAATCAAAGGAAGAGGCGTGCAGGACACGGACACAAGGAGAGCAGTGAACAACACGAACGCCGACTAACATGCTTTCTGCACTCACGCTAAGTAGCTGCTTCTCACAGTCAGCGAAAAATCCATACCACGTGCATTGCACAGATTCAGCAGAAATCACACCTCTGAGAGAAAATCACATGCACTGGGCAAAGCGAACGAGACAAACTGCGCCTAGCGTGGGCAGAGCGCCTGTTCTGCACGTGCGCCCATGGTGTGCTGTACGACATGCCACAGGGTTGCTTGACAAAGTTGATAGTCACTAGGCTCCGACTTCATGTTCACGGAAAGCATATACTTTGTGGCAGGTGCAGCTAAAAAAGAAAGAAAAAATCGAGGGACTTCAGGCACAGCACCATCGTGCAAATCTTGCGAAATGGTCCGGCGGCAGAATTTTCGTTCCACTCCCAGTCGAGGCTTCAGGATATCCGCAGTACGACCCAACAGTATTTCGAGATAAAGGGCAACAATTACATGGGACATATAGGAAAAGGTTCGGCGCCTTGGAAAATTTCGACTTAGCAGCAGATTTCTTTTAGATATGCGAGTTCGAGTTAATGAGATATATGTGTGTGCGCAACATGTCAGTCCCCACTTGAGACCTGTCCAATCTTGGAACATGCCTCTGCTGAGATAGTTCTCTGGACATCAAAGCTTGCATTAGCACATAGGGCAGGTGCTTGGGAGCTCTGTAACAGCTACAGTGCTTCATGGTGCTTTTGAAATGAATAGGTCATTGGAGTTCACTTAGTAAGCCAGCAGAATCCAACTTTGTCCCAAGGCAGAACAGTTGCTATGTGCGCACTACAAACTCAATCCATGCAGTGAGAAAATTCTAAGGTCTGCACAGAGGACGCAGTATAGTGACCGCATTGGACATCGCTGCGTGCTGTCTCATTTCCTCTCTTTCGGTCTTTTTTTTCCATTCCTGCTTCTCCTCCCTTTCTTCCACTGTCTCCTTTTTATGCTTCCTCTTCTTTATCCTTATCACCCGCTTGCTCTTTTTCTTTGTTGTCATCGTCTTATCATCGGTGTTCACTCTGCATGCTTTTAGGGGCGAAGCTCCTTATGGCGTCACCCGTTCGTCCCCGTTGTCGTTTGTAACCACCGCTCGTTGAGTCTACAATCCGGCCATAGATGGCGCTACTTGTACTATATAACGAATGCATATACGCTGAGAAATGCAAAATCGCCCCACACTAGAGGGCGTTTTGTAGCAAAAAAGATAATAATAAAAGGTGAGTTTTATGAACACAGGATTTACGTCACACGTAGGGAAGGAGATAACGAAAGGGAAGGGGTCAAGGGCTCGTTCTTTATTTGTTAGAAACAAGTTAATGAGCAAACAGACAATGAAGCCTAGGAAAGCATAGGGGAAGTTACTTGTGGTCTTGTAATTGATGAGAAAGTAGAAAGGAATAAAGTGGACGAAAAGACAAACCTGCCTTCGGTGGGACCCGAACCCACGACCTTCGGATGGTCGTGGGTTCGGGTCCCACCGAAGGCAGGTTTGTCTTTTCGTCCACTTTAATTCCTTTCTACTTTCTCATCAATTACAAGACCACAAGTAACTTCCCCTATGCTTTCCTAGGCTTCATTGTCTGTTTGCTCATTAACTTGTAGGGAAGGAGAGAGAGACGATCGTGCCACTGCGATCGCGTGTTCTTCGGCGGCGTTTTGGCACGCGCGCCAACAGAGGCTCGTCGACGGAGGATGGACAAGGCTGCCGAGCGGCGTGCGCGCAGGGCGGCGGCGGCTCGCGCTCGAAGAAGCGACCCCGCCGTGTGGGCGCGGGAGGCCGAAGCTAGCCGTGATTCTGCGCGGCGCCGCCGCGAGGACCCTGCAGTACGAGCGCTCACGTTTCATTGAGGTGTGTGGCGAGGTATCTTTAATACATAAGAGCTTCGCCCATTCTCCATCATTCACCCCGTGGATATGCTGTCATTTTTTTTCTGTTAGCTAGTGGATGGCCTTTCAAACACAAGGGGGGGGTGGGGTGATTGCAAACGCCTTAGTCCCTAAAATACAAATAAAAATACAAATATGCATTAGAAAGATAAAATAGACACTGCTGAGAGAGGCGAAGCATCAGCACAAGGTTCTCATCACTCTGCTTGCCGTTCACAAAATGTGCTGCACATACGTGTGATGAGGATGAGGGGACAAAACCTTTCCTGTTCACCGCGACTATCCACTGTCTGTTCAAGTCCGCATCAGCTGGAAATCTATGCAACGAATGAACGTTGCAGCCGCACTCCTCCTGCGCAACTTTGTGTGAGCTGCACAGCTGTTTACGTGCAGCGTTTCCTTTCTTCTGCTTGTAGGTGCAACCATAAACAATGCAGTGATGCCTTGTCGATAGGCTGTTCTTAAAGGACATCTTAAAGCACTCTAGTGAGCAAAAAACAGCGCGCGCACCGTGCAAGCACAGCAAAACGTATGGGCGGCTCTGCACGACACAGCCCAAATAAGGGGGGCGTGGCCCGGAGAGCTCTCTCCTGCGTACGACCACATGACAAACAGGTTCCAGCTCGCCTCTCCGAGAGTGCCGCTGGAAACTTGTATAGGCATAATTCTGAACACTGGAGTACTCACTGCTATCTTTGCAGATAGAATTTGTACTTTCACACAAACCAATCAGGTGACCAGAAATGTTATTGAAGCATTCCACATTAATAAAAAGGCACTTGTAGTGTAACCATGCCTTAGTAGCCTTGCATGACAGAAAATGTCTTTTTTTTAATCGATTTATCACATTGTAATAGATTGTAATTATGATTTCCTTTCTATTCCTGTTTGTAAGTGGACTGCAGATGATGTCGTCAATGTGAAAGCATGTGGCGTAGGTTATGGTAAACAAACGCGTGCACGATAATGAAGGTATGTAGCTGGGAGACAACAGCATGGTTTGTGTCCCGTCCAGCTTGTGTCCTTGTCTTTCGCGCTAACCACTCAAGATGTATAGCCAATCCCAACTTAGATGCCTTTGAGGAACTTCCTCTGCACTTCACCTCTTCACAAAATATGCCAAATATCAAACTGCATGAAATAAAGACGCTGCAGTGATATCGATCAGCATACCCAACAGATTCCTTCCTTTATACAAACCAAAGCAAGACTGCACTAATGAGCCACTAGTGCACATGTCCATGAGCGCACTTTTTAGTCTGCACCGTTTCATTTAAGCACACAAGCACTCAATGTACTACAAATGAAGCATTCGAACTGCAGGCAGTTTTACTGGTTGCAAGGCTGGACTGCCGATTCACACTTAGCATTAAAAGCACCACGCGTGAAAGCACTCTACTCACCGTTGCTACATACAATAATAGACCCAAAGCCAGGTGAAAGAAATGGCGAAAAATGAAGCTGTGCCAGCAATTTTCAGTGCCATGTTGAAAAGCAAACCATCCGAATTGCATGCACGCATTCTTTCCAAGGATGTGGCTGTCTGTATGCTGCCGTATGCTGATGTATGCTGATGTATGCTGCCGTATGCGTATGTGCCGTATACTGATGGGTTGGAATGCTTTACACAGAATGCATAAATTTCTTTCCTCAATATAAATCTTATGTTAAGAAGTGTCATAATGCATTACAGAAAATAATTACCACACGGCACTGTGAACACTGCCTCTGAGCTTGTCAAGTATTACACGAGAACATGGCCTTCAAGGCTACCAGTGAAACGAGCGGAAAGCATGCCTGAAGGCAGCCTTCACATGGCAATGTAGTTCATGAATATAAACTAAAAACTCTTCCCTCCTGATTTTTAATCATGCCATGTTGGAGCAAAACTGGCAAGACTCTGAAGGCTGTTGTACATTTTAACAGTGAAGCTGCTTAAACCAGCTGTAATTTGTGCATCTGTATCACAAAAAGCCAGCTGCGCCATAGCTATGGGAACCAGCGATGACACAGCTGCTGCAGTACCTGGCATTGCCGTGGCATCATGAACAAAAGAATATGATTATGATGATGATTAAGACCCGAACCAGCCAAGTGCCCAACAGCTCTGCTAGCCTTACGCCACTAGTGCAAGCTGTGCTAATTTTCCTAAATTTTTATGTTTACGTCTCATGCACGCTAGCATCGGCACGTCAGCATGGCTCCACGGGCTCTGCTCCCACAGAGCAGCTGCTGCTCAACCCACCTCAATGGCTAGATAAGCTCCTGCATTTGTTGTGAATTCGTGGAAGTCTTTGTATCTGCAAGTTTGGCTCTATGAGCTATGTTCACGAAAGCTTGTGATGATTTGCTAAACTCTCTACGAAAAGGTGATCTGATACCCAATGCATTGCTGATAACTGCACTACTCCAACACAAGCATGCACTTATGCAGTAAATATTTCAATGCAACGTTGGTTCAATATTTTATTGTCACCTTGCAGCAATATCACTAAGGCAACGTTTTGTCAACATTGTCTTAAGTTGCCCAGTGTTGTTAACATAGGAAATTATCAAAGCTGCTCCAACATTACAGCAACGAAATGTGCTACTAGGGGCTTTTTATCTTAAGACCCGAATCGGAGATTTTGAAAGATCCTAAAATTCATCTGCGTCTGGCAGGATCCTTGTCAAGGGGATCTTGGAACCCCGTGTTTGGTCACTTGCACCGATTTCATATGAGTGCCACATTTGAAGTTAATTATAGCCACATTTATTTTCCATCCCCTTGGTATATGTGCTGTGCCACGATCGAAGCAGTATAGGCTAGGGCAGTGCTGGCAAGGGCTAGTCTTTGTATCTTTCCACATTAACCTTCCACTCATTTTCATTGCAACTTATGCTGTCAATCACCAGCGACTGAAGCTAAAAACATTGTGACATGAACAAGGCTTGTGAAAGGAGGTTAGGCTTTGTAATATTGCTGACTTGCACCGGCCGCGCTGATAAGTAGTTGAGACTGAAGTGATCTGAGCAGAATGACCAAGACTGTGCTGACAATCGATTACGATGAGTGTAAAGGGGGGAAAAATCCGTGTAGTCAGAAACAGTAAAAACAGCATTCATGGCAATGGGTCTCAAACAAAACTTGACAAGAATGACCATTTACACCACTTTTCATTCTTTTTTCAGTTCTGTTTACATGTTGATGTGCAATTTTTGGTTTCAATTAGCAAAAGAGTCCTGTGTTATCTACTTAAAAACCAGCCTAGCTGGAGACACTTGTTCTGTTTGAACAATTTCTGTTAATAGAGATTCTACTAACCAGGCATGCCATAGTAGTTATCGTCAATGTCTTTTTGTAGGTACGCTGTCCTTGGTCTGCCATTCTGAATTCCATGGGTGAACACAGACTGAATTCTATGGGGGCACATGTCCTTGAAATGCCTTGAAAGTCCTGGAATTTCTTTTCTGTCCTTGAAATCCTTGGAATTCTTGAAGTATTAACAGGGTCTTATAGTGCAATTCGCATTTCATGGCAGATGAGCAAACTTCATTGCCTAGAGATTTTGGCGTGTGATTTTTTTCATGCAGCTTGCTTCGACTTTCAGTAGGCCACAAGCCATAGGCTACTTGCCACACCAAGCCTAGAGTGTTTTGAGCTCTTCCTCATGCTTTATCGCAACAATTGAGTTGAATTTAATAGTATTTCAAAGTTCTTTGTTTATCCTTCCCTGGAGCTTGAATCCTTGTCAACCTACCAAAGGTTTGCCGTACATTTTGCAGCGTATCTTATGTTGCACAGTGGACGTGCCAGATCGCATTTCTAACTTTCATATTACAGAAGAAGTAAGAATAGCTTGTCTGCAGTGAGGCAGCTTTAAGATGCACACTTGGAATCTGTAAGAAACAGTACTAGGAAAGCTCTAGGTAGACAAAAAGGTACGAAATCATGGAGGAAGTTCCAGGAATAGAGAACCCATAAGCAATAGGTGACATTGCGCATGCGATAAAAGTGAGCAGCCTGAAAAAGAAGGCAAAACAAAGGCTGAAGAACTCAATAGCATTACAATGCAAAATTGAAGGCAAGTATGCCAGGGGGCGGCAGGAAGTTAGTCATGCGGATGAAACCAAGAAGTTTGCAGGGATAATGTGACTGCAGTTAGGACATGACTGGATTAATTGCAGAACTATGCGAGAGGCCTTTGCCTTTCAGTGGATGTAGACGACATGACGAGGACGATAGTGATGACGAGGAAGAAAAAAAACCGAAGGGCTTGTCCTGAGGTTCGGGACTTCATCAGAACATCTGGACGGAACTCTGTGTGCAGCAAAGTGAAATTCCTTTGCTTTGTGCTGTAAAACTTACCCTGTATGATCCACTCACCATTGTTTAGATTTTTGAAAGGTCCTTGAAAAGATCCTAGACTTTGACTCTTGGAAACCTGTAGGAATCCTGACAAAGAGGGGACTGAATCCGAAAGAGCAAGTGGGCAAATGTCCCCAGGCATACGGAGGAGTGAGCACTGCACCTTGTGTGGCTCCTCTGCAGCTGATGTCAAGAGCATGTAATCAATGCACAGGCATCAGCTGTTGTGAGCAAGCGAGTAGGTGTGTGCTCAGAGAGGAGCAGTGAGAGAAGGAAGTGGCGTCATATCTGCCCTGCTAAGCAGGTGTTCAGTCTATGCTGGTGAACTGTTTCCAGTTAATTAGCCAGTTAATATTATGCCATGTTGCGTGTAACATCATTACTGCTCTCTTCTCCCAGGTTTCCAATATCTTCAGCGCAAGTTGTGCTTGTGCTTTGTTGTGCTTTCGGTATGCGGAAATCAGTGATTTCTAGTTAATGCTTGTTACTAAACTCATGTTCTGATGTCACATCTCATAATTCATGCAGTTGAACCATCCATCTTGGCTTAATGTATTTCTTTTTTTTTTTTTTCACTTTTGTTACAACTTGTGCAAGGCAGCTCAGGAGGTGGTGCATGAAAAATATGAGTGTCACTCAGTGCCCATGCCTCATATAATCACTGGTGTTGCTTCTCGCCTTCTGTGCCAGACTGCAACAGAGCTTTTTACTCTACATTCCCTCCAAAGCTCTTACAAAACAACACATGCTGAGCGATAGCAGTGATTGCCGTTACGCCTCTTTCAGCAACGTCGCCTAGTGCATGTCACAATAGCCTTGTATTAGTAAGGCATTCTTATATCCCTGTCACACGGCATGTGTAATGGCATTCGCAGCGAATGTCATTATGCGTTAATGTCATTTTTGTTGCTGCTACACGGGCATAGCGAATGACATTCACACCTAATGGCATTCACCCACTGAATGCGTTCGCCGAACTCATTCAGTCGCTACATGCGTATTCTCGACAACAGGGGCTTCGCAATAAGATGCAAAATTGGTAAGGAAAAGCAAAATGTACACAATGTTACGGTTCTTCTCAGTTTCTCTTGTGGCCCTTTGACAACTTTCTGACGCACAGTACGTTGTGCAACTATATTCTCATTCCCAGACTCCGCGCTTACTCCGACGCTTCATCGCTGTCGGCCATGTTTACAAACGCGCGTTTGTTGCTTAAGCTGCTTCAGCCTGTTTCGGCGCTTTGTAGTGAATACCTGGAGGGCAATTAATGTTCGTTTACACTGATCGCCGTCCATTACGGTCACGGGAATGCAGGCACGGTCCACGATATCGCCGGCTACGGAAGAATTCGAAGCAGCTTTTGGGCTAGTCTTGTTTTGGCTACCTGTGCGAATTTCTTCCCTGTTAATGCTGCTGTATCGTATCACGATATATTTTCACATAGCCTGCCGATGTTTACCACTGTTTCTAGCATTAAAGAGAAAAATATGCAAATAAAACGCACAATTTGTAACATTTTGTTATCCTAGTATACGGTGGGTAAACATCGTCATCACTGGCGAATGTCATTTTGTGTGACCGTGTAGACGAGGAACGCAATAACAGAATGACATTAGTTGCAAATGTCGTTTGCTGCGAATGACATTTACATGCTCTGTGTGACAGGGGTATTAGTCATCTCATCAGGTGACAGTACACATCAGTCTCGGGCAGAGTTCTATGGAGGATTAGGTGCTCCATCTGTCCAGTGCTCCTTCTTAGATGCTAAAGTTTGTTTCTCTACAGGACACTTCCGATTCGGACACGTCCACTTCAGAGAAGAGGGTCCTCCTTCAAAAGGTTGCAAGTCTGGAGGATGACATGAGGAACCTAAAGAGGCGTCTGGTCGACGAGCAACCAGTTTCAAGTAAGTGTTTCACTGGTCGTATACTACTATTCTGCTAAAATGCATATACGAGGACTTTTATGCTATTGTTCACTCTATAGAAATTTTAGTTTTATTTTCACTTTCAGTTCACATACATTCACATAACTAATTGTTCTCCAGGGCCCAGCAATGTTGGTCAAGGGTCCTAAATTAAAATAGATCAAGTAGTAGGCATATAAAATTTGTGTGCAACATTGGCAGTAACTACAGTCAAACTTCAACGTACACTACACTCTCGTTATTTCAAACAAACTTGAAATTTTTGGTTGGCCTGCTATGTTTTCAACGTATTTCATGGCTGCTTAATTCAAACTGCACCATTTGGTTATTCCTGTTAATTCGTACTTCTTGCTTATCCTTACCAGAAATATGAGCTGCTTTCGTTAGTTCTAGCTGAACATTCATGCTCATGCTAGTACGTTTTTTAACAGCCAGAAATAAAGCCAATAATCTCAGTCAGCACTTGTCAAAGCATTCAAACCCACCAGCAGAAAAAAATAAACACGGAGGTGACAACAATGCACGTGATAGCTGGCCATCTCTGCTATTCCTGGTATGTTGCACTCAGTCATACTTCTGTGCTTGCATCTGATAATTCAAACGAAGTTCTGGGGCCCCCTAAAGTTTCAATTAATGAGAGTCTTCTGTAACAAGGCTAGGACTACTGAACCAGTTGTGCCATTTTGACACAGATGTGCTATCACGATTGACGACTCACCACACGTTTTGTTCTGGACTTCTTCGTTACTACCACACACAAAACATGCACACCTCTCTTTACCCAACCTACGCCACAGCGGCACCCCACCACACGTTGCCATCCTCCCCCGCACTCGCACCACCTCTTCTCCGCTCAGTCAACTACTGTTGATGTCATACTTGGCCTCCGAGAACCATAGCTGCTCATCGTGGGTCTCAGGCTCTCTTACCCCGGCCCTTGCGCGTCACAGTGCATTCTTGTCCCAAACGAGGCCAAACACAGAAAAGTGACCGAATTTACGCCACGATGCATCAGAATGGCTTGAGCTAGTTTGCTTTGCAAAAAAAAGTGCAGCAGTTGATGCTCCACTTACTGCCTGATGGCACTCCCTGCACAACATTGTACTTTTCAGCGTTTCCGAGATGTTGTTGGTGCGCATGCATGAAAACTCGCGGCTGTTGATTGTAGACGCTCATGGCGAGGTAAGTGGGCCGTGCTGTGTGGCACTCCTTAGAAAATCAGGGAGATGTGGCCAAAGATGCAGAGAGTGAACTGGGTATTAGTATGGCTCATATAGAATTAGAACTGCTGTGTGCTGCTACAGTTTCCTACTGAGAAACTATACGCACTGTTTTTAGACTTATACGGCCAATGGCTGAACATGTTGATGCGAAGGATCAATGGACAATTTCTAATAAAAGTAGTTTGGAATGCTTTCACGTTAACCAGCACATGGTAAATTGTGGCTCCTTGGATCATTGATGTCACAAACTGACCCTGAAATGATGTTACCACGCTGACTGGAATGTGTATCTTGAGAACATTTTCCGCTATCGTCATGGCCAACGGCGCGGTGATATTGTAGTGTCAGGGATGCTTTGCGATTCTCACAGAGAAACATATGAGGTGCCATCGCTCCACCAGCACTTCGACTGCAAGGAAGAGATTGTGATCTATTTTGCGTGACTGTGCTTTAGTGTGTGGTGCCAGGAATAGCATTTCAAAACTACGGTATGGGAAAGTAATACCGTGACACAGCAGCTGAAACGGCACCAGAGCAGGTGAACAACTTGTCTGGCGTTCCACAATGCGCGTCTGTACAGCAACCTGTGATACCGTTTCATAAAGCCCAGTGCTAGCTGCTGCATAGAGCTGATCTTTCCTACATAGTTACATGCAGTGCGTCGCGTGCTCATACCGTAACTGCAGGGGCACTTGCTGTGCCATGTTTGCCTGCTTGGAGTGTTATTCGAGCACACTCATCTTGTGGTTGTTCACGCCTCTCCCGAGTGCAGCGAACATCTTAGCCCAGAACGATGATGCCGAGTGACTTTCATTTCTGTAAGCAACATGCATTCTGCGTACCTGTGGCCCACTTGGGTCCCTCACAACGAGACTGCACCGTACGGTGGTGCGCTAGTTTTGGATTGTCTTTATAAAACCGTGCAGTGAGAGAGGGCTATGTGATGTACAGCGCTTATCCGTGAAGGCATTGCCGCACTGTTACGAAAGTCGGAATCAATGTTAGGCACCTTCAGTGTCACGCTAATCTTCCAAATTCAGCTTCAGACGTTGATTGAGATAGTTGCAGTACTGCACTTCTCTTGGATTATTCTCTTTTGTTGTAAATTGAAATTTGCTTCAGGGGGCCATTATTCCACTGAAATTCAGATTGCATGCTCTAAACAGCTTCAGAATGAAATTTTATCTGCTCTGGTATAAATTTATTTTGCTCCATGCCTCTCCTAAAGGCGATTCTGCTTGTGCCAAACTGCTCCAAACCGTTACTTTTTCCTGCGCCAAAGTGCTCTAAATTGCATCTTTACTGCTCTAAAATACAATTCTGCCTGCTCAAAAAATTGCTCCAAAATGACTTTGGCTGTCACACCCTTGGTATAATAAATATGTAAGTACAGTTGAACCCCACGATAATGAAATTCCGCAACGAGATTTCACAATCCCCAGCCAAAAAGCCCATAGGATTCAATGCATTTCGTATCTCTCAATAACGAAATGTCATGAAACTGTGATCCCGCGATAACGAAATTTGCTTGACCGTTAGATCCCACGGTGACTCCAACTAAGTCCAAGGAATGTACTCAAATGCACCTTCCGCCCACTAACAAAATAACACCACAGAACACTTATATAAGCATCGCCAATTGAAATTGTCATGCCCTCACACCATTAGCGAAAACTTACCCGCCGCTGCTGAGTGCCGGGGAAATGTGAACGACAAGCAATTTACTGTTTCATAAAGTATGGATGAGTCTGTAACTTTGGCGGCAAGTGCAAAACGACAGCGGCAGCACACTGCCCGCCACCCTCACGCCCCGTGGCGCAGCGCCAATGTCGTCACTGGATTTTACCGCTTAAAAATTGCGTTGGACAGTACATTTGTAGTTGTATAACCCTACAAGAGCCGCTTATGCTCTGAAGATTATATGTTTTGTCACAAGGTATTTCCGATTTACCTTGTACATATAATAAAATCACACACTCACTAAGAACTAAAATACCGGCACGACCCATTGGTTGCGATTCTGGCTTATCTGAACAATCACTGCGTCACGAGTGAGACAGCGATCTCGGGAGTGCTTGCTCCTATGGATTGAGAGAAATATGCTTGACGATGGCATTAGCAAGACAAGCGTTACTTTATGTACGAGAGATGATCACGACACATGAAAACCAGGGAAAAATACAATCCACACAAAATAGCAAAAAAAGGCCCCCAAAACTAAACTAGCAGCCTAATCTGTCCAAGACGCTCTGTTCGTCTGTGTTAGGCGTAATCCTAGCCGCAGTCCGCTAACAATGGGCCTCGTGTCCATGCAGGTGGTGGTTGCTCAGATTGGAGTCTTACGTTGGTCGCAGTGTGCGTTCGAAGACTGTGTCGCCTCAGTGGTGCCGCGTCCAAGTTGCCGTTATCGACGAACAGGTCCTGTGGTAGCCACTGCTAACGTAGGGTCCGTCAGTCTCCGCCGCCTGCTTCCCGGCTGACGTGGCAGTCACTGGGCAGAGGCCTAGCCGCAGCCTCGGCCTCTGCCTTGAAGTTATGCCCGGTCTCCAAAGTGACCTGGCCCTCTGCTGTGATTGCTCTGCGGGTTGTCCCGTTCCACCGGCGAAGGTGGAGCATTGCGGGTACACCGGGAACCGCTGCAGTTCGGCCGCTGCCACTCCGAAGTCCACGCTCCACCGTAAGCCTGGTCGACGGCCACCCTTGAGCCCGGCGCCCTCAGCTCCTCGTCACCAGTCCGTAGCTGGCAGGACAACTTTCATCGACTGGTGCCGAGCAGAGAATGCCAGCTCAACCTCTTCCAACTGTCCACCAATTATTTGCATGGACGTGTCCACGGCACGTGCTTTCTTGCGCCACTTTGCTGATTGCTCCTTTCTGCCATGTGGCCCGTGCATCAGCCCGTTTTACTCATCAAGTACAAACACCGCCGCACGAGTTTTTCAACTGAGTTTAGTGAACTTTCACGCATAGAATGGGATCAGAAGTGAAATGAACTGTGCCGCACCTTTCACGGATGGAAACGTTGCGACTCCACATATCTTCTCGAGAACATCATGGCTTATACCGATATAAGGACCCAAGTACAACAGGCGCTCCGCAGGTACCGAAGATAAAGACTGCGCCATTTTGAAAACGTCGCAAGCCAACGATTTCGTTTACTTCTATGATTTGCTAGGGGAGTAACGCCGATGCGTGCAGTCCGTCGGTCCTTGTTACCAAATTCTCTTTTTTTTTTCGTTGTATGCTACTGTAGAAGGTGGGCAGGAAAACTAAGAAAGCACCTTGCTGGCTGCAGTATACACACGTGAAAAAGAAATATAAAGAGAAAATGGAGAGATCGAAGAGCCAGGAGATGTGCGCATGCATGTACGCATATTGGCGGTGGTGTAGTGGTCATGGATACCCGCCGTTGTGGTCGCAATTTCCATGGAGGTGAAAATGCCAGAGGCTCGTGTACTGTGCATTGTCAGTGCACGTTAAAGAACCCCAGGTGGTCAAAATTTTCAGAGCCCTCCACTGCGGCGTTCCTCTTCTTCCTATCTCTTTCAGTCCCTTTCCCCTACCCCCCATGGACGCTTAGCCGTGCTCCCGACATGGGCTCCTTTCCTTGGCCGAACCGCAATCATCATCATAAAATGGGCCCCACAGACTGCTTGTCGTGGAGCACTACCTTGTAGGTCAGGCGTCGTTTTCAAGAGTAGCAGCAAAGCCTTGAAGGTATGTCGGTCACAACTCGTGCCTACCATGGCCTCCACTCCTAACGAGCGCTCCGGAAGCCAGTACAGTTTCAGCGTTGTACCCACCGGTGATGTCTAGGAGAGACCCGTGGTCATTGGGGCCTTCGCTGCAGCTTTCCACGGGGTACACTTACGTAATCGGAGGATTTGGGTGTAGCTTCCTCAAAATGCGAGCAATAGCCTTCGTTCACCCAGATGTCGAGTGCTTGCATCTTCGACTTCCGCAATGCGGTTGCTGTCAGAGCATGACCGCTGTTATGCTTCCATGTCGTGTGCGACAGCTGCTGGGATACATTCATCGTCCGCCTGGCAGAAGGAACCCTCAAAATCCGCGAAGGCCCCGATGGGTCTTCATAACCTGTGCAGTGTGCCTACTTTGACTGAATCCTCTTTGACCATGTGCCAGAGGAGCTTGTGCTGTGCCTGCATGCAGACTCTGTGCCTGTGTTCCAGGGCAGGCTAAGGGAGCTCAGAACCGCAGAACTTGATGTTAACGTCAAGTACTAATAAAAAGTGTGCTTTATATTCTCTGACATGGCTTGACTTTTTTTTATTGCACGCATGTTGAGACAGCCCGGGAAAGATACAGAGTCACAATCCTCTTAAATCTATGCATGCAAACATCCCTTACAAAAATGCTTCCTTACTTTCTTTAGAAATTGTACGAACTTCCTATGAAGTCTACTAACATCCTATGTAATTTACCTCTTTAATAACGTTTTTTACAAGAAAGTTAGTTACTTTCATTCGAACTTGAGTATGTTACTGGAATGTTTTAGGAAGCGAAGACTGGCTATTTTAACTTCTTAGAAACACTTATATAAAATGTTACTAAAAAATTTTGTTATGCTCCTAATGTAAACTAATTTATAGAACATTTATGAAGATGATTAAATAAAGTTATAATTATGCAGTGAACATGGCTTTGGCAAAGTAGCCTTGTTTCTTGCACACATAACTGTTTGCTTCGTTTTCAATCATCTTTCTAGTAACAAAGGTAACTAGAAAGTTTATAGAAATTACTTAATGATATGAGAAACAATATAATCTCAATAATAAAGGAATATGCAAGGACTGGCTGATTTTATTAAACTTTTTTTGCACAGTAACTGCATGTTTCTGTAATTTTAATCAACTTCCTAGTGGCAGGGGATAGTATCATGTTCATAGAAAAGAATGTTTTTAAAAGGACCTCTTCTTAAAGGAATAATGCTTAACAGAAGCGGACAAATGGATTTTTACATGACATTAAATATTACATGGACACACATGGCTTATATATGAGTCAGGGCTGTGCTGGGTATCCAACCTTAAGCCGTGTGTTCCATGCAATGTTGAGACCCTCCCTCCACTACTTAAGGATGGTGTTGGCCATCTCTGGGATTTGTGACCCATGGTACAGCAGCACCCATTCAACAGGCACTGAAAATTTCTTATTTTCATGTGGGTAAACTCCATGGAACTCCAATATTTCGAATGATTTCGTCTTGCAGTTGTGGAGTGTTCATATGTGATCTAAATGGTGTTCTTTATATATGTGCACATATATATATAAAGGTTATAATGATACAGTGAACATGGCTGGTGCAAAACAGCCTGCACACATTTGCTTCATTTTTATCAACTTTCTACTAACAAAAGTAACTAGAAAGTTTTTAGAAATCATTTCATATGTGAGAAATTATAATGCAGTCTTAATAAATGAATATGCAAAGATCAGCTGATTTTATTAAACTTTTTTTTGCATGGTAACTGTTTTAATTCTTAATCAGCTTCCTAGCAAGAGGTAATAGTATGATGTTCATAGAAAATGTTTTTAAGAACACCTTTTGAAGGAATAATGCTTAACAGAAGCTGGAGAAATGGATTTTTATATAACATTAAATATTACATAGCACACAGATTAAGTCGCGGGGGAGGCCAGGGGAGTCCGGTACCCCCTAACGTTAAGTTGTGTGTTCATGTAATATTTAATGTCATGTGAAAATCGCAAGGGGCCTAGCTAGGGCAGCCACCCCTCCATCTCCCAAGGAGGGTCTCGGCCCACCCTAGGAATTGGGATTTGTAGCACAGCAGCAAGCTCTGGAAATGATTTTTTATTGGCGGTAGTGCTTCTTGCGGCTAAACTCCAACTCTAATTTCTGAATAATTTCATAGTCTCTTCAGTTGATGTGCTCATGCGACCCCTTTTACTGTGTTATATGTGTGTACACTGCCTGATGACGGCCCCTCCACCGATGAAGCGCAACTTTAACCCCTGCATGTGCATTATACATTTACAATTTTACCATAAATTACTTTATCAAACTGCTTTCTTCAATGAAGTTGCTACCAACCAACCAACTGCTTTATTTGCACAAAGACCTCCTCGTGCTCTGTAAAAATTTGAAAGCTACAGGATACCAGTTTATCCGGCTGGTGCAGAAGAGTCACAGAACGAAATTCCTTTTACACATGCAGCCACGTTCGGCTGAATAGATGTGCTCACCAAAGGACAAGGGAAGCAAGATTCGGACTTTGTCATAGCTAAACTGCATATCACCGAGTGCCCCTCGTATGCAGACATCTATATTTCAATCCTTTGAATGGCACTCCAAGGATAACTAGGACACCACCTTCACACAGCCTGTGCCAGTCCTTGCTATGCTCATTATGTTTTCAGCACAGTCCCTGCTTCTCCAGAAGCAACCCATGTAAGGAATGACATTGCATACCAGCTGCGCCACCTGTGAGGACGTTATATCTGTACAGACACACAACATCCTTCTAAGTCGCATTTCTCAAAATGCCTGTGTGCACTCTGCCATGACATAGCAGCCCCAGCACAAGTGGCAGTTCTGCCCTTACTTGACAGGTGGAAGAGATTATGAACATGATTATGAACTGGAAGAAACTGATGATGGAGAAGCAGTTCCTCTGTACCAAGAAATGTCCACTGAGCCAACAAGGAAAACAGAACAGCTTGAACGGAGCATCAGAGGATCAGTAGTGGTCATGGCCAATATGGTACATATGTACATCCAAGCTATAATTAAAGATAAACTTAGGAATTGGCCTAAAACACTGAAGTGAGAGAAAATGGTGATAAAAGAACAACTATGAAGCAAGGAACATCCACAGAAAAAAATCTTCCAGGTGCTGTACAGCCAGTCAAAGAAAAGAGAACTCTGCAGTAAAAGGTTTAATAGCAGTATTGTTTTACTCCACATGCTGCACAAGATTGTACATTTATAACTCACATAGCATGTACTATATATACTCTGACTGACAAAGTAATGCAGTGCGCACACATCATTTGTTGATTGTTGCAAGTATTCTTTTTTTTTTTTTTCCGTGTACAGTTGAGTTTTGAATAGTCTCGACTCTTCTTTGAGACTACCACCACATGCGCAATTTTAACACTAGTGTCCAACCATGCGTTTTCATGTTTTCTTTCTTTGTTGTTGCTTCTTTGTACGTTTCTTGCAACCACTCCTGCAATGTCTCTTAAATGTGAGGCAGCAGTATCTATAAAGAAGTAAATACAATTCTGTGAAATTTTCAACATGAAATATGCTATAATAAATGTAACATAAAATACACAACACACAATTGTATAACATAGTGTGTAAACTTTAATAAATGTGGCTTCACCAAAAGCATGGACCTATGCAATGTTTTCTTGAGAAAAAGATACGACATGTACGGTAAGACACACAAGTTTAAGGTGTCACAGCGAGACACATGAAGAGTTTGCTACAAACAGGGTGCAGGTTTTGTGCATGTTTTGAAGGCCAAAATTTAAGTGATTTCAAGGACTCTCAAGGTCCTGTCAGAGGTTTTTGAAGGACACAGAGCAGCACCTGAAGCAGAATTCTTGTTACCATATTGGAGTTTCTGGAGCGCTACCAGAGCTTTACTACACTAGAAATTTTTAAAAATTTAGAAATCTCCAGTCATTTTTGGCTGCCAAGATCTGCAAAAGTTCATAAAGTAAATGCAGCTGTGGTGCACTTCTTGTTGCGAGCTATGTACTTTTTTTCATATCTCTCATTTTACTTCATTGTTTGATAAAAAGTTTTGCTGCACTACGAATGTGGTGTTGTAGCACACTTTCGCTTTTTCTTAGTAGTGATCTGGTTAAGCGGTGAGAATGCCAGTGATTGCTTCAAGTTGTTTCCTTTTCCTCCTCATCTTAAGAGTTGGTGCATTTGTATATAAGAAATGGCAATAAAGATGCTGCATATGAAATAGTCGCTGAGTGTCAGCAGCATGGCTAGCTGTTATGAATAGATGATTATATCTTCTCGCATTTGCTATCTGGCTTGCGCATTAAATTTTTTTCAGTTCTGGTTGCATGAGGACAGCATATATATATTGAGCTGTTAATTACATTGGCACACATTAATTGAGCATAGGTAGCTTTAATATGCACGCCTCTCGCTTGACAAAGACAGCGGTGATAAAAGCCCACATAAGTACTGAAGGATAAGTTTCAGTGTTAGGAGGTAGATGGGAAAAAAATGCAACGACACAGATTGACAAGTGGGGATACGTAACAAATGGTAAGCACACAAACAAGGCAGCAGAAACACAGAAGGTAGCCGTCGCTGTGCACCAGTACCCATCTTTGGCCACCTTTCAGGTGCATTTTTAAGTTTCGTGCCAGTCATGAAGAAGGATAAGTTTATTCACGGTGACATATTAATGCCAAACTGGTGATTTTGCCAGAAGAGTGCCTATTGTCCAAGTCAAATTTTTTGTACCCACTAGGGAGCTTGAAATTCATGAAAATCGGGCAGTCTGATGAAAAAAAAATCATGCTCTACTTGGTTCTTGTGGTCAAATTACCACAACCAAAATAGCTGTATTACACTTATAAACCATCTCAGTGCATGTACAGTAAACCCTCATGTATACAGTACATGCTGGGAATGAACCTACAAATGAATACTTGTATGAGTGCGTCAGGTACCAATGAAAAATGTGGTTGATCCCTCTGGTGATAGGAATCGGTAAAGCATGGAAGTTAAACCTGTCTCCACGAACTTGTGGAGTGCATAAGCTGCAATCTGGCGAATCGAGGGGCCGGGAGATGGCTTGGGTATTGTGAACATGTGAGCGCGTTATATATTAGCATCAGCAGCACCTCGACACGGCACAGGGATCCTTGACAGTTGTACACGAAGTAAAGTTCTTGAACGACTCACATTGCTCCGGAAGCACTGAGTTGCACGCACCAGAGCTCTATGCAAACCTGCCATAAACTAGGAACGTCCGCAAACATTGACAACTTGCAACTGAAATCAAACAGATCGTTTTGTGAAAACACAGCCCACTGCAACGAAAGGCCAATCACTTGCTTGTGCTTTCCTTGCATTCCTGGAGCAGTGCATGTTGCAACTCAACACACCTGGCCACGCAAGACAGACTTTGTAGCGGCCACATTTGTACTTCGCCCGAGGAATGCACTGTCACGATGCCGCCACGCTCCTAATTTTCGCGGTTGTCGAGGCACAAGGACTACCGGAGTGCTGACTACCAGCGTGAATTAGCATGACAATCTGCTTCGCTCTATCTATCCTTTGTAGATGGCGATACTGCCACAGCGAACCTAAGCGAACCAAGAGTGCAGTATAACATGGACGATGTTTATTTAAGGGTAATATTTTTTTGTTAGACACTATAGTTCACTGTACTAAACACCGTTACTTTAACCAGGCGACAATGAGATGCAACTTGTAAAGCGCTGTAGTGAAGATATAAGGCCCAAATGTTCCCTATATGAGCAATGTTACGGTGGTGTATCGGTAGAGCTTCGAGCTCCTCTTGTAGGATTGCAGGTGAATGTGCGTTTGAGTCCCAACGCGTGAAACTTTGTCATTGTGAATGTATGTTCATTTTTTCAGAGATCCACTTTTGTTACAAAAGTACGTCACTGATTTCTTTGTGGACCCTGCCATAAAACACTTTCGTGTTAAAGCACAGGTCATAGCCGCCCTGCTCATTACTAAAATGGTGACCATGACGTGTTTAATGTCTGTGCATAACAGCAAGCTTAACTTTCTTCTCATAAATGCCATGATATGATTGTAAAAGAAACTAAGAGCAGAGAAGCAAGTAGATAATCTTTCCCAAAATTTTTTACAGGTTCTTAATACTCACACTTCTCACATTGCTTATGGGTCCACCATCGCACCACTCTCACTTCTCTTGTGTATATTCACTTTGTATTTCAGCCTCATCGAAACAGCTGGCATAAGCAAGGAGATTGTGTCATTTATGGTGAAGTCATTACCAATCAAACCATACAAAAGATGGAAGTTTAAGTGCTAACTGCAGGCGAAGCACATGTTTTGGCTCTCCATCATAGTCTGGTCTCGGCACAGCAACCATAGGGAGCCAGCGAAGCTAATCTGTGTACAGTTAAATGTACAAAGGAGTTTAGGAGCAGTTCCCGCATTCTGAATTTGGAGAAGGCAGCGACGAAGAAGCAGCTTCTATGTCTCACGAAATGTCTGCTGATACCTATACACAGAAACAAGAAATTTCAGCAGAACCCATCTATCTTGCACATTTATGCAGTCCGCTGCGGTGGTACAGTGGTTGTAGCGCTTGAACAAAGGACGCGAGTTTTGCACCGACTATTGTGAAAATGGTAAAGCCTGTGTACTATGCATTTTAGGTGCAGGTCAAAGAACCCTAGGCAGTCGAAATTTCTGGAGCCCCTCACTACAGCGTCTCTCATAATCATATAGTTTTGCCACGTAAAACCCCAGCAGTGTTATTATCCATTTAGCATTTGAGCAGTGTAGTGAGTTTCCGTGCTGCCAAATTGTTCCTCTCTCTGCAGCTCAATGCACACACTGACCCATCCTGCTCACTTCACATCTTCAACACTGAGTGGTTTTTCATGTCTGCTTTCTCACTTCTTGCCTCTTGCTCAGCTGTCGTGCACTCGCCACACATACAGCACACGACCATTCTGGAGCACTGTCAAAGGATGTCACATGCACTGCTGCACATACACTATGGCCCAGGTTCCCACATTTTCCATGTAGTCTACACAGGCTTATTGGCCGAAGTTGTCTATTCAGCACAAACTCTGCGGTTCAAGGTGGCATGAGAAAGGTTAGATACATAGAGAGAAGATAGAGGTTAGATACGTATCTTGGCAGGAGCTGAGGGTTGGCAGGATGAACCTGCCAAGTGGAAAGTCCATCCACATTTCGATAAAGGAGCTGACGAATGAAAGAAAGCCCAGGAAGTTGGCATAGGCTAGTGGTTGAATTGGAAATAGAGATGCGCAAAAACACAGGCACTAAAATAAAAAGGCACACATTTTATGATTTTTATGCATATGCTATAAGGCTGATAAAGCAACAAATATGGCTTTCACAAACTTGTAATAGTTATTGTACCATGTACATAAAATGCCTAGACGGAAAAAGCTTTCCCACTGGAGAAAATTTGAATCGTTTACCAGCCTTCCAAGAGTTTAAAGATTTTCTTATTGGGAGAGATGTGGTACGCCTGTGTTGTTACCTTTCTGTCTTGTTTTTGTTGACATTACACTCATTATGATTTTTATATCTACAATGAATTCTTTACTGCTACCAACCGACTTCTTGCGTTATTGTTTATGCATGCTGCATAACCAATTGCCCTGATGAAATGTATTATAGCCCAGTACATGGTACTTTTTTGTACCAACGTTTATATTTACGCTGTGACTGTGTGAAACACTCAAATTACATTTAGTGAATTATTCATATTGTTTTGCAAATCCTAAGCTGCAACTGCATATGCTTGAATTAAAGAGGAAGGGATGGGCCTTCATAAGGTGCTGCAGAGCACCCTATGATGTTCTCTACTTCGTCAATGTTCCCCTATTTTCAGCATATACTTTAAAGGGACACTAAAGCTAAAAACGATATCTCTCGTTTTAGTTAACAACCTTTTCATATTATGAAAGGCATTACCCTCATATGGAAGAGATGCACCTTATGAAGTTCCCTACTTCGTGAATGTTCCTCTATTTTCAGTATATACTTTAAAGGGACACTAAAGTTAAAAACGATGCTTGGTAAACTAGAACGCTAGAATATGTGCAAACATGACATACGGTGAAGCCTCGATATATCAAACAGCGTGTGAATCGTAAAATAGTTCGATATAGCCAGAGTTTGGTACATAAAATCATATAGAAAAACGCGTTAACAAAATAAATCTATCAACCACTAGTCTCACAGTAAATACTCATGTGGAAGATAAAAACAAAGTATTTATTGCATTAGTTCGAAGTAAGCAGAGTGGCCTGCTCCTAATTGGCAAATGTGGTTTCGACCGCGTCCCCTCGCGCAAACATCGGCAGGAGCGAAATAGCTATATGCACACACGACAACAACGAAAACGTCCGCGCCGACAGTGTAAAAAAAAAGAACGAAATAAAAAAGGGTAGATACCATCGCAAAAGCACGAAATATTAAGGATGGATACCTCCGCCAAAAATAAGCCTGAACTGCACCAGAAAAGTGAGCCCAAGCGAGGCATTGCTGCAGGACAGCTTGTCGCCTGTCAGCAGGGTGCACGTGTTCTGTGCCCGCAGTGTTCGATATATCCATTTTACATCCGACCCCATTCGAAATAAAAAATTAAAAATGCATGTGATCTTAGAGGTGATATGTGGAGATTTTGATATAGGCAATAATTCGATATATCCATGTTCGATAGCAAGGTTTCACTGTACAAGTGGCGACACACTTTCGTTTTACTGCAGGCCCTTCCACTAAGATGTCATGCATCTTAGATGGCATCTACTAAAGCTTTGTATTTGTTAATGGGTAGGAGAAATGCAGACTGCGTTCTAAGGAAGCCAGGGACTCAACGTGGCGTGTTTCAGACAACCCACTGAGCCTACGTGGCGAGTACACGAAAGAAAGGAATGGGGTTTGTGACATCTGAAATTTACTGTGTGGAATTCAAAGATGAAACATCGGCCTTGATTTCCTCTTCCAATACCAAACATAAAATGGTAAAATTAGCAACAATACAGTTTGCTACGACTAACTGATCAGCCTAAACCATGTTGGTGTTTCCGTTTAGCATCCCTTTAAACAGAAACCAGCCGCGGCGGCTGCATTTCGATGGAGGCGAAATGTTGAGGCCCATGTGCTGTGCTATGTCAGTGCACGTTAAAGAATTCCAGGTTGTCGAAATTTCCGGAAATGTCCACAACGGCGTCTCTCATAATCAGAGGTGGTTTTGGGACGTTAAACCCCACAAATCAATCAAACATAAACCAAGGCTGTCATTGCAAAGAAAAAAAAGAAAGCAAAACGCTTGCTGCTACAATCAACAAGCTCACACATGCCTGCAACTGTAACACCCTTTCACTAGAAAGCCGGCTTCTTGGCAAAAAATTCATTCTGGTCACCGCAGACCCCAGAACAAATTCTTTGTCGACTGATCCACTTTAATTTTTGAAAAATCTGTAACGAATTCCCCATAGTCTTGTCCTATAAACAAATGCGAAAAGTGCGTCCTACAGACAAGTGTGACGTGCGCCACCTTTTCTTGAATATTTTGATTTTTTCTAACCATATTTTCTTAAACACATATGCATCAACGTATTTTTTGACGTGCTTAGACTTGGTGTTAAGCTGTAACCATCAACATACTTTTACTGGTTTTAATTGAGAAGCCATAGATAACGCAAGCGGCAGTTATAATTTATTTACCCACGGTCATCAAACTTCAATGATCATTCCTTTTTATATCCTGAAAACTGCATCTTTGACAAATTAGAAGGATAATTTCTAACTACCTTACTTTTATTGAAGATCTAGCTGACAAAAAATTTTGACAGCAGACTCAAATGATGAAATTAATCAGAAGTTTTCTGCGCAGATAACCTCAGAGGTAGAAGCTAACTACAACCTTCTGGTCTACAGCTTAAGTAATGGTGATAATAATCTGTGGTGGTCAAAGTAACATACACGCAGACAAAAAAATGCGTTGTGGGCCTGGGAATTCATTGGCAGATACTTATAATTTTTGTTCATATTGAACGAGGCAATGCAAGTTCATGATATGTCCAGAAACTAGTTGGCTGTCATGGCAAAAAAAAAAAAAGTCTTCTTTATTGATAGTTTCTCCATGTCAAAAGATCTCTAAAACAATAAGACTCCCTTACGTGTACAGCTTTCAAGCATATATGCACACGAAGGGTTACTGTTATCAGATGTCTTGCACATGATTATACAAATACTTCTATTTTGGCTAACGGTGAATACTAGTTCTGTAATCGATTTTCACATTTTCTGTAGTCTCTCACATTCATGACTTCTCATGCATTTATAGGTTGGTCGTTCTTTATGATAACTGGTTTTATCGATGGCACACGAAGTTTTCTCATACATCTCTCCTTTTCAAGACATAATGCGTGCTTTTGTGCCTCAAAGGATGAATCACAAGCCGCGCTGTGTTCATGTCCGTAGCGAACAAACAGGTGCGATCTTTCCGGGGGTACCGTAACTAACCCGGACACTCATGCGGTGATTGCATTACGTATTGTTACAAAGCGCCTTCATGCAATGTATGATTGAAATGGTGCAGGAAGGAATGTGTGATATGACAAGCATGATAGCGGATAAGTCGTGGCATCAATAATGGCATACATCTGTGGTCAAAATTACCCTGGACTCTGGAGCTACTAGCCCCCCACACTGCGTGTGGTGTGCCTCATATGTTGTGGTTTTGGCGTGTAAAGTCCCATCAGTTATTAAAGACGAGAGTCTTTCTTTGGGTACTTGAATGCAGAAATTTTGGTGTGTCTATTTGTCTGTCACATGATTCAGCCACCCGGCCAAAGTTTAAGCACTTGCCTAACGCCCAGCCATCTTGAACTGGTAGCTGCGTTCATACTTGGGAACATTGTTGATCAAAAAGCAATATTATGCATATCTGAGGCGTAACATCAATACATAAGTATTAGGTGGTGTGTTCCTTTACAAGAAAATACATAGATACGTAATTCTAAAGACGCTAGTGTCTAAAGAGCCTAGTGTTTCTTAGGCTGTGCTAAATATGCGACGATTTGGTGCTGCCACCTGGTAGTTGCCCAGGGATTCTGCACAAGCTCATGTTTCCCGAAGGTACTGCGAGGTGGCGTCTATATTCCACACAGCGTAGTACGGCCTGCAGAAGATTTCAACGACATTTGCAGCGAAGTGCGCAGATACACGGCCAATTTTTTCAACACTGGTTATAGTGCTGTGTCTCTTCTGGGATACCGTTCTATGTTGATTGAGCTGACATCTAATACGTTTTATTGCCCATCAGTCAATATCTACTGACCATGCTTCCCCTTACAAAAATGCTATATGTGGCCATATCAGGAATTGGGCAAATGTGGCTATATATGGCACGTGCCGTACGTGGTCATATCTGCCGAAATCGTTTTAGAAACATATGTGGCAATGAAAGACACACACGAGGAATGCCATGTAAGACTCTGATGCATATTGGGCAAATACGGACACGTACGGACACGTGCCATGTATAGCCAGATATACATATATGGGCATATATGCATATCTGGCTATATATGGCACGTGTCCCTACGTGTCCGTATTTGCCCAATACGCATAAGAGTCGTACATGGCATTCCTCGTGTGTGTCTTTAATTGCCACATATGTTTCTAAAACGATTTGGGCAAATACGGCCACATACGGCCCCATACGGGCACGTGCCGTATATAGCCACATTTGCCCAATTCCTGATATCGCCATATATGACATTTTTGTAAGGGTCATCCTTCACCATGCAGTTCTTACTTTCTTCTATTGAGTCCACTGGACATGCTATTTAGGGTTAAGGTAAACACCATACATGTATACCCTAAGTTCAACGCAGTCTAAATATTCTCCCAGGTTAGCGCCATAGCGTCACTCAAGGGCACATATTGGGGTCACCGACAGTTTCTTTTAACTATCAATCAATCAATCAATCAATCAAAAATCTTTTATTTTCACCATTTCATACATAAGGTGAAAAAGGGAGAACCGGAGAAAAAGCCGAAAGTTCTTCGGCTTGACAAAGCTCCGGTCCCCCAGGCAGACAGTGGTGATGTTGGTTTCAAAACAATGGAAGAAAGCATGTTACAAAGTATAAAGCATTAAAGAAATAATAACATTTCAACTGAATATAACATGAACATTGGGATGAAAGGAAGGGAAGTGTATAAATGAAAACAAGTATACAGCAACTACAAAGTACAGCCGAGAAACACGCATACATAGTATCCATAGCTACAGGAACAAGTCCAACATTTTATTTTTGTTTAGCGGTAACACATCAACACTTTGTTTGTTGAAATGATTAAGCAGGGAAGGCAGTGTATGGCAAAGGCGCTGTTGTCCATAATTAGTACGCGAAAAAGGGATTTGCCATGGGGCCTGACGGCGATATGAATATGTACTTTTATTTTCTTGTAGATCTGCGAGGGTTAGAAATGAATCTATTTTTCCTAGCATAGCACTCTTGTAGCATTGCAGAGTTTTCAGTTTCCAAATGTCACCAGCTTTTATTATTTTAATTTGCCGGAAAAGCTCTTCCGTATGTTCGGAGAAAGAAACATTTGCAATGGCTCGAACTGCTTTCTTTTGAAGTGTTTCCAGCATCCGAATATTTTGTGCGGTGGTGTTACCCCATATGAGTGAGCAGTAAGTGAGGTGTGAGTGGAAGAGAGCATGATAAATGAGGCGCTTAATTTTATAGGGTAATGTATTTCGATAGCGATTTAAAAGACCAACAACTTTTCGCACTTTTGCACAAATATTGCCAACATGATCATTCCAAGACATGTGCGCTGTGAATATAACTCCGAGTGTTTTCATAGAGGACATAATGGTAATCGTATACGGACCTAGAACAATGTTATCTGGGAATGTAGTAGAACTTCCTTGGGCACGGAAAATGGCACATTTTGTTTTGGCTTCATTGAGAATCAAGCAGTTTGCCTTTGACCAGCGTTGAATTTTGTTACAGACAGTGCTAGCTATAGGCGTTATTTCTTCTAAGTCTTTTCCTGTAAAGAAAATGGAGCAGTCATCTGCATATGCGACAAACTTACACATATCACTAATTTCTACAATATCATTAATGTAATAAAGAAAAAATATCGGGCCAAGGATGCTACCTTGAGGCACACCCGCTGTTATAGGTTTTGTTTGTGACCTGTTGTCGTTAATTTCAACAAACTGATGTCGACTTTTTAAATAAGAGCGAATAAGTTCAAGTGTTCCGGCCAACCGCAACAAGCATCGCCTTATGGTCGGTGAAATGGCAAACAGCACATTATCTAATGTTTGCTGTTTGCTTGATATGATATGTTCCCTGTCCTAGAACGGCGGAACCATATAGGCTCTGCTGTAGTCTCATGGCTTCCGAGACGGCGGGCGCGCCCGCCGTCTCGGAGGCCATGGTAGTCGAGACATGTTTCTCACAATGTCTCACAGATGGCAGCACATTATCTAATGTTTGCTGTTTGCTTGATATGCTCAATAAAGTTTATTCCTCCTACAAATCGCCAAACGAGCTCATTTTCATCGTGACACCTGCCGAACAAAATGCGTTAAGGAGACTCCTTCCACTACCTGACATTTATGTTGTTTTTTTCCGAGGCAGTTCCAAGTAACATCATGGTTTTGTGATAGGACATCTGCTTGCCACGCAAAGGGCCCATTCGATCCTCAGTGGGACCAAAGATTTGTATTGTTTATTTTATTTGCATCTTTCTCGATTTTTCGGTCACGGACGATTTTTCGCTCACGGAGAGACGCCGACACCGATGGCGGTATTTTTGCGAAATGAGCTTTCTAACGCTATCGCGTTAAAATGCCCGGTAACCCGATTCTGCTAGCATATCTTTGGACGGTGGCACCACAGCATCATGACCCAGCACACGCTCGTTAAGTGGGAGGACGAAGACAAGTGTGATGTGTATCCCATAAAGAGGATTGCCGATGTGTCCGTTGGGATAGAGCTGCTGCAGGACTCAACCGGCGCACTGCAAAAGTTTGCTGGCATAACTGTAGACACCATGCGAGAAGTTGGAAACCCACTAGCACCAGCCACGATTCTAGCTGTTGGTAAGTAGGACTACTAAATGTTGTAAACCATTATAGCCGTGGAATGTGTGCACTTCTACCACGCCGCGCATTAGGTGTGAGGAAACCTTAAAATTTTTTCATTTTCACTGCGGTAAAATATTGATGCTTGGCCAATTTTGCTGTTTTTGTGTGCTTGTGCTGTCGCCCGAGTAGTTAGGCAGGAGCAAACTCGCGTTTTCTCTAAAGGAATCGATTTACTTGAAAGCTAGAAAGGAAGAAAATACTTGGAAACCGTGCGGTGCCACCATTCGGAAGAAAAGCGGCAGCACGGTTTGTTTTACCGTGGCCTCCGAGGGCGCGCCAATCTCGGAGGTATGACAGCTACTAAGATGACGTCATCTGCAGAGTTGAGGGGAACGCGCGCAGTGAAACCGAAACCGCGTTTTTTATCGCTCTAAATCAATGCACACGATGCAACGGAACAATGCATATTGTTGATTGGAGGGTCAGGACCCCGAATACGCACTCAGTACAAAATGTTCAGAAAACGTTTCACGACCCCTTTAATGTGTGCTGACATTGAACAGTACACACGCCTCAACGTTTTGCCTCCATCAAAATGCAGCCGCTGCAGCCGGGATTCGATCCTGCGACCCTCGGGTCAACAGCAGCCGGCTACTGTCATAGCCAGCAGGTCACCGTGGCGAGGCTCTTGCCTTCTTTCCACCTATATATTTAATATTGCATGTTACCGCCACAGGTATTATCTGTGTACAAGAAACGGTCACCTTGCAACAGGATTTGGTATTGATGTTTTTCTACAAAGCTCTTATTTTTAGAAATCTAACATTTGCAGCATAGGTGGTCATATGCAACCAGGAGCAGCAACAGCTCACCTAATTGACCATTTGCAAAATAGTGCGTGCCCTCCACCGAGCAGCCGCTGAAACATTTTTGGATGGTAAACAGTGCCAAGCTGCCTACCGAAAGCCATCGCTCGCTGGTGCTTTTCTTTTCCCCCCCCCCTTTTTTTTCTGAGCCATTGCTTTTAAGTGATGCTTCATATTGCATGCCTTTACTGATAATCGAGGATGATGCAGTCCTGTTTTTCTTTTCAGAGATTGGCGGGCGGTCAACGTTTCGCAGCGCAGTGTGTCAATTGATGACGTTTGGCGATGCCTCCGTTCAGCACGCGTGGCAGGCACATAGGGGTTGGGCCTTGAAGAACGAAGTCTGCATTCACAATGTGATGACAAACTCGGAAGCAGGCGATTAGCACTTTGAGCTGGTTGCATGCTTACAATACATGCGTTGTTTCAGTAAATATGGGAATCATCGTTGGAGCTCGCTGTGAATGCGTTGCCGGATGAGCATGCACTTTTTGTATAGGCACCTGCTGCCGCCTTATGAATTTCATCACCTCTAGTTGCTTATAAATGTGCAACAGAAGGTACATGCAAGTGTGTCTTGAGCGGGGGGATGATCTGTTGCCGGCCCTGGAGGCCGCCAGGGATCTATCATGGCTGCTGCCCAGGCGACCCATATGCCAGTGTCAAGATTTTTTGACACGACCTCATTGAAGTTTGTGAGAGTGCAGCAGTGGTCGGCCCAGTTATTTTGTCACACAGGCACTTCTCGTGTCCAATACCTATGTTGTGTCCGATAACACTGTATTGATTACTGCTCAAGAAACTAACATGATATTGTTGTGCTGAGGTGCGGCACAAATTTTCTATTCCAATTGGGAGCTGTGATCTAGACTGCTGGGCACATTCGCAATAGGAAACTGCCGGTGTGGCCGCAGTACAAGGGATGAATTCAAGGTGCAAACAGGAAAGCTATGCCCTTAGCTCTCCATAACAGCTTACTTTCGTATGATAGTGGCAACGCATGCTGCTTTTTGGCACCTGATTCTTCCTCAGACATCTGACAGTACTAAACTTCTTTTTCTTGGAAGAATGATTTGTGCAGCCGTATGGAACACAATTAGTTGGCATTGTTGAAAAAACAGTCACATCAGTCGCCTCACAGCCAGCCAGAGGGAAGGGGTTTGTTTTCCATCCATGTAGAGGGCGTTCCTAGCAAGCTGTTTTTCTGTGCATGCACACAACTGTTCTGCAAATGGTCAATTGCAGGTGACATCTTTTTTCAATTGGTGCCATCATGTTTTAATGTGCATCATTAAACGAGTCGTGAAACGTTTCCCGAAAATTTGTACAATGCGTGTACTTGTAATCCTTGCCCTCCATCATATATCTTGTTTCATTGCATCATGTTGGTTGATTTAGAGTGATGAAAGCACAATTTCGAGTTCCCAACGTGCATTCCCCTCAACTGTTCAGCTGGCATTGTCCATGTCGCCCCCATGGCTTCCAAGGTTGGCGTGTCCTTGGAGGCCATGGAAAACAAACCGTTCTCCAGCTTTGCTTCCTTATGGTGGCACCACGCAGGGCCGTCCAAACATTTTCTTACTTTCTAGCCTTTATGTAAATGTATTGTTAATGATATGGCTATATTTTCAAATGCCTTAAAATGATGTCACTGAATAGTGCCTATGCTGGCCTGTGGTATTGCATGGTCATTTCGCGAGTGCAAGAACACTAGGATTTCAATCAGGCATTATTAAATGTAGGCTGTATATTATGCTAATATATTTTGGAGTCTGCATGTGTAATGCTTATAGAAGCGTTGAAAATTACAACCAGGCAGATCCATGTTCTTTTCACAACCCCTTTAAGGACCTTTTACAGTAACCTTGCTGTATAACACGTGCACAGGTTCTTATGCAGTAAATTTACACAATGGTATGAAAATTGTGAGCGAGAAACAATAGTACATAAGATATACCAAAGGAAGGTGCTTGTTTTATTGCATCAGCAAACCATTCTCTATCATTGCAACTTACATTTCTATGTGCTTGCAGGGAGTCAGGCCTGCATGGAGGAGGAAAGAAATATTCTAGTACTGGAGGCTGCCAAAATTGCTACTGGTGAAGAGGTGAATGTGATTTCCTGCTTTTAAGAAAAATTTTTTCCTAGTAGCTGAGCTTCTGTATATTAACAACCTTCATGCTAACAAGCTTACAAGTCTGTCTGGTTGCTTTCTTAGAGTATAATTTAGGGTTCCAGCCAGGCCCGTAGGCAGGAATTCTTTTTGGGAGGGGCCCACAAGCTGAAGGCCTTGACTATATGAGGAAAAAAAAACATCTATTTCATTATTTGTTTTTAGTAACAATGGCAGTACATCCAATAAGTGCATCGTTATTAATACAGTTAAAACTTATATTATTAGCAATACACTGTGTTATCAACACAACCCCAAACCGAAATTTCAGGAGGGGCACGGGCCCCTAGGGCACCCCCCCTGGCTACGGGCCTGGTTCCAGCATTGTCTCTGCTTTTCTAATAAAGTGCTTGTGCGATTTTTAACTGGATGGCTATTCACCATGCTCAATACAGTGCCGAACTAGAGTGCTGAACAGTGCAGTCACGGCACTAGAGTTTCAATTTTTGTGTAGGAACGAACTCTGTGCGGGTTTCCCATGTAACTTGAGCCATGATTTTAAAAATGAAGGACGTGTTAGTGACCAATTGAACCAAATGTATACATTTGCACTAGCTTTTATTTACAGGACTATTTTTTTATATTCCACTAAACCAACCCATTAGTGATGTTTATTAGTGAACTCTATAATTATTTTTAGACCAAAAGTACAATACACAGGGATGTTAGGGCACCTTCGGAAACCACATACAAAATTGTTTCTTGTGGGATATGCCTAATGCAGTCCTTTTTCTCTTGTTGTAAACATAAAAATGAGAGACAAGATAAAACATCACAGAGTGTTTGCATACTGTTAGTGTACTGCTCTCAGGCATGCTATTGGTGAATGTCTCCTCCAGAATGACTACTCAGACACCTTATTGCCTTTGGAAGTGGTCAGCCAGCAGCATGCATTTGCGCTGTCATCGAGCAAAGGGTGGAGGCCCAGATGCTGGCAACCATTGAAACACTCCGCCACTTCACAGTGGCTACACTCGTACTGGAGATGACTTTCTTGACCGATTGCATGCTTGACAGTAGCAGAATGTTACTGTGTAAAGCCGATAATTAAAGTGTTAGCTTGTTAAGCATAATGTGGTAATTATAGGGAACATAAAAAATAGCCTGAGTAAATATAGACTAGTGCAAAATAGTATGCATTCAGTTCCATTTGCTTCCTATGCACCCTTCATGTTTATATGTGAGATACCCTGTATAAGCAGCAGGAGAGGAACTGAAATAGTGCTTCGAGTAACCTTTATATGTTTGAATAGCAACAGTTTTTCTCTGTTGAAATGTAAAACTGCTACAATGAATTTCTAAATGGTGTTTGAGTTCAACTTATATGAGAGCTGTAACAATCTGAATTTCGCTGTTTTGAGGTAGGACACTAAAAAAGAGAAATGCTGCAGTCTTTTGCATCCTCTGATGGTGATGTGCGACTGTATGACAGTTTTCTAAAAAAGGCTGCAGGAGAGTCGAGAGTCCTCTCCTCCTTCGACACGAAGGGAAGCACTTAAAGGGATACTGAGCAAAAATCTGACAGTGTCGTGGAAGCATTGAAATTCGACTCTAACGATGCCTTTGATCTTGTCTGCAGTGTTCATTTTACATTTTTGATTGGATGTCTATATTTGGCGATCGGCGGCTGCACAGCGGCATGAGCGCTGAGGCCGTGATGTCGTGTGCCTGAGCAGCATCAGCAGCAACAGATGCGGGAAGCGACCCCACGCACCTTGCTTGGAGAGTTCTTTCTGCTCCCATTGGGCAACGCCACTATACTGCCCTTGCTGTCCTCCTCCACTTGTTACGTTGCAATGTGTAGAGAGGCTAGGCTTCTGTGTGTGTGCATGTGGGTGCCTGTGTACGCGCTTTCTGCTGCTACTCATATCGCTAGTTCCCTTCCTTTCCTGTGGTCCCTTTGTGGTCTCCTTCCTGCATGTGTTGCGGTGGGGTTGTCCTCACCCAAAGCATCGTTACTGTCAACACTTTCAATGAGTGCCTGGACAGGTTACCTCTCTCTCCATTTGTAAAATGGGTGGGTTCCCTGTGGCATTTGGCTTTGAACACAGCACCTGCAGCGCTGGAGGAGGACATGCTAACCGGCCACTGCTGCAGCACCATTCAGGGAATATGGGGGGGAAGACAGTGAAAGAGGAAGGAGAGAGAGAGAGAAATAAGGAAGGGAAGGCAGGGATGTGAACCAGTCGGGAGTTTAGATGGCTACCCTACACTGGGGGATAGGAAAAGTGGAAGAAAAGTAAAGAGAAGGAGAGAGGGGGAATGCCTGCAGGGCAGTCCTATATAATATCATAGGTGCTCGGTAAGGCTAGATGTTTTTAGAAAGCCCAAAAGCGCTTTCATTGCCTTCTGAGCCATTGGTCAGTAAGGACGGTATTCTAAGATTGTCTGTTCACTAAGTGGACGATCGTCGAGCTTCTTGAAGGACTCGGTCATAGGCAGTCTATGTTCCTCAAATTGTGGGCAGTGGCACAACAAGTGATCTATGGTCTCTGCGCGTCCGCAGACAGCACACGCAGGACTATCAGCCATTCCAATCAGCGCACAGTAAGCCTTCGTGAAGGCCACTCCCAGCCACAATCAGCACAGAAGCGAAGCCTCACGTCGGTGCAAAGAGGAAGAAGCTGCAAAAGATAGAGGAAGAGAAGGCGCGAGCATTCACAATTCACAGTGCGAGTTGAGCATGCAGCAGCAGGGCTGTTGATGTGGGTGGAGGGAGGCGACTGATCTGTAGGCAGGAAGGATGCAGTGAAAATTGCATGTGCATGAAAATTGTGTGCGCAGTGCATATTCACAAATATGGCTGGCAGGCACTGATGGATGGCGTGCACTATGCCTTCAGTTATACTTCATGCGTGCGCACTGCCGTCTTCCTGTTTTGATTATCTGCTGTAGTACATGGAGCAGTGCAAGAGAGCATCGAGCTAATGGCTACAGCCACATTATTCGCAGAGTGCACACTTTGTCTCATCACTGTTTTGCTTTTGCTGGACAACATATGCTTGGTTGTTTGCATCAAGTGTGAGGTTGCCCAGTTTGCACATCGTGGTCATATAAATAGGAATGTGTGGTACAGTTTTAGTGACCAAATACCCCTTTTTATAAAACTCTGGTATGTCCACATATTAATGCGTTGGCAAATTCAACATTTCCTACTCATTCATTGTATATGTGTAATAATATCAAGAAACACATTGCAGGTTATGGCATTAGACTTTTATTTGCTTGGAAAATTTGTGATACCTAAATTATTGTTGTGTGAGTGCAAGTGCCTAAAAATGTTCTCTGTGCTTGCAGCAAACATGCAACCACCTGGATGAGATTGAAGCCCTCCAAAACACCATCATTAGCCTGCATGAGGAACTCCGACAGACTCGGGAGGAGCTTTGCAAAGCCCATCAGTGCCTTGGTGAGTGCATATTTACTGAGAAATTTAGCAATACCAAATGTTTTTGTAAAGGTCATCCTGTCAACTATGCAGGCTAAGCTTTTATATTATTTCAAGGCAGTCCTTGGAGCTGTCTGCATTTCCTCCAGCTCCTGTACCAATGTCTCAAATGCTGTTTGTAATAAGCTACAAGCATTATTCTATTTTGTCCATCTAAATATTCCGATCTCGGTAGGTAGATAAATAGATAAATGGGAGGGTGGGTAGGTAGGTAGGTAGGTAGGTAGGTAGGTAGGTAGGTAGGTAGGTAGGTAGGTAGGTAGGTAGGTAGGTGGGTAGGTGGGTGGGTAGGGTAGGTAGGGTAGGTAAGTAAGTAAGGTAGGGTAGGTAGGTAGGTAGGGTAGGTAGGTAGGTAGGTAGGCAGGTAGGGTAGCTAGGTAGGGTAGGCAGGTAGGTAGGGTAGGTAGGTAGGGTAGGTAGGTAGGTAGGGTAGGTAGGTAAGTTAGGTAGGTAAGTAAGGTAAGTAAGGTAGGTAAGTAAGGTAGGTAAGGTAGGGTAGGTAGGTAAGTAAGGTAGGGTAGGTAGGTAAGGTAGCATAGCTGTAGAATACCTGCCAAGTCTCCTGAATTGTCCGGGGCTCTTTGAATTTTAATCACATCTCCCGATTGCATGGACGTGGTCTCAATATCTGTCGAAAAGTGAACGCCATGCAAAGCACTCAACGTTTTTATGCCCTGTCGTTGTAATCCTCTTGTGCATTATAAACAAGTACAACCATGTGGGAATTCAGCACAGAAGCAGTTAATATGCGCTGTGAATCGAGGTAGTGGCTGTCGGCACAGCTTCCTACAAAGGCCGGCACTGCCACCAATGTGAGCGACCGACAAATGTTACCTTTGGTTTCTCTGATTGGCTCGTCTTAGGCTGGCTCATGCGTTTTTAGCAATCCGGTCATTGTACCTAGAGTGCTTTTTAATGTGAACTTATTTATACACTAGTATCATTTGGTGAAGCATAGTAAGTAAGTAAAGGAGCTTTCAGAGGACGTATCTAGGACATTTGCCTTTTAATGATACACTCATGGTATAATTGTGATCACCAGTGTAATTTGTGATGTCAAAAAGCATAACCAATACCGGTAATAATTTCGATCTGCCAACTGCATGAGAAACAGTGAATAAAACCTTATGAAAACAGATATTTCTGGCAAACCCTGGGCTATTAGGGAATTTTAGTTTGTCTCGTAACCCACAATATGGGAAGCACTTTCAGTAAAGCGCTATACGTGGTGTAAACAGCGCATGCGCAAACATGGCCGACCACCCGGAGTGTATGCAGTGCGCTCCAAATCTTTCACGTGGTCGTCATTTGCTCTGTAGCCCTCATGCTACTGGCAGTTATATTTGCTTTAGTTTTGTATCGGGAAGCTTTCGACAGTAAAGCATCCGTGATAATTCGACTACCGTTTCTGAGTGAGACTCTCAAATTGTCGATGCTGTAGGCTTAACAATGTTTCTGCCAGAATCTCAGAGGACATAAATCACGTGGGTTTGCTTGTTCTGTTCATCACCCATAGCTGACACCACTTGAATGTAAAAAAAAACAATGCTATACGCTATCCAGTATCTGGTATGCCTTTGCATATACCGGTTTACCGTACATGCTAAAACTCCCTATAAGGTGCACCATAGAAGTCAGTATTTTACTTCATGGCGATACACGCGCAAACACAACACTGGACAAAGTAAGGAGACACAAACGAGCGCAAACTGAAACTGTATATGTGTACACGTAGATGAGGGAAAGGAAACAAATGATAAGTAAACAAGATAAACAAAGCATGAATAGCTTATGTGCCATCTATGTATTCTAAGAGTGATATTGACGGTGAATTGATGCATATTGCACTGTTTCTCCTAATAAAGAAGGCCTCAGCTATTTCGCTTACTTGTCAGTCATGATGATAATACAAAATCGAGGTGCACGGAAATTCTGGAATGCACTCACACCTTGCACAACGCGCGGACAGGTGCAACCCAGGAGCCGACAAAAGAGCATTATGGTGTTCCTGCAAACGTATGTTTATGCAACGCTTTGTCTGCCCAATATGTATGTTATCACAGGACGGGAATAGAATACATTACGTTGCAATGGCAAGTGGTGCAACGCTCGCAGTGGTTCACGCCACAGCCGTTGCATCATAGTGTATTCTATTCCCCTGTCCTGTGATAACGTATATATTGGGCAGACAAAGCGTTGCATAAATGCACATTTGCAGGAAGACCATAATGCTGTTTCGTCGGCTCCTGGGTATATTTGTCCGTGCATTGTGCAAGGTGTGGGTGTGTTCCAGAGCTTCCGCATACCTCGGTTTTGTATTATCGTGACCGACAAACAAGGGAAATAGCTGAGGCCTTCTTTATTAGAAGAAACAATGCAATATGCGTCAGTTTACCATCAATATCACTCTTAGAATTAATATGCACTGTGCCAGTACCAAGTGACATGTTATTGTTCACTGAGCATTTGGTCTTTGTTGTGACTAAGGCAATGCCTCACAGCACAAGTGTCTGCATCATTCCCGGTAGCCAAGGCTCTGTAACGCTTTCATACATGCTCCTTGGAATAATTGTATGAATTTCTCTGCCGTAATGTGTAGTTTTGCCTCCTGTTATGGGCTGGCTCCCTCTGGTTCCTCAAAATGCTGCTTTGTATTTTTGTAACACAGGCAATGGCACGAATAGTAAATGACAGAAGTGTCCAGTTGTACAGGTACCTAAAATGCCTTTGCTCTGACACCATTCATATTGCTCAATTTGTTTAAAGATGCCGAAAAAATGGTGAAGCGGTTGAAGCACTTGTTGGACAGAGCGAGGTCTCCTGCCGAGCCCGTTGGTGCCACACCTGCCCCAAAAGTAAGTAATTTTGTACTCTGGTAGCCAATGAATATGTCTAACGAGCATAATCGTACAGTAAGAATGACATTATGGACAAGTTTGAAGGTAATTGCAGCTATTAAAAAAAACTATGTATTAATTAAAAATGCTCTTTCAGGACCACTGTGCTGTGTTATCCCTCAAAAGGTGATGCAGAAAAGAAATAGTGCGCATATGCTTAGATCCAAACAGATGCATGTCATTCCTTTGCACTGAAGTTCATGATAGTACTTTCTAGT
Source organism: Hyalomma asiaticum (assembly GCA_013339685.2). Classification (NCBI taxonomy): domain Eukaryota; kingdom Metazoa; phylum Arthropoda; class Arachnida; order Ixodida; family Ixodidae; genus Hyalomma; species Hyalomma asiaticum. The sequence goes on along the minus strand of CM023488.1, from coordinate 74,651,213 downwards.
TTTGGGTAAAAGTGCATGCTTGACACAGTGCATGCATGGTTTGTTCGTTAAACTTAATCAGCAGGAAGGAGCTGCTGCCATTTCTGTGAACCTTGCCCTATTTCTTAAGCATTCCTTGGTCAAAAGGTCATAAAATGAACCTGACCGTTCTATTGTATTGCAGGTAGACATTGGGAACGGTGTCTTTGTTGAGGAGGGCCTCCTGAAAAGGCTGCACCTTGATGCCAATAATTCGGGGTCACGGTTTGCAAGGAGCCTCCTCAAAGCTCTCTTCACGAAAGAAGAGCTCAAAGGGAAGTCCCTTTTCGGGCGGTTGTCAAACGCCCATAAAGGACTTCCACAAAAAGAGCCATTGGACCCCAAGAGACTCAAAGCCATATTAGGTATGTGTGTTACAAAGAGGTGTGTTGATACACTTTATGCAGTCATCAGTAAAACTCTTTCTAGATAGTTCCAGTACTATGTATAGCACTGGAACTACCTGGAAACATCACCAATAGTTTATTGGTGATGTGATCCAAAATAAGGCACCTACTGTTGTCCCTCCTGATGAATTCCTACTTAAAAGAGTACTACATAGCTATGTAAATAAATTTGAATGTTCTGAATGGCTCGTTGCTCTAGTGTGCCGCATATGAATGCTTGTGCCATTTTAATTCTTTATTGATTACCGTATTTACTCGCATAATGATCGCACTCGCGTAACTGATCGCACCCCTAAATTTTGTCGTGAAAATTCGATTTTCTTTTTCCCCCGCATAATGATCGCACCCCGAACTTGCCGCAGCGGTATGTCATGTGCCAAGTCTAGCTGATGATCATCATGTTTACCATCTGTCGAACGTTACGTAAATAACTCTTCAAGACTCGACCAAGTGAACTGCACGCACCAAGCAGATGCCTAATTTTTGCCCACCCTTGGCGGAAACGTGCCGTATTAGGATAGCAGTAAAGACAAATGCCTTAGTTTTCACCACGCCAACAGCTTCAAGAAGACTGGCGTATCTAACGCGCTCGACGGAACGGAAGATAACCTTCTGTGGGGCTGCGATGACACTGCCTGTTCCGACAGAGAATCGAGCGGCGACGACACTGACGCCAGTGACGCTTCAGACTCTGAATGAAAGTTAGGGGGTCAGTGAATGAAAAAAAAATTAAAGCGCAATATGCAATGCATGTACTTCCTGCGTAATGTGTGCCTTTATTACAAAGGCACGCCTTACTCTACTCTTATTTTTAGTTATGTTCATGATAGCTATCGTAAGAATTCTGATACGCGACTTGTTTGTGTTCTCGGTGCTCAAAATATTATTTCGTGGAAAATTTACCCCACGTAATGATCGCACCCCAAAATTTGTGTCAATTTTTTTTTTAAAGAAAGTGCGATCATTATGCGAGTAAATACGGTATGCAGCCACAATGAATCCGTGCAATGACTCTTGAAAGGTTTTCTGAGTGGGGCTTGAGCAACAATAAGCATAAAATAATTTTTTGTTCCAATCACTGTTTTCTTCTGTTGAAGTGATAGCACGCAGGATAACACCTTTAATAATATTTTTATGTGTTGGTGTATGATCAGATCAAACAGAAAGACTGTATGCGAGCGGCACTTGAATCTGCTTTGAGTGACTCCCCATGAAACTGTCTTGATGCCACTCACAGCCAGCGTGAGATGCATTCATGTTAGTGAAGCATTAAAGCCGGTGTACTTTTAGTCTTATGCACTTCAGGATGAACGAAAATTTAGGGGTTGGAGAGTGATATACTTGCCGGCATGCATCTTATGCGACTAAACTGGGCCCACTGATGACGACCGTCATCTATCTGCTTCCAGCAGAAATGCCTCGGCACAGGTTAACATAATCTAGACGTGTCGGCGGTCACAGTGTCCACACCTAAATGAATATTCTTGCACCGTGATTTGCATATCCATGATGCTTCCAGCTCTGTTGCACTAATTCAGCCACTTCGTGCACATTGGAAGTACTTTGTGCAAAACAGATGCAGATGTTAGAGCTCGTAGGGTTGACAGCTAGCACGTTGTGCACTTACATTTTCAGAAACAGTTGCATGATGTGCTGTAATGCCAAAGTAACTAAAAATATGTTGCCTTCTTCTTTTTTCTAGAGTACACAACACGGAACTTCGACGTCGTGCCAATGCAACTGAAAAACACGTTGTCCTCATTGCTGACTCGGGGCAGTTAAATTGCATGATGAATCCAAGTACATATATATAGCTGTCCCTTCACACCATATCAAGCTGCTTGGCAATGTGTGACACGTGCCTTTGATTAGTGCCTGCTTCCATGAGGAAAATAATTCCTGTGCATATATAGTCACATAATACTTTACATGGCTGCAGAATTCTAAAGTTTCTTTACAAAGGTCAACCTAATTCATGTTGCATCATTATAGGCAATAAGTACCTTTAATTAAACCTTGCGTGCTATTCATTAAATAATTACTGTAGTCTGTTTGCTGGTATAAATCTTATTGAAATGGCAACAAATGTTCATTGCTCAGAATGTCATTTGTGTTTGTTGAAATCTGAAGGGGCGTGGGTTAAAATAAACGGGATTTGAAGAAATTCATGAAGAGGGGGTGATTCAGAGATAGAGGTTTGAAAATGTCGCAGCATATATATATATATAGGCTGCTTATCCTGTGTTGGTAGGACGTATCCACAGTAAAGTGACTGTTTGTTTATTAACCTTTATACATCCCAACAACTTGCTATAAGCACCCTGTCAACTATTGGCCATGAAGACACACGTGTGTCTTCATGGCCACAGTTGCTTCACTGTGACACGTCGACATTTTATTTTTTCAATTGAGTGTCGGTGGCCAATAAAGAGTCTTGGTGATGTTACTAGGAAGTTGTTACTGTGTTTGGAGACAGTTTATTTATTGTTGATACGGATCTTGACATTTTGTATCGAGTATCGGTAGCGAATAGTTGCTGTGATGTTACCAAGTCAGAAGTTGGTATGGTGTCTAAAGATGGTTTACTTATTGTTGGTAGGGATTCTATCGTCATTTTATTTTTATTCTTTCAATTGAATATCGGTGGCCAATAGTTGGTGTGGTGTTACCAGGAAGTGGTTATGGTGTCTAAAGACAGTTCATTTAATGTCGATAGGTTCTAGTAACTTGTTCAAAGATTGTTTATTAAATGTTACTTAAAATTTTTGTAAGGGATGGAACACTTTTCGATATTAGCAGTATTCAGGTATTTCTCAGATGCGGAGCATGCACTCGCCTTTAATTTACTGCATCATGATATTGGAAGGATTTGCGAGTTGAATTCTATTTGATAATTATGTCCCAATTTCGGTCGAAATAAGCTTATTATGGCAGCAGTAATTAGGCTGTCTTGCATGCCTCTAGTGTAAGCCATACAATTTTCAGGCATGACATAAGATTACATTCTACTATTCACAGTCCTTTAGCGGGAACATTGATATGACCACATGATATTTTTATGGCATTACGTTCTCCCCCTTATTGGCTTCTTGTGCGTTGGCGCCGTTTGCCGCACAATTAGCCTCTTCAGCGTGTCTACCAACCGGGAAAACTCGGGGAATTTGGGCTTCTCTCAGGGAAAATCAGCTCAAGTACGAAAGTCGCGGTAACGCTGGCTCTAACAATGCACCTTGCGATTGAGTTTATAGCGCAACTCGCAGTAATTGAAGGGAAAAGCCCTCGCCCCCCCCCCCCCTTTTCCTTATCGCTCTTCGTCGCGCGAATCGGCTGCTTTTTTTTATTATTGGCTTTGCTTGTCGCGTCTTGTTCTATGTAAAGTCCGCTGTATGTGTCTGGACGCGCTACGGCGCACACACCCCGTGTGTGTGCCGAGCGTTGTTATATTATGTGTTTGCTTGCAAGCAGTCTTTTCCACAAATATTGCGGAAAAGACTGTGTGGAGGTAGAGGACGCGCGGCTACACGAAGCTGCGCTCCCTGTCCATAGGGAGAAGACACGGCGCCGATTCTACACGCCACGCGGTGACGCGTGTCGCGTCGTGCGGTCTGTAGCAACGCCGCTGAGCAACGCCATTTCGTGGGTTCGGTTTCTCAGTGTGATTGCAACGGAGGCGCGTGAAACGTGATGTTTATCTTCGTCGGCACGGCACCCCTTTCTAGAGGTGGCAGAAGTTGATTTTCATCTTTATTGGCGTAGCTTTCAGCTTGTTTATTATCGACGCTTATGATCCGAGGGTCGCTGGATCGAATCCCGGCCACGGCAGATGCATCTCGATGGAGGCGAAATGTTTTAGGACCGTGTACTGTACGACGTCAGTTAAGAAACCTCGGGAGGTCAAAATTTACGGAGTTCTCCACTACGGCCTCTCATAATCATAGCTGGTTTTGTGACGTAAAACCCTACAAATCAATTATCTACGCTTACGAGGGATTATTGCTGTTCTTAATTACCGAGTTTATTCTGCCCAAGGCAGCCACACGCTGAGAAGATACCGTGTGTGTGCCGACACAGCTGCTGGTTGCTCCAAGATGAGAACAGAGATGCGTTTTATGTGCGCAACTGCGATAAGGCGCTGTGCGTAGACCCGTTTTTCAAGGAATACCACGTTCTAAAATACTATTGAACAATTTGCAGTATTTGCTCGATTATACCGCGCCCTCGATTGTAACGCGCACCAGTTTCCCGTGACAAAAAGAAAGTCAAACATCGATTGTAGTGCACACCTATTTTTCGGGACACAGGAAGAAGGGAGAGCTTAGTAATCAACCTTTTCACATTAATAAAACCAGATGCCGTACTCGCGTAATGAACGCACTCACATAATAAAAGCACCTCTAACTTTAAACTACTGCAGTAGTTTATCCGCGGCGTCTCGACGTTCAGCGTGCCGATTCATAGCTCCTGCGTCTCGATGAAACTTCCGCACGTTGCCGGGCGCAACCGCGTGCAAGCTCGCAGTGGTGCATTCCTCCGTGCAATCGCAGTTCCCTCACGCCTGCTACCGCATGCTGCCATGCGTGCTGCGGAAGCTGGCGCAGCTAAGCCTAAGCATGGTCGGGGCGTGATCTCCTAGATTGCATCGCGGCAATCTCGGACGTCAAGCAGCGCGCACGGCTGAGAGGCTCTGCCTCAGCACGGATACGAGGGAGAAATGCGATGATGAGCCGTTTTGCGTATGGCGATGGGAAACATCTATTCTCCCGTTACGGCCACCCGCAAACGCTATTGAAAGTTCACGCCGCTGGGCATCTCAGACTTCGGTTGGCCGCAAAATGGCCAAGCTGGCGCGGCGATTATCAACGGTCTACGCGTAATGTGCGTTGTGGCAACATTGCGTGGGGGACCGGCGGCGACATAGAAACTACAGAAACTATGCGCGCCAAAGACCGCCGCGCCGCTAGTTTGTTTTTTCGGCAGTAACTGTTCAGCAGCACCCGAAGCGCGTAGGAGGCGGCCATTTTCCTACGCGCCTCGGTATGGTAACGGCGTCGTTCGTTCGCACTCGTTCGCATATGATTTTTGGACCTGTTTTATAGAAAAAGAAGTGTGCATTAGATTAGAGTAAATACGGTTTAAGTGATGCTGACACGAAAATATAGCTCCTGATTCTTTTTTTAAAAAACAATGTTTTTCGGACCTTACGCATTTCGTACATTCAAAATACGCAATTTTTTTCACAAATTGACCGTCTGGGCAAGCTTATTTCTTCTTGTTTGTTTGGTTTGTTTGGTTTTCTTTATTTGACCCTGAAAGAGCTCAAAATCCTTATTAGTGATGACATTGGGTGACATGGTGCCTACAAGCATCGACATGAAGAAAGTTATGTGCCACTCAGGGAATTTCGCAAAAATACTCAGGGAAAACCTGGCAATCTCAGGGAATTTAGCAATGTCAAATTGGTAGACACCCTGTTCTTACATGTAATGCAAACCACAGGGCCATGCAGCTTAGCGTATTAAAGCGTGAACGAGCGTGTCCTGTGGCGGCCTGAAGCGAAGAGCACGCTGCGGCGACACTGTGCTTTTGTCTTATCGCAGTGTGCGTTCCGAAGGCACTCCACATCGCACGCACTGACTGCTGCCGAACAGCTTTATTGTCGCGATAGATTTGCCAGCGACAAGTTGTGCTGGCACATTCGTCTGTTGCCATCATCACATGCACCTCCGTGCAGCTCGATATCCGGCATTGCTGCATCCTTGCTGTAATCGGAATCTCTTCGGGCCGCGCTATGCATTGTGGAGCGCAGTCAGCATATTGACTCGAAATCTATATAGCCCGTACTTTTGCTCCGAAAGCTGCCTGCGCATTCGAATCAAGTACGTATCCAAAACCACGCTGGCAGCGTTAGTAGGAACTTTTTCAGATCGTTACATGCGATGTCCTCGCCATCGCCAAATGGTGACGGAGGACAGCGGTCGTTTGCTTCACGCGTGACTCGATCTCTGTGTGTTGTATCTGTCCTCAGTTAAGTTTTACATGGTGCCTTGCCGCTTTTATTATCAAGCTCTCGTCACTAATCAGAGCTGGTTTTGGGACGTTAAACCCACAAACCAAATCAAATCAAAGCTCTCGTCACAGGGAAGTCATTTTTTCACACGGTGCTGCGTCTTTGCGTGCCAGAGGCCTGCTACCGTGAGTAATGCAAATTGCAGTTGGGAAAGTTAGACAGCCTACATGAAGTCACATAGGCTTCCTAGTAGTGATGCAAAATTATTGGTAAATTGACATTGATAGTATCGATAGTGCAAGAACTATTGATAGTATTACTATCAATAAACTATCAATAGTCCTATCGTTAGTATTACTATCGATAAACTATTGATAGTACAATCAATAGTTATACCATCGGGAGTGCCATTGGTGGTGCTGTAGATCTATTTATTTATACAGTACCGCTAGCCTCTAGATGAGGCTGTAAGCAGGAGTGGGTAGTAACAAGTGCAAAACGAAGATTACACATCAAGACACAGCAGTAGTGTCACATGAACAAAAAAAAGGACGAGGACAATCTGAAAAGCGAGATACAAAACATATATGCAACTTTTCAAGCACTCGTGTGCGCAAATCATTGCAGAAAAAAGGTGAAGATGCAGTGAACATTTGACATAAATAAAAAGTTTAAAAAAGGGGTTAGAATGCGTCTTCGAAGGAGCACACTAAGTGCAAGGCACACGGACTACATTTAGAGCTATAACTATAAACTATAACGGATGTATGTGGTTGTTTTGTGAATAAGCATGCTGTTGTTAGTTGGCAATATCACCAAAATGTTTGCAATAGCGTATTGTTGTGATACTCAGCTCATTTAATTTGAGTAGTTTTTAATGAATAAAATTTATTTCCACACATTTGAAAATTCCAGGACATGTCCACCAGTTACACCTTACTAACAAAATTAGTTATCGAAGTTTTACATCGTAAGCTGTTATGAGATCACAACAGGGCCGTTTTTGCGCCGTAGTTGTCCGCCACCTATGTCTGTAACCGCTATCGTGCAAATTTTAGAAAAAATAACCAGCACCGAGGAGGATTCGAACCCACACCCTCTGCGTGGCAGCCGAGCATTCTACCACTGAGCCATGCCTGTGCTTGAAAAATCTTCGCCAAGAGGCCTAAACAGGTATAACGTCTGCCAAGAAATCGCATTAACAAATGTAATGTTACGTGGCAGAATAATAATACGACACTACACATCGGGGAAAGTGGATTGCATAACGAGTTCGAGGAATCATTTGAAAGAAGACAGGGCTGCATGGTTGGTAGCTCTGAACCCATTAGAGAGGCATCATCAACATCATTATAAAACAATCTTCTTCAACAATCATAGAGCTATGCGCGCGGCTGCAGCAAGGCAACGTCAGGCGCAACAGACATTTGTGCAGAGAGAAGCCCAAACCGCGGCTCACCGTCGATGCCGGGCCGAGAGTTCGGTTCGTTCTTGGGAAAAAAATGCCAAGAGACTCTTAAAGACGTGCACTTGTACAGATTTGTGCGTTACAATACCGCTGTATTTATGCCGTAGTGGGTACTTCCCTACTTGGCGAAATGATGAGTTATGGTGCAGGGGATACCTACCGACATCTACTTGCACTAGTTTCCTCAAGCGTTTAAAATGGCTTCTAAGAAGGTCGGTCCTCCAGCTTACGCTGTTACTGTCGTGCGGTTCCGCGCAGGCCTGGCTCTTTTTTATTCATAAATCACAAAATGCAAAAAAAATTTGAAGCCGCTCTGTTTCGCGCATGTAGTGGTTCTTTTTGACTGCTGGTAAACTGTTCAACCTTGCACCTCCAATATTGCTTTCTCTGCTTGTTTTGTACATCCTCGGGCGCATTCGGTATTGCGAATTCATGGACGGATCTACTTAGTTCGCGATTCTACCTTCGTTCGCTTGCTCTCCTATATCCGTGGATGGATCAAGTAGGTCTAAAACTTCAGAAGTAGGCAAAAAGTATCGGTGATTTTATGCTGTACCCCGGCGGTATATTGACACAATCGATAATACTATCGATGTTACTATCCATCGATAGTTCAATAGTGACTGAACTATCGATAGTATTTTTACACCATCCATAGTTCGATAGTGACCCAACTATCAACAGTATCAATAGTCCTACATTATTACTTTCTAGGGAAAGTTTCTGCAGACTGGAAACGAGAATATACCCAGATTTGGAAAATTAGTCCGCAGCCTCCTAATAATGCCTTAATGTGCCTTTTTACTGTGAAATCTTGAAAACTGGGTGTGTGTTTGATTAGGGTAAATATGGTGACACTTGCGATTTAAATGCGATCACCACAAGCAGTGCGTGCCCTAGTGCATGAAGACTAAATCGTGAACTCACCCAACTACAATTTACCAAACTTTCGATCGGCAATGAAGCTTGGATTTTGCTGATCTCGTTATTGTGAGATTCAACTGTATAACAGATTATTGGCTATAATGAAGTAAACTAGGAATGTTACTGTCAATAAAACAGTACTATGAATATGTACTATGCTTAAAACACTATTAGATATAGTAGAGCTGTCGTGTCGGATGGACTTTGCAGTATTGAGGTTTGACTGTACAAGATATGAGAGGCCAAGGAAAGACTGGAAGGTCAATTAGAGAACTCCGATTGGCTACACGGTACTTGGGAAGGGGAAGGGCAAGAACAGTGTGATGACACCGGAGAACCATTACGGCATCATCGTTCTTGTAAGATAAAATAGAACACTGTCCAACGTACAGTATCAATGTGTCGTTAAAGCCAGTGTTTTCCACTAACATCAGAAGTGTGTTTACACAGTAGAATCTTGATGAAATTATTTGCTTGGAGCCGTACAAAATATTCACATGTCAAACACATCTAGACTTGCACATCAACAATGAATTATTACTGTATTCACAGGATTGGCAGGTTGTCTTATTTTATTAAATTTGAAACAGAAGTTGTGGGGTCGACTCCGCATTCGAAACAGAAATGTGTACCTCCAGCAGTAAAGAAGTTGGCTGCTACAGTGTGCTTACAACCCCACATTTGCTTTCTGCATCTACTATGTAGCTATTGTGCAAACCTGCTCAACAGCCATTTTTACGTATGTTGAGCCGGGCTGTTGTGGGACTATCAAGTGCTGATGAAATAAGTAGCATTGCCTCTATTGGCAGTGGCGCTCATGATGGCAAACAACGTGAAAGTAGTAAATTGTTTGGGGGCCACCTGTATTTTATGGAAGCGCCACTCTTTCAATAAGCAGAGCCACTTCTAATGGCAAACAGTGTGGAGTGGCCGTTTGTGTGAACGACGGGGGATGGTGTCTGTAATGGCATTGCGTGCGCAGTACTGAAATGTGCCATTACGCTTCGTGGGTCGAAAAGCTTGGAGCCCCCCATCTGGCGTCTGCCACTGTGGCATCCTTGCGGTATCACTTCTATCAAGTCATGCGACCGAGTGGTGACGTCACGAAGATATTACAGTCACCTCATTTGTACGGTGCAACACTTCGAGCAATACTCTTATTACTGGAGTGGAATGCTTGAAGGTTTTTGCACCTCACATGACTTTGCACCACTTTCGGGATCGGCCTGCAGTTATCGGTTACGGACGACAAAAATGCATGGTATGCGAGCGGTATACTGCTGCAAAACACAACCGTGGAGCTGCCTAGGCCTTGCAAAAGCGACGGAGGCACACACGCGAAGTATATTGGTTCAAGCTTTGTTTGGAGCTGCATTGTTGCAAGTGCACCTCAACACTGATCATCAGGCCTCTGCATTTTGGCCATCGCAGCCATGACCAGAAGTGCCCGACCATGTGAGTGTACTTATTTTTTTTTCTGTTACTTTCAGTGTTCTAATTTTACAGCTGCTGCATGCCTGCTTTGAAATGAAATCCTTTTCACTTTGTAGTAAATGAATTGAATTGAGAGGTTTTACAATGCCCGTTTTAAATCTCAGCTTTCTTGCTCTCCCGAAACGACTATGCGACACTACCGGCCGGCGTGGTACTATTTGGTGACGTTGAGTTAAGATACTTTTAAGTTCAAAGGCACAATGAACTCGCGTTTGCTCTAAAGGAATCGATTTACTTGAAAGCTAGAAAGGAAGAAAATACTTGGAAACCGTGCGGTGCCACCATTCGGAAGAAACGTGGCAGCACGGTTTGTTTTACCATGGCCTCCGAGGGGGCGCCAATCTCGGAGGTATGACGGCTACTAAGATGACGTCATCTGCAGAGTTGAGGGGAACGCGCGCAGTAAAACCGAAACCGCGTTTTTTATCGCTCTAAATCAACGCACACGGTGCAACGGAACAATGCATATTGTTGATTGGAGGGTCAGGACCCCGAATACGCACTTAGTACAAAATGTTCAGAAAACGTTTCACGACCCCTTTAAGGAAAATAATGTGCATGTTTGCAACATTTATGCCATGCCAAACCATGTCCTGCATCATGGCTTGTATGCATTCAGTGCATTCTGATCGATTCAGTGCCAGATCAGTCAGTACACGATGAGAAGAGCATGTAGCGGATTGTTGGAACGTCTGAATGGCTTTTGTTTGCCAGCACCTGCGTGGGCTTTTCCTGGAACTTCTTCGCCCATGGGTTTTGTCTGTCTGCACCTGCGCAGACTGGCAGTCGTGGCATCCTTGCCTGCGAGCCCATCTTTCAGTCTTGCCTGAGCATGTTTTTTAGATGCGAAGCAGCTCGTTGACTAGCCTGTGTAACGCTGTCCCTCCGTCCGCACAAGCGCGAGGCAACGCGCTTCCCTCGGCGCAGGTGTTGGAGCAGTGCCAAGCAGGTCACGCCGCAGCTGGGCGTTGACGTCATGCTCCCCTCACATGCTTCCCTCACTGGTGCGCGCGTACGTCACTCTCTCCCTCACCCGCCGGAGCGCCCGCAGCTGCCGGCTCCAACGCCCACTCGCCTCCCGTGTCTGCGTTTCAAACAAACGTTTACACCAGTAAACGCTACACCGAGTTTCGCTTCAAACTGTTCTTCCAGCACCCGCGTTAGCACCATTCAACCTGTGACGCCACGCGTGCGCAACGCTGCTGCTTCGCATCCCATCAGGATTCCCTTCAGGGAGATGGTCCAAGTTTTTTTCTCTCTCTCTTTCTCATGTCACTCCATGGCATCCTCTCGAGCATGTGACAAAGTTCAGAATAAAGGCTCAGTTCGTTACCAGACACTGTCGTCGCTCATGTGTACATGTGCTCTACAAGCATAAAGCTGCAAATAATATGCACGAGGCACTCAGGAACTGTAGAGAATACGCTTTTTTTCCCTTTGTGCTACTTATGCTAGTAAATTCTGTTTATGAAATCGGCACTTGGCCCACACATTGAAATATTTTTCTTGTGTCACTGTTCTGGCCGTGTCATTATGGTAATAACCTTGATTTTAGTGCAGTACTTTCCATGTGAAGAAGCTTGAAAATTGCATGTATTCAGTGTTTAGCGCATTGCCCGACCCTCCCGTTTTTGATGTACTCGAGTGCCTGTCAACTAGTGGAAATTCAGACAGTGCAAGATGTGTACGTTTAGCTTTCATGTTCAGCCAACAGTATGGCATATCACTTCAGTTTTTTACACATCAGCTCGTGGGCAAGGTTTGGAATGCATTTGCCTCCTAACTGAACTTGTGCATGCAGACAGCACACATGCATCATGTCCGTGTATAGATGTCATGCATGCAGGAATGCCTCTTGCTAGGAGCAACTAGTCTTGATTAATTATTTACCATATGGAACTAGTCTTGCTGTCATGGTTTTTTTTCCATTTGGTGAAATATTTAATAATATTGTTCATGTCAGTATGATTCCATATCTCGAAAGTTGCATGAATTTATGGCATTCAATTTCAAGTAACGTTCGATGTAATCTGGATATATCAAACACTTCCACCATAGACCGTGTGCGCTTCTGTGGACAGACGGCAAGCTTATTCCGCGGCACCAGCTGCAGTTCAGTCACAACAGGCTTTCCCTTTACAGAAGCTTCAACATTGTTGCAAAAAGGCCTGCCAACTGCGTCTCTCATAATCAGAGCTGGTTTTGGGATGTTAAACACCATAAATCAATCAATCAATCAATCAAAGGCCTGCCAACTCTCATCAAAGCTGTCATATGGGCATGGTGTCTGGCAGCCGCACCAAAAGTACCATGTGAACATAGCGGCCTGTATGCGTGGCGACTTGGCTAGCTTGTGAATGCAAACCATCTGAGGCCCTGACTTCCAGACAGTGCTGCTTGTGAGGACGGTGGGGGCTTCAGGGCTTATGACATTCGCGCTGCCTAACATGATCTTTCAAATCCCTTTCCAGTGTGCGAAATGGTGCAGTTACGAAAAGCTGTGACCATGCGGCTTGCTTTTTTTTTTTTCTCGCTTTTGTGAAGCTTCCTTCCAGGAACTCACACCTACTGGCTGTGTTGTGTCTCAAAAGTTGTTGATTGTAGGACTTCCTGGAACATATCCGAGCATTGTAAGACAAGATTTCCTAGTCGAGCGGAGGAAGGCCTGCGGTGTTAGCGTGCAAGCGTCACACAGCGCGTTGACTAATGCTCCCTCACACTTCCCATGTGTGCGCGCCATACTTCTAGGGACGTGCAGGCTCACAAGACTGCTCGTGTCTCTTTCAACTCTTTACCACAGTAAACGCCACGAGTTTCGCTTCAAAATGTCCAGCTTGTTCATTAGCACGCTGGCTGTGCTCCGTCCACAGGATCCCTTCAGGGAATGGGTTTTTCTCTCTCTTTCTAGTTCCATGGATCCTCTCGAGCATGTGACAAAGTTCAGAATAAAGGCTCAGTTCGTTACTAGACACTGTCGTGTCGCTCATGTGCTACATGTGCTCTACAAGCATAAAGCTGCAAATAATATGCACGAGGCACTCAGGAACTGTAGAGAATGCACTTTTTTCCCCTTTGTGCTACTTATGCTAGTAAATTCTGTTTATGAAATCGGCACTTGGCCCACACATTGAAATATTTTTCTTGTGTCACACTTTTCTGGCCGTGTCATTATGGTAATAACCTTGATTTTAGTGCAGTACTTCCCATGTGAAGAAGGTTGAAAATTGCATGTATTCAGTGTTTAGTGCATTGCCCGACCCTCCCGTTTTTGATGTACTCGAGTGCCTGTCAACTAGTGGAAATTCAGACAGTGCAAGATGTGTACGTTTAGCTTTCATGTTCAGCCAACAGTATGGCATATCACTTCAGTTTTTTACACATCAGCTCGTGGGCAAGGTTTGAAATGCATTTGCCTCCTAACTGAACTTGTGCATGCAGGCAGCACACGTGCATCATGTCCGTGTATAGATGTCATGCATGCAGGAATGCCTCTTGCTAGGAGCAGCTAGTCTTGATTAATTATTTACCATATGGAACTAGTCTTGCTGTCATGGTTTCTTTTCCATTCGGTGAAATATTTAATAATATTGTTCATGTCAGTATGATTCCATATCTCGAAAATTCGCAGCATTTATGACATTTAATTTCAAGTAACGTTTGATGTAATTTGGATATATCAAACACTTCCACCATACACCGTGTGCACTTCTGTGGACAGACGGCAAGCTTATTCCGCGGCACCAGCTGCAGTTCAGTCACAACAGGCTTTCCCTTTACAGAAGCTTCAACATTGTTGCAAAAAGGCCTGCCAACTGCGTCTCTCATAATCAGAGCTGGTTTTGGGACGTTAAACCCCATAAATAAATCAATCAATCAAAGGCCTGCCAACTCTCATCAAAGCTGTCATATGGGCATGGTGTCTGGCAGCTGCACCAAAAGTGCCATGTGAACATAGCGGCCTGTATGCGTGGCAGCTTGGCTAGCTTGTGAATGCAAACCATCTGAGGCCCTGACTTCCAGACAGTGCTGCTTGTGAGGACGGTGGGGGCTTCAGGGCTTGTGACATTCGCGCCGCCTAACATGATTTTTCAAATCCCTTTCCACTGTGCGAAATGGTGCAGTTACGAAAAGCTGTGACCATGCGGCTTGCTTTCTTTTTTCTCGCTTTTGTGAAGCTTCCTTCCAGGAACTCACACCTACTGGCTGTGTTGTGTCTCGAAAGTTGTTGATTGTAGGACTTCCTGCCAACAGTCAATTCATAACATTCAAAACAAGATTTCATAGTCAGAGCGGGAATTAGACATGCGGTCCTAAAGTGCCAAGCAGGCACACTATCTCTAGTGCACGGCTGCACCTGTAAACGGCCACTTGTTGCAGCCGTATGGTTGACTAGGGGTGCTTTTGAATTCCACCACACAAGCGAGTATCCATGTGTCTGTCAACTTCTCTTCCACAATTCTACCCATTATTATTGTTTCACGCTTATATGATGGCATCTGCGTTGTGTGCATATAGCGAATATGGTTGTGAACCCGATAAAGCTGTCACAACTGTGGTTATGCACGTGGTTGCTTCTTTTAGGAGCAGGCTACAGTAACGCGGTTTTTCCACCCAAAGTAGTATACTGTCTTCAAAGCTTCATACGAGTATTAAATGGGCCATGAATGGTTCATTGATTCGTTTGTACCAGACGTTAACGTGTTCTTTAACACGAAAGTGTTTTACGGTGCGATCCACCAAGACATCTCTGACATATTTCTGTAACGGAATGGATATAAATCTCCAGAAAAATGTACACAAGCACACGATAATGAATACCTACATAGAAAAAATATCACCGGAATGCTAGTTCAAACTCACAACCTTCCGATCTACAGTGGTAGGTGCCAGGCGCTCTACTGACTATGCTGCCGTTGCTTTTATGGGAAGCAGTAGAAGTTTCCATGACATCCTTTGCACTGCGCGCTCTTAGCACAGGGTGCTTCGATGTAACGTCGAGACACTCTATCTTAGCTGTTCTGGTGCTGTCGTCTAGGAGCGGTGAAGTGTACTGTATCTTTGCAGTAAATAGCGTCAACACTGACCGCTTCGGTATCTAAGCGAAGCATAGGTTACCGGTTGTATGTAAGAGGAAAATGGCTGCAGAAGCACTGCGGAAGGGCTACAACATCGAAAGTCAAATGCCACGCATGTTCGTTCTTTGGTGGTGCACTGAGAGATACCCCAGTGGGTAGCGGAACGCCTTTTTGACGGTCACGACCCAAGCTACAAAATCTCACTCTTGTGTACCTGAAGCTGTATGTCTCCCAACTTAACTAACTGCCATATACATCACGTAGTAGGACTGAAGTGGTTGCAACATCGCTCAAGCAACTTGCCAGCAGGGTGACGTGAGCCAAGCACACAAACAAGATGGCCGCCATGCAACCAGTAGTTGTATGCCTTTCGCTGTCGGCGACCATGAGTTCACGAAACAATCCACACGACTCTTTCAGTTTCGCTTGAATCGTTTCACCATTTGCGACGGCCATGTGGTTTATGGCGGACCTGCTCAGGCCTCCGATGTGTGCAGTGGAGCGTCTGCAGAGAAATTATTCCAATTTCAAGCCATTTAGCAGCTTTCACTTGTGTACCACTTCTGGAGAAGCTTTATGCTGTGCCCAGACGTGCTTACCTGAGATGGTGTCACATACTCAAAGTGCTCAATCAATCTCCCGCCTATCAAATATAATGTTGAGCGCCTCATGTCTCCATATTGCTGTCCTATGTGGATACCATTTAACCACTTCTGTGAAAACATGTTTCACTTCCCTGTTACACCGATTCCTATGACAGAGGGACCAAGCATTTTTTACAGTATTTTTATAATTATGGCTACATCGAACTACAGTGAACTCCTGTTAAAACGAACTCGGTTATAACGAATTCTCGGATATAACAAACAAAATGTGTATATGTTTGGTTTCCCATAGGACTCAATGCAAAAGAAATCCTTTTAAGACTAACCCCCTCACAGGTAACCTCCTGTTAAGAACTTTCCCAGTGCTGTGGACAGCTGCCCCTAGTTTATTGTAGGGGGCCCCAAGGGCAGGATACCTGTGTTCTTTTGTTGTCTCCCCACCAAGGAGAGTACAAAAGAACCAAAGACTAAGTAAGCAAAGCCACTGGGGTGCCAGCAGTAAAACTCTAGAGTTTTATTGTTGGGGACCCCAAGTGCTAGGGGCACCCTGCCTTCTTGGGCTCTTTTGTTGTCTCCCCACCTCCTGTTCAGCACCTACAGGGAGAGTACAAAGGAAAAGAAGGCAAGAGAATCCAAGAGGGATTACACAGAGACTCTGGGTACTTGAATAAAGTTGCCCCCCTCCCCCCTACCCTTAACTAGTAGAGCAGAGGTATAGCAAAGCAGAACAAAACAAAAAAAATCCAGGCATATCCACTGAGTGAATGATGATGAGTGGGCGAAGCTCCAGAGGTTCATCGGTAAAAACCGTGAATCTTCCGTGAATCTTGCCTAGTACATCTTGCCCGAGCACCGCAGCGCCATCACGCCGTCTAGTGAGCACTTCACGAACTAGAGGTGGCTACTACAAACGAACGAACAGAGGATGGACAGACCCACGGCATAAGGAGCTTCGCCCCTGAAAGGGAGGACCTGGGCTCCCACAAAGGGGCAAGAAAAAGGAGGCAGATATAAAAAAGTGAATGCTGCTTTTTATCCACAACAAAGTGTACACATTAGACCTTTTGGCTGACCAGCACCTCCTGGGGCAAGTGCAGGAAAACTGCCCTGAAGAAAGACGGGCCTAGTTTCTAGTCTGGGCAGTAAAGGAGTCCTTGGGGATGTGAATGCCTATGTGAGTATCCTCAAAGATGGGCCACAATGCCTAACATATTGACTGGCAACTTAAGTGACATGCTCACTGAAGAAGTGGTTGAAGTGCTTTCGAAGAGTATGAGAGGTAGCTTGTGCCTGCTTAAGTTCTCTAATAAACAACCTTTCCAAGCAGCATGGAGATACTGGAGGATACTTAAAATCATTAGATGAAATGTTATTTATGGCTGCTTGCCAGTGGTTGAAAACAGTTTTCAGGTTGGGTAAAAATATGGTTTCATTTGTATTTTTTTCCCATTTGCAAGTTACTTGATTGACTTTTTGAAGTAAGATGTTTGAATCCACCTGGACACGTGGCCAGTCCATTCTTGGAGGCACTTCTGATAAGACGAACTTCCGATAAGATGAAAAAATTGTCATGGTCCCCTCGAGTTCGTCTTAAAGGGAGTTCGTCTTAAAGGGGATTTTGCTATATCTGCATTTTTCAATACATTTATGTTTCACTGTGGTGTTCTGCAATGTTACAGAACTTCCATTCCTTATCTCCCTCTATTTCACTAATATTGAGCGTTGTGGGGCCTTTTGCCATAAGATGGTCAATCCCTGCTCCAAAGCAGCAAATTTACTGCTCTCAAAGCTCCCAGATCTCTGGTCACTTTCGCCATTGTCTGTGCATATGTTAAATATATGCATGGGGAATGAATACAGCCCTTCCTGACTCCTTTCGGAACCTTGGAACGGATAGGTTCTCAAAATGGGTTCCACGAAACCCAAGGGTGCCGTTGGCCTCACCATGTTCCGTAAGCTGCCAGCATATTTTTCCATTTCCATATTCGCTGGACATATTTTTCCACATGTAACCTGCCTAAAAAGGTGGTTTCTCTGCAGCATGGGACTGGTATGTCGTGGAAGTGCCTTTTCAGGGAAAATTCACGTGGTGTCTCACGTGAATTTTCCCTGAAGCTGCCGAATATTGCCAAGATGCCATCACTTGCTGTTGATAACAGTGCTACTCGGCACTCTGTGACAGCCTGTGGTTGACAGGAGCAACATTCACTCTAGCCAAAGCCTAGCCAAGTCTGCATGTTGGATATCGACTTCTGGCTCAAGCTATCCTTTGCGTACCTTGTGTGATGCATTAGTCCTCTCTAGAACACTGGTGCATATGTGCCGCACTGCACATGCTTTGACCTATGGTCTTTATATATTCTTTGTTTTCTTTTCTGTGGCAACCAGGGCTAATGGTGGCACCACAGAGCATGAAAAGCTTTTTTTTTGGCTGGAGCTGAAGGCTAGACAATTACCACGGCAGCTGTAAGAAGAAAAATAAAGAAAAGATGCATTTCCAAAGATTATGGTATCTCATTTAAGTCTTTGTCAGCGATTGGAGCATCGGAATAAAACGTTGTCAATTGCTGGCATCAGGTGCACCTTTACAATGCAAGAAAATGACCCATTCATCCCCTGAAGACCTTGACAAGGCCAAGAACAAAGATCCCCATTAGTGGTGGCGTGATTCAGCAGAAGGCTCTCAGCATACTAGTACAGGCAGTAATCTTAAAGCAATCACCGAGTGACTGGAACAGTTCAAGTAATGCCATGAGGTCGTGAGCAAAGTGTTGTGCAGAGAGTGTTTCCAGATACTCTGACGGTGCGTAATCGTGGATTGCAACTAGCGCCTCTAATGTTTCAGTGAAGTTCCCTGCATCTGGCAATATAAAATTACTGGGCTTTTCTGTGAAATAAGACCAGGCCATGACATGCTTCCAGTAAAGGTGTTTAACTTGAAAGTGCCACGGTAGCAAACTAAGGAAAAAGCATGTCACCATGTGGCACTGTGCGAATATGCATGGATCTGACAAGTAGACCGTCCTCATCAGTGGCAAGAGCACCAAGCCGTGTTGCTTAAAAAGGCGCCCACTGGTGAAGAACACCGTAAATTGTTTGTTGATGATGCAGGCCATTGTCACCGAGTGGTTGGTTGCATTTTGTAAAGAAATAAAAAGTCAAGGCAGTAGTGTCAAGCTAGTGCCCACTGAGCGGAAATATTTTTTAACCCAACTGTACATCCCTCATCTAGCCAAGGCGTGATTAACTGCCGGAAGTACAGAAGCTGATTCAGTGCACCCATTCGAACGCCAAGCATGGCCATGACACCACATGAAACTAACAACAAACATACAAGTTCATGCTCTGCAACAAGGAATAAAACACGAAAGAGCCCTATTCACCAAAGTCACCCGATGTGTCTCTCCACTTGAGGCTTGCAGGCAAGGCTCGTTGACCTGTTGTGTCAAGCTTGGCGTTCAAATGGATGCACTGAATCAGCTTCTGTACTCCAGGCTGTTGGTGCCTCATGTGGTGCCTCATGGATGTCGATGTGGCCTGCAGTTGCACTGTTTCACCCACACGGGCTTTATGCCCGAAGAGCAGCCCTTGGCTGGTTTTGAGTGATGATGCTTGTGTTGCCAACAAACACAGCATTGGACACGGTGAAGCTACTGGGACAGCAGCGCTGTCAACAGCTCTCGGAGAAGCTGCCATTGTGCCTGATGACATGTAACTGAAGGATTATGCGCATGTCAATGCATTCCTGATTTTCTTTAAAGAGCTGAACATTCTAAAGAGCGTTAGCGTTGATTTATCTGACAATAACAAAAGTCACGCTGCGTTCTGATGCGGGTGACTGCATTGCAAGTTGTGAACTTCTTGGACATCATGCATAGTTTTCTTGGTGCCTACGGTCACACGTTGCCGTGCAGCTTCTTCTGCAGCTTCTCGCAAACTATGAGCAAGCATTCTGTCCCTTCCAGTGAGAAACCTGAAATGGGCACAAATAAGTGATCTGTCAAAATTCTGAAATTAAACTCCTTTTGGGGTGGTTTGGCTCTTCCTTCCTTATTAACCAGTTTTTAAGCATTTTGTTGTGCCAGCGCTCATGTGTGACACTGAGGGCGAAGTACACTTGTTCAAGGTGCACTTAAGTTTGCCGGTTTAATATGCCCATTATGCATAGTCCTTTCTCTTATCTGTTGCTTAGTAATGTCTTCTGCTCATACTCTAACTAGAAAAAAATTTTTTTTTCGTCGTGGGATTCATAAGGCAGCATCTAGGGCATCTGTTTACAGTGAGAGCATTCTTAACATTTACTTAATATAGCTTAAAATGTGACTAAAAGGAACCCAAGAATCAGCTTGTGCTAAGATAACATTCTTTGAAAATTCTACTGTTGTTAATCTGACCTCTGTAGGCATATAATAGAACAGGAAAATAAAGGGATCTAAAGTGAAGTAAATGAAATAAAGGGTTGCTAAAGTGGTTTGCACTGATAAATTATTCTTTGGGAAGTATAGTGTCATCAATTTCATCATTTTATGTTTGCCAGAAGTGGAGAAAATCAAGGTCAAAGTTTCATCTTTGAATCCTGTGCTGAAACACTGAGGAAGTGACATCACATACTCCATTGCCTTTTTTTCATACTCTCCACATTTGCTCAGTAAAATTGTCTTAGACATGTCATGTTAGGTCTCTGGCTTTTTTATAAGATGATTTACACCTATTTTGGCCACAAGTAATTAGGTATAGGCCTTAGTAGATGCCAACTAAAACGTACGTCGTAACGCGTACTAGTGCAGGAACCTCCCAGAGGTGTTGTATTTTTGTTTCTGCACATTTTCTAGCTTACCAAGTCACTTTTCCGCACAACTTTGGTGCCTTTGGTAAAGTGGAAAGGTAATATACTGATCTGAAAAAAATTATTTCTCACTTCAGTGCCCTCTTAAGGTCAAGCTTTCATTTCTCAATTTTGCACTGAAATGTCTGCATGGTCATGTTAGCATTTTGTTGGCTCAACGCAATTTCATGGTACTTGGTGTACTTCACTGCAGCATGCACTTCATATTTATTGATGAAGAACTTTGTAGACCTTAGAAGACACCATAAAAGCCTATAAGATTGCAGCAAGCTGGTGTAAAAACTTAACGTGAAACTACCTCCTACATTTTTTGTGCGTGTGCATTCTCTCACTGAGCAAGCATCTTGCCACAGAGGGGTTTTAGTGTTGTGAACAAGTTAATTTATTAGCACAAGAAAAATCATATTTCTCTGAACTGTCCCTCTAATCATGTTCTCTCTTTGGACCTTGGTAGCACCTACAACTTTGCTAGTAATTTCAGGTGATTGAAGTGCTGACGATAGGTAATCATGCAGCCAGTACCTTTCATGTTCTTAAAGTGCCAACTGCCAAGATATACACCAACATGCTGTAGCATTTTTCTGCTTTCATAACTTTGCAGGTTCATATGAAAGAGATGAGAGGAAGGAGGAGACTTCTGAACAGACCTCGGGCATTGAAAGCCCAGCTTCATCAGGTGAGTAGTAGGCAATTACGTAAATAGCCAAGAAAAAAAGTTTGTTGCAAAGCTTGCGTATTTCCTACCTCCTCTCCTTCCATGTAGTGAAAATGTATCACAGCAGTCACTATCACTATTACTCTGAATGCCAACAGCCCATAAGCAACTATATATATATATATATATATATACACACAGGCTAACAAGCTGGGTTATATATTTTGGCACTTCTCTTTATTTGTGCATGAAAATATCTCTTGTGTCTGTGGTTACAACAGCATCGAATGCTGTGCACTTGCTGGTAAACCTGCAGGGCACAGGAATGACCGCTGACTGCCAGCTGAAGGTGTAGCATTTTCTACATTATAACTTCATAACAAGCAGAAATGTGGTCTAGTGGTTATGGTGATTGACTACCGACCAGAAGGATACGGGTTTGATCCCAGTCAGGGTGGTTACATTTTCGATAAAGGCATAAATGCTTGAGGGCTGCGTACCATGCAATGTCAGGGCACGTTAAAGAACACCAGGCGGTCAAAATTTTCAGAGTCCTTCACTTTGGCATGCCCCATAATGGTGCTGTGGCTTTGGCACATAAAACTCCATCAATCACTATGAAACATAGAGGACCTTTGCAAGTGTCAGGTTTCATATTTATTAACAAAAATTGCAAGGTACAATATATATACGAAGATGAAGCATTTTCAGAAGAAGGCCCAGACGGGAAAA
This sequence comes from Hyalomma asiaticum, assembly GCA_013339685.2. Classification (NCBI taxonomy): domain Eukaryota; kingdom Metazoa; phylum Arthropoda; class Arachnida; order Ixodida; family Ixodidae; genus Hyalomma; species Hyalomma asiaticum. The sequence continues at coordinate 74,628,982 of CM023488.1, read as the reverse complement.
CTGTGGGAAGGCCTCCTTTAAGATTCGAACAAAGCAGCTTTGTTAACTTCAGGAATGGGTGACCTATATTTATAAAAGAAATAATAAAAACGCCATGGGTGAACTTGAGAAAGACAGTGCAAAAGCTGTATGATAAACTAAACAGTACAAAGAAAGCCCAAGTGCATTTCCAGAGATGATCTAAAACAGACAAAAGGTAACATTTTCAAATCAGGGTTCATAGTGTTCTAAACAAAAATTCCTCTGAAAAGGCAGTTTACCGTAATTGATAGCAACCGTAGCAACAAGAATGAGTGTGAGTGTACTTAATTTGGGGACATAAAAGAAGTTGGGGAAACGATGAAGAATAGTATTATTTTTGGAAAATGTGAGCTATTGATGAGGCACTGATAGACGAACGGCCTTTTTTGATAATGGCGTAAGCACCAAATGCTTCCTTAGCTGCGATGGAGGTCAAATATTGAGGCCTGTATACCGTGCAATTTCAGTGCGCAGGTTTAACCCCAGGGGCTCAAAATTTCTGGAGCCGTCCACTACGGTGTCTTTCGTAATCACAGCTGGTTTTGTGGACGTGAAACCCCAGAAATCAAATGGTACATTTATAGCTACTCAACCTCATGTGCTACAGAGAAGTTTCAAGGTGCACGTGATTGAGAGCAAAGTACATCCAGTGAAGCAGGAAGAAAATTCAGAGGTAGCCTGCACCATCTGTACATAAAACAGACTTAGGGCCAAATGCCAAATAAAAAATGAGGCAAAATATCTCAAATTCAAATCTTGTGGGAAAGCGAGACATCACATTAAAAAAAAAATAGGTTCAGAAGCCTAGAGAAACGACACCACTGATTGTATGGAGAGAGAGACCGAACATATGATATGTTGCCTCTGGTTCCTGCTTGAAGTTGCGTTTGAAAACATGCTGCAGCACACAAATGCAAACACTTCTGAAGGCAACGTTACTGAGATGCATAATTTTAAATTCCTGTGTACAGTCAAACATTGGTATAGTGAAATCAATACGACATGGAAATAACTTCGTTATTGCCGATAATTTGTTACAAATGTACATTTGTAACACTGGTTTATTGGCAGTGATTTATTAATAATTTCGTTATAACCAATAATTTGTTATATCAGAATTCATTATATAGTAAAACCTTGTTACAACGAAGTTGACGGGGGAGCGGTAATTACTTCGCTATAACCATTAGTTTGTTATAACCAATATTAATTTCATCTATAGGAGTTTCAAGGGGAATTGCGATTGCTTCGTTATATCCGATAGTTCGTTATATCCGGGTTCGTTATAACGAGGTGCTACCGTATTAAAGTTTGACTAGGTGCTGGTTAACTAATTTTGTTTTTCATCTTTCTTTTTAAAGGTGCCCTGCAACACTTTTCGAACATAACAAGGCAACACTGCTGATCAATTGTGGAAGCTCCTGTGAACGTGTCTGTCAAATATTATTGCACTGCACGCAGCAGGGAATTTGCATTTGGTTTCAAAATGCATCTGGAAAGTGCCCACTCTTCTTTCAACAAAGCGCATCCTAACTGGCATGGGCTACGAAATAATTGGGAGCACTTATCATTGGCTGATTCCTGTGTGCTGTTGCTGTGACAATCCCTTATTCCTGAAATGTCCTCAGTAATGCTTTACAGTAGAACCTCGTTATAACGAACCCGGATATAACGAACCATCGGATATAACGAAGCAATCACGATTCCCCTCGAAATTCCTATAGATGAAATTGATATTGGTTATAACGAACTAATGGTTATAACGAAGTGATTCCCACTCCTCCATCAACTTCTCCTCCGCCTATTGTGTGTTCTTCTAGTATGTAGGCGCTTTAGCGATGCAATATATCCTTTAGCAAACACCTTCTTGCCCAGCAACACGTCCTTCTCAAGGGATGTAGTCGGTGCTCTTGTGACATAGTTTGTTGAAAAAAATAAAGAACAGACAACGTCCAGCAGTGTTTGAAACCACATTGTGAGTTCCCTCATGGGTGCAGTGCAATAATATTTGACTCACATGCTGATAGGATCCTCCACGACTGATCGGCACAGTTTTCTGATCATGCTCAGGAAATGTTGCAGCGCGTCTTTAATGTCTTACAAATGTCTTGCCCTGAAATGTATTTTTCAAAATTTGCGAATGTATAACCTAATGAATTGCCCAATGCACAGCAGTCCTTCGCCTTCAGTTTCTCCGGAGGTGTGACACAAGCAGCATTTTTTCTTAGTGCAGTAGACCCTCAATAATTCCAACTCTGATAATTCAAAACTTTTGGTTAATTCAAATGAATCTTAAATTTTTGGTTTGCCTGCTATGCGCTTTTAATGCAACTTGTAATGTGCTGCTTAATTCAAACCACACCATTTAATGAATTCATATTTCTCGCTTATTGTTACCAGAAATTATGGCTGCTTTGGTTCATTTCAGCAGAACATTTTTAACATTTCCAGCAGAAAAATTTTTAACAGCCACAAATAAATACAATTGTCTGTCAGCACTTGTCCAAGCATTAAACATCACTAGCAGAAAAAAGAAATAAACATCCTAGTAAGAACAATGCGCATGAGTGGGCATCTCTGTTTTTTCCTGGTGTGTTGCCGTGCTTGTGCTTGTACCTCAACATTCAAACTTCTAGTAATTCAAACGAAATTCTTGGGTCCACCATAGTTTAATGAGTCTGCTGTGTCTTGCTTAGCTGGCAGTGCTGCAGATGAACTTGACAGTCTGTGTTTTTTTCAGCTGCTGTACTTGAGATTCTCAAGCTTCTTCGTGGCATGCAGTATGAGATGCACAAGAGATTTACCCAAAACATGAAGGAACTGCAGCGGCTGTCGGGACAGATGGCTCGCATTAAGAGCCTGATGCGTCCATCAAGCCCACATGCTGCTGAGACAGCGCCCTCAGTGACGCTACCCCCGATGCCTGCACAGACGCTTGAGGAACTTGAAGTTGTGGAATTGGCCCTTCGGGATGAGAAAGTGGCTGCTGCTCTTGTATGTTGTTTCTATATTTCTTTTGCAGACACACTTTATGGGTGATTTATCTTTAGTGTTCTTCGTTTTCAGGTAAATTCTGATTTTCTCCCCTAATTCCACTGCTGCATACCAAGCTGTTTTTTTTAGACTCCATGAAGTACGCATTTCATATGTACTGTAGCTAGCCGACCTTACGACAACGAAGTTACATCCTGTTGGCTTAAGTGAGCTGAGGTGATGTGTAGTTCATTTCACAAGCTCCTTGCAGTACTGTGGACATTATACGGCTGTCATTTGTAAATTTAAACTTGAAAATGTAATGTGAAAAAGCCTGGATTTTGGAATGGTTCAACAAAATACTCAAATAGTTCCTGAATATCACCTGGAGAAAGACCGCCCAAGCTTTACCCTACAAACTAAAAAAAAAATGCATAAAACCTGTACAACCTTATTTACGTTGTACTGCTAAACCTCGATATAACAAAGCCTCTTAAATTGATATGTTGAAACTCGCCCCTTTATGCAAATTATAGTTGCCCGAGGATTTCTTTTCTTACGCAGAAATGTCGCTACAATGTTAGAACAACAGAGTAGTACGAATAAAAGGAACTCTAATAACATTTAACAAAATCTTTCATTGAACAGGAGATCCGGTGTCCACAATTTGATAACGTGTGTGCTGTCAAAAAGCCTTTGCCACTGTAGACGTGCTTCATGAGTAAATCCAAAAGAAACACGAGTAGAATGCCCTGTGGCAATAAGTGATACGCAAAGTTATCTCGCCTGTTTTGCCGCAGTGGCCCTATAACAATTGTTGCAGCCCCCTTATAACTATTATTGGTTATAACAGTAGACTTTTGGTGCCACTAGAATATTTTTATAAGTGGCTTCAGCTGCACAGGTGAAGCCACTTATACCACCACCTCCTGTAATATGCGATTTCCCAGTCCAGGGCTCCTGCTAAAGAATGCTCGGGATTGCACTTGCATTGTGCTGATTCTTTGAAAGTACCAATGTGGCACATTGTTCAGGAGAGCTTCGGCAATCAGAAGCGCCTGTGCCGTCATGAGCAGAAAATGAAGATAACTTTGAATTTTGCAAAGTCAGTGGTGTTCAGATGTTTGTACTCCCATCACATCCGAATGTCTAGCATAAAATAGCATCTCCTTTGATTGCTGATTTCTGTTCTAAAAGCTTGCCATAGGCGAAAACCACATGCCAACAAGCACTACCGGAGAATGATGAAGGCCAGCTTTTGTTCCTTGACTTATTCATTGTGGAATGCGTATTGCCCTTTTGATGCACCGCCTTTTGTCAACTCCTTTGCGTGCTTTTCTTTTTCAGCGCAGGCACCTTCTTCATTTAGGCGGCGCATCCTTACGGGCTGTGGGATCTAGGATAATGAATGCAATTATGAGCCATTCGGTCCAGCTGCAGTACAGCCTGCATGGCAAGAAAGGGAAACAGGCATTCATCGATACCCGGCTGTGTGGAGTGGTAACAGGTGATTGCAATTTATGCCTCTTCAAAGAGGCCCTGCATCACTCATGGAACGTAGTTAGAAAACGGTGCCAATCACTCGAGGAGGCTCCTGTAAATATGTGAACGAAATATTATTGCACTGCAAGCACTAGAAAGTTCGCAGTTCGGTTTAAAACACAAAAGTGCCTGCTATTCTTTCAACCAGTGATGTCACGGGGGTGAATAACTGTGTCGCCCGACACTTCGTTTCTTTTTAAGGGAGATACGCACATTTTCTTTACTTGTCGAATACAAAACAAGCAGGCATGGGAGATGTTCTTTCGTTTATGAAATCGGCCGGTGCTACTTCTGCCTCGAGCAGCCTAATCGGTGCCCGGAGTAGTGTCATTTGTGGAAAGAAGGGTGAGCGCTTTCCAGTAGTGTTTGAAAACAAGTTGCGAATTTCCTGATGTGTGCAGTGCAATAACATGCGACTTGCATGTCCATGGGAGCCTCCATGACTGATCAGCACCGTTTTCCGGCAGTTAAAGAGGTGTTGCAATGCCCCCTTAATTTGCATACTTTCCGCACTATTTGATCTGCTGCGATAGCACTTATATGTGTGTGCTTTGTGCAGATTCCATCTGCCAAAAACTGGACATTGACATGGCAGAAGCCCACGAGTTCTTGAAGAGGTGGTTGCCAGGTGCCATCGACCGCGGCGGTGGTAGGAAGCGGCGCTTTGAAGAAGTGGCTAAATCAAGCCGAAGCCCATCTAAACTGGTTTGAACCGCTACACATATACCCTCTCCTGCCAGCGTTCCCTAACGTCTTGATACAGAAATAAAGGGTATTCTTTTATGGACGGTCGTAATCATTGCTTGTTCATTTGCACTAGCATGAAAAACTACAGCTCATGCTTGCACAATCTCAATAGTAAATAATAATGGAATGGCATTGCCAAGATATTTCACGGCAGTGCCCATACGGGGCTACGCCAAAGCGGCTTTGGTGCACAGACTGTGGCCATCACTAGTGCTGGGAAGTGGCTCCGCCACAGTGGCCCTGGTGGCTATGGCACTCAGCTGCTGATCCGAAGGTCGTAGCATTTAATCCTGGCCGCGGTGGCTGCGTTTCGATGGAGGCGAAATGTTGAGGCCCGTGTACTGTGCAATGTCAGTGCACGTTAAAGAACCCAAACTGGTCGAAATTTCCGGAGCCATCCACTAGAGCACCTCATTACCACATTGTGGTTTTGGGACGTTAAACCCCAGCAAGAAATCATCAAATCAGCACTCGCAGTGCACAAGTGGCCGCCCAACCAGCTTTGGTCCATGCTAGTGGTGCCATTTGGAGCATGTAAACACTTCATTGACTGAATACGGCATGGTGGCGTTGGTCCTTGCTGGCACTGCCGTTGTATATCTATAACGGCACAGCCAGCTGTCTGCCAAAATTCACTATCCAAGTAGGTCCATATTAAAGATGTGTGAGCAGTTAGACTGCATAGATGAAGAAAGAAATTGACAGGACAAACGCTGTAATACAGTTTTATAGACCCTTTCACTGTTTACAAACGCATGCGTCCCTCGCATACCGCGGGCTACTTCCGGCGAGGGGCAAGTGCTTGCATCCCTTTGTACTCTTGCTGCGGGTGAGGACAAGAACAATAGAATGCAGGATTGCAGTGCTTGGGGACCCCAGTGACTGGAAGCATCCTAGGGGCGCGGACCGGTTTGCAGGTCGTCGGGAACCCGCCGGTGAAAGGGTCTATATACATCAGGAGCTTCTAATAATGTGCGTGAGTCCAGCATGTCTTGTCAATTCCTTTCTTCACCTTCACTATGTTGCACCTACTTGCCTCACAGGCCGCAATGGTAAGTAGGGCCATATTGATGAGTTCACATTGAGCCACTGTAGATGAGGGTAGTGCCGCTCATGGAAGGCCAGTGTCTGTGGCACCATTTGCCATTGAATATCCAAGCTCATGCCATCCTTGACGGGCTGCCTGGGTGAGGATGCTCAGCTGAAAGAAGTCAAATGTGACTTGCGCACATTCTCTTAAAATTTGCTATGCCAGTACATCGATGAGGCTGAGGTACAAGTATCTTCACATCATTGGCATAGTCGGGAAGAGCAGGGTTTCAACCCTTTTTCAAATTTTTAGTTTCTATAAAGCTGCAAATGCATGCTGCACGGGCATATGTAAAGTAGGGTTGGACCATCGAGAAATAAAATCTTGGCTACGCTTCTGCTTGGAGCACTTCTAACTTTTCGTGGTGAACATGCACTGAAAAAACTGCTGCTACAGCATCACACTCTGAGATGTTTGAAACATAGCCTTCATGTGGCACCTTCTATAACATGGAAAATAGCACACTAGATAGATATTTGTTGACTATCTGAATGCATATAATTCATCTGGTCGCTTTATTTGTTTATTTGTTTGTTTGTTTTTCAACATGAGACATGTCAAGGGACAATACGGCTAAAGGCAGAAAAAACTGCCTGGTAGTGGCCCTACCATCCAAGCACTGTTCAACAGGGCTGTAACGTCATTAAGAAAATATGCAATAGAAAGCGGAAGCACTGAACGGGAAAAAAAAGAGAAACATGAGATAGTACTGTTGGCAACAGTTCATAACACATACACAAAAAGAAATTACCATCTTACCAATCTTCAAAATGCTGCACTTTTCATTGCTCAATATTTTAACCACCACTCCAGTGTGACTACCGATTTTTTAAAATTTTATTTACAATACTGCTACTCTCCTTTGAGAGTGTGGCAGTTGGGCAGTACAATGATTTTTCACAAATATTTTAAGCAAAAAGAAACTATTAAAAGCATACACTTACACGCATAATAAGAGGACATGAATATAGTCAATACAATGGAAGAATGCAGAGTTAAATAATACCAATACTTGACATGTGCAATGACTACAAAACATAATGCTAGTTATAAGTATCATACAATGCTAAGTTCAAATTGAATGGCAAAAGCGGAAAAGGATATGACGCTTTAATGAAGAGTGGACTAATGCAATTATGATAAATTAGTATCGCGAGTGAAAAGGTATAAAAGAAGAGAAAAAAAAAACAGACAGAACTTGAATTGCAAACTCTGAAAGCATGCTTAAAAAATGACAACTAACGCAGCAATGAAGGTGTAAACAAAGACGCGGAAAAAAAAAGAACGTGTGTCGTTTTACCTAACGGACATGTATCTAGGTCGGTGACCCTGCGTATATAGCTTTTGTTATGCGCACACATTTATTTTCTATTTGTGACGTGGATCCAAATAATGATTCTGTGTGGGTGATAGCAGCATCACGTTGATTCCATTCTGCTATCGCGAGCGGGAACAATGAATACCTTAAACGTGTCGTTTTTACATATGTGTTCTGTCAATGTGTGCGCATGCTTATTACGTGTTTGTCGAGCCTGGGAAAGTGGTATATGTATTTAGAAGTATCTATCTTGGTAGATATTTTTAGTAGCTGGAACAGGAATTTTAAGCGAGCCTGTTTCGCTCTTGTGGACAATGTTTTTTTTTTATTAATAACTTCACATCTATCCCCTTCATAAACCTTCGTTGCTGGATGTTATTCATAATAAATATTGTCAGAAGGATGTCTATGGCAGCTATTTGAAACATTTATTTCATTCAAGGCAGTTTCAGTTAAATTTTAAAAATGTCACTGTTCTAAATGTTAAATTCTAAAAAGAGTCACAGCCAGAAGGGTGAAGCCATGAACGCGATGGCAGTGCGTTATAAAATATACAAAGTAAGACTAGCAGCTTTAGGGGCAGTCAGAATGTGAGCACGCAGGCTTAGGCGTGACCAGACTCGCACGAAGGGAATGAATGACCACGACATGCCACTCGCAGAAGGTTGGTACTGATGAGAAACGGCGCCGTGGGCGAGCCGTCAAACGTTATTTACGACGTTACATGTTGCTGCTGTACGGTCAGTATTGGGTGTGTACCACGCAGTGGAAACTGAGCAGAGGAGAAAGCTTTCACCTTACGGCAAGAGGAAAGATAGCGTACGTAAAGGTATAACACGAGCGGCGGCCTCGGCTCGCTGTCGACCTCGTATGGCCGCAAGCGAGCTAGAGTAGACCACACTGCACGCAACTGGGGACGCGCAGCCCGAGGCACATTTGCGAGCAGCTCTGCGAGTGCGGGCTCGAATGTGCTTTGAATGAGTGTTGCAATGGCCACGTGAGAGGTAAGGCGCGCCTTGCTTCCAGCACGAGTGGCATTCTGCTGGAGCTACTGGGCATGCGTTCTGATGAGACGCGGTTGCATGATGGTGTAAGGGCCGTTTCACGGTGACAGGCGTCTCCCCGCCCCGCACAGCCGGTCACGGCATCGCCAACAAACGAGGGATAGGGCAAGACGAAGTGGACAGGGAGGCAGATGCTTCTGCATCATCTCGCCTTCTCGTTAGTTGGCGATGCGGTTGTGAACCGGCCCTAAAGACCGTCACATGGTACGTACCATGTGACGGTCGAGTGGCAGAGATAAGGGCGAAGCAGAGCTGCAAGCTAAGTTAATCTTGTTGTTGTGGCCTCTATAGTTCCTGTTTTGATTTCTTCTGGCACGCGCTTCACACCGCGCGACCGCGTTAAGCAGTGTGAACTTTGCGCTGTCGAGAAACTTCCCAGCACAGCGACATCAAGCGAGCGCGTTTCTTCCGGCGTGCGCAGACGCATACGCGTGAGCGCTATCTGGCGAGGGCATTGTCGGCATGAGCGGCCTGCCGATTTCTTATATATATATATATATATATATATATATATATATATATATATATATATATATATATATATATATATAATTGTTCAAGTGTCCATATAATTACTATCGCAATAAAGAAGTCGGCCAGCTTCGCATGGTTGGAGCCGAGTCTGAAGAAACAGCGCAGCTGGGTGGCCTCCCTTAGCGATGGTTTTATTTAGCCTTAACCTGGCTTATGTGTGGGCTTGACTCGACTCTCATGCATATGTTCACTTTTCTAGGCTTAACTTCTTCCTCATGGCTTCTCTTCGCTCTACTTTCTGGGCACATCTTCGCTGGCGTGCCGCGGCGCGATGCCTCCCAGCTATATCTGGCGGGCGTGCGCTCTTGGTTCCGCTCACCAGGTCGTCTGCGACGCACGGCCTTATATCAAGCATAAGCAGTTCCGCTGTTAAAAATTATGCCCGTTATACTTCAGACCTTACCGGAAATTTTCCATATAATTCCTTTTCAGCAAGATGCATCCGGCCTATTACAAAAACACCTGTCCGTGGTGTGGCGAAAAACCTACGCTAGCCCACATCACGTGGGAATGCGCGGCTAGACCAAAAAACATAAACTCACCCCTTCTGAGGGTAGCGGACTTCGTTCGGCAGTGGGAGGCACTGCTCGCAAGCGAGGACTGGGAGAGCCAACTGGCCCTCCTGGACCAACGAGCCGCAAGAGCCAGTGGGGCCCTGGACTGAGGGCCCCACCCTGAAGTGCCTTTAATTTTTTTCTTGTTAAAGTTTTCCCCTCCTCCTCCTCCTCCTTTTCAGTCCTCAACATGTCATATTTCTGACTCATTCAGTTCCTGACCGATTCTCCCATAGCGGGTGTACGCTCTACTTGGACCATAAAAAATTCACAGCAATTCACGGAGTGAATGATGGTGAGTGGGCGAAGCTCGGGAGGTTCATCGTAGATCGTGCCGAGTTCCGGATTAATTTAGTTAACGCGCACGCTACGAATCCTCATGGTTCAACTATGCACAAGTGAAATCTCCCACCGGCAATTCATTGCAAGTTAAGATCCAGTGCCTATATGTATATATATATGGGTTGCCGGTGAACGCTTCTCCAATGCGAGCAGTCGGTATTTCTCAATCAAGAAACTCGCTAGGAGACGCTGCCTGCGCCAACGTTGTCTCTCGCGGGTGAGGGCGCGTTCTCCTTCTTTGCGAGCTGGTACAGCGTTCCTCTAAGAAAGAGCGTTTGATTGTGGTTGTGGTTCGGTTAGGAAAGGACGCTAATTTGTGCAGCCCATGTAGGGAGCACGGCTAAGCGTCCTTGGGGGTGGGGGAAAGGGAGTGAAAGAGATAGAGAGGAGAGAAAGGCCGTAATGGAGGGCTCCGGAAATTCAGAGCACCTGGGGTTCTTTAACGTGCACTGACAACGCACAGTACAGGGGCCTCTGGCATTTTCGCCTCCATCGAAAATGCGACCGCCGCGGCCGGGATCGAACCCCCGTATTTTGGGTGGCAGCCGAGTACCGTAACCACTACACCACCGCGGCGGACAAGCGTTTCCATAGCCAACGCGTGCCTTTCGCTCTCTCTCTCTCTCTCTCTCACAAGACAGCAGAGGCACGCGCCGAGGGCGAGCGCGTGCCTCCCGGCACGCGGGTGGTTACTACACACATACATACAGGCTACGAACGACCCACGCCTTAAGGAGCTTCGCCCCTAAAAGACAAACTGTCCAGCACTGGGAGATCCAGGCTTTACAAAAATAGAGAAGTGCCTGGGTAGAGCACGCGCAGTCCTTCAAGCAAACAAGAACAAGGTATACATTTTCACTGCTGTCTTCAATGCCAATTCCTCCTCCCCCTGTAGTGGGTAGGAGCCATTTGTTTTTCTTTCTGGAACGAGAAGAAGACGCCACTAGGGGCAGCGCGTTGTGGGCCGGAAGCCACCACCGAAAAGGCCTTCCAAGAGATTGATCAAGACATCGTCCACAGGTGACTAGAAGCCGACATCGACGCGGCAGCAGTATGTCGCTGCGCCGAGGTTCCACAGCCTTTACGGGCGCTGGTGGCGAGCCAGTTATCGGCGAACAAGGACAGGCGACCAAGGTCAACGCCATCACTGGCTTTCAGGTGCCCAAGATACTCAGCGCACCGACGGCCGCTGGTCTGGACAATGTAATAAGCGGCGAGAAGCTTGTCCTCATCGTGGATTCCGGTGTAGGCAATTCCTACGTGTCGCTAATGTGCTTCAAGAGTCGGCAAGCCTTTGACGTGCTCACCATGGCCGGGGACACGCACCTGGAAAGCGAGGACTTCGACAGCCGCCTGCTGGACCACTTCATTGAGGATATTAAGCGCAAGTTCAAAACCTACAACTTGGAGAAAGAGCGCGCCGTGTGCCGACTGCGCCTCGCGGCGAAGCGGCCCAAACGCATCCTCTCGTCGACCGCAGAGACTAGCGTCGAGATCGACGCCCTCTTCGACGACACCGACTTCTACACCGAGGTCACAGTCGCCAAGTTAGAGGAGGGCTGCCTGGGCTTCTTCAAGAGCGTCCTGGAGCCGATCCAGAGGGCGCCATACGATGCCAAGACGGACAAGATAGAGTTGGTCCTCGTGGAAGGTTCCAGGCACAATCCGTTTATCCAGATGCTCGACAAGGAGTTCTTCAACAAGAAGGAACTCTGCCACATCACCTCGGACGGGGCGATAACCTACGGAGCAGCCGTCAGCGCCATCCTGTCGGTCGCCACCAATGGTTACACCGTCAAGGGCGTCAACGTTCTGGACGTGGCGCCACTTTGTTTTGGAATCGAGACAGATGAAGGCGTCATGACCAAGATTATTGACTGCAACACCAAGGTGCCATGCAAGACCTCCAAACCATTCACAACCTGCACAGACGACCAGACCCGAGTCACCGTCCAGATGCATGAAGGGGAGCGCACCATGATCACGAACAGCCTCCGCAGGTGTCACTTCGAGCTGACCAGCATACGACTAGTGCCTCGCGATGTACCCATGATAGACGTCATCTATGAGGTCGACGACAGCGGCATCCTTGACATGTCAACCGAGGAGAGCACGGGACACGCGCAGGCCATCTGCGTTACGAACTAGAAAGGTCGATTTTCGGACTCGAAGACTGAGCGGATACTCACGGGAGCCGAGGTTTACCGTTTGGAAGACATCATGTAACGAGAGTGCGAGTTCTTCAAGGCATACCGCTCTCGTTGCGCGATGCGTCTTCCAAACGGTACATCTCGGCTTCCTTGAGCGGGACGCCTTGAAGAACTCGCTGCAGAACCAAGTGTTCAGCGTGCAGCATGCCGGCAAGAAGGTGGTCATCGACAACATCTCTAGCGAGAAGAAGAACGTGCTGAGCAAGTGTCAGGAGGCCTGCGGGCAACCAAAACGCGGCGGCGAGAGACATACGAAACGCGGCGGCGAGAGACGGGGAGCGGGCATCCAAGACGCCCGCTCCCCGTCCATGATTAAGAAGCGCACGGGCTGACCGGCCGTGCAGCTAAATGATAGCGACTTTCTCCTGCGTTATCGGTGGTCGCTGTGCTATTCACGCTTCCCCTCACCTTCCTCCTCAGTCGTCCTGGAATGGACATATGTGAAAATACCCATCACCGTCCGCTGTGTCCTCAGGCCGCGCGCGTCCGTGTGGTATTCGGGACAACTATGGTGCACGGTCACAGAGTGGTCACGTGCTGGGCGCGCCCAAGTAGGCAGCTGAGGAATACCTAGGCTGTGCGAGACAGTGGTCTCCTGCGGAAGAAACTCCCGTAGGTTGAGCATTGCGTTGTTGAAAATTGTATCGCTTTTACCATTTGGATATCTTTACCTATCTCTCTTCCCTTCTCGCTATCGAACGTTCGCGAAGGATTTGGGTGGTTGGAGCCACCCAAATATTGAAGATTTCGTCACCGGTTTTTCATGTTTAGATGTCTTTCTCTTTTTCCGAAACTATTCTGAAAAAATTGCTTGTTGTTTCCGGACTTCCCCGCGCGACATTGTTGCCATTCAAAGAGCGCCCTTTACAGGCGCGGGATAACCTCGAGTTGGATATCCTCATATCAGCGGTAATTAAATTTTCTCCCGCCTTCCCTTCCTTTCTGCATTTTTGTTTTTCTCTCCATTTCCATCTTCCTTTGGTAGAAGGTCCAAGTGACTTATATGGAGCACATATATTCACGTCTCTCAAGCAGTGCAGTGTCTGGGACACTTGCCTACCATCGCGGTGTGCGTGTTTGGAACCACAGCATCGGCAACAAATGTTCCGCAGTCTGGGTCACTTGACTGTTTTAGCGAGCGCCAACGCCTATGCGACAGGCTTCGCATAAACAGCTTTGCTGTAAAATTCGATACCGGTGTTCGGGTTCGAACCTGGGCCACCACCTTCCAAGGGCAAGTGTATTAACCACTATAACACACATCCACGCTTGTGAGATGTGGACATATCTGCACCATACGAATGCATTGGATTTTCTACCACCCAGCGGGGGAAAAGAGAAAGAAGGAAAGAGATAAAGAACTTACCGGTGCGCATTCTGCACTGAGCAAGGGACGGACTATCGATCATTTCTTTTTGACCTGTCGACGATTTACTGCAGCGAGGAAACCTTTCGAGAAAACCCTTTACGAGCTCTCGGGGTATACTTTTCTATGCCTGCAGTTTTCTCTTTTGGTGCCTCCATTTTTTGGATTTTCTAATAGAAATGTTCGCTTGGCGGTGCAAAATTGCGAGAGTGAAACTAATCGTTCACTCAGTTTAGGCCAGAGATATTGTTAATTCATACGCACAGAAAACGTCTAACACGTCTTTTAGAGGCGCGCTTACAGCCTGAGAATGCGGTTTTCCGCAAGGCTGGGCAAGGAGACAAAGCTGCATGTCGCCTCCGCAGTGGTCTTGCCGGAAATCTGCTTAGATGAAACGAGACAAAACGGTGATTTTATTGTGTCGCTGAGGCTAGTATTCTGGCACGCCATCTTTAGCAATAATGGTGACTTTCGAGGCAAGTATAAATGACCGTATCAGCCGAAGGACGCACGCATGGTTCCACTTGGCGAGGTGCTGAGTCGGTCTGGCGCCGAGAAATTCCGTTTCGATACACGATTTCATGGTGAACCGATGTTTCGTCCGTAACAACTGGCTTGAAATGCATGCCTATATGACAAGCCTAGAAACGCCGGCGGCTTTCAAGGGGCAGCACATAGTAACTTTCGGGACTACCAGAAAAAAGAAAAAGAACGGGAGCTCTTTTTTCCTTCCAATGAATGACGGCCGTATAGTTGCTGAGTTTTACGTTTCATTTACTGAATGGGCACTTTTGTTGAATCTGAGAGAGAGTATATAGAGGGCAGGCAAATCGTATACCTGTTCGTTTCTTATCACCAACTATATTTTGTCCTTTTCTGCATTGTTCCGAAAACTGCATGGCTACGTGATGAGACTTTGGAGGTTGCTTGGTAGCCTATGGTGGCCGACGATCACGCGTCGCAGAAATGGGGCGTGAAAGGGTAGGTGGATTTGACTTTTAGGAAGTTCACTCAGGATGGTTGGTGAGTTTTACTTGGGAGTCAACTTCTAGTTTCAGTGATCTCGACGGTAGAGGATATTTAGGAGATGTCTTAGGAGAACTTGGATGTCTTAGTCAGCTTTGGAAACACTTTCCAACTTTTCTTCTCTCTCAAACTTCATTTTGCCTTTACCGGCTGCACACAGACACCTGCGACTTGATATGTGGACTTGGCCTTGGAAAGATTTGTTTCCCACAGGAAAAATGTTCGCTAAGTGCCTTGATTGGCGCTAGATCCTAACGTTTTGGTCACTTTTCGTTGACAGGGATCCGCTTTTACTCGACTGGATTGGCTTTATGGGCTAGTTAAAAGCTAATGGCTTACACCCCCATATGCGCCACCCGTCATTTTACTTGTTTTTTGCTTTCTTGCTTTGTGACCCCCATCTCCATGTCCCTGGCTCGTACCCATATCGCCAATGTGGTGTGCACCTACCTCCATATAATTTTCATTCATTACCGTGATGGTTGAGCTACTCTCCTCTCTGCTAATTCTTGTGCCTTAATGTCACATCTATGCCTCACGCAAGTTTGAACGTGATGTCCTTAATATAATTTTTATCACAGCGGTGCTGTTAGAACCTCGTCATTTGCTTCACCGCGTTGTGCGCAGAAGGGAAAGGCGGACACGTGCTTAACCCGGACCCTCTACCCCATCAATGCCCTCAGCCACTGCTACATGAGTGTTAGTGATACTGGTAGTCCTAGATGATACTGAAATCATGATGTGGTAGTGGTGTCACGAGTGATCCTGGTCTACAGCTAGAGTAGGAAGAATATATATATTTGAACGATAATCATCATCATCATATAAAGACGACACCGAGACACGTTACACTGCAACGCATGCCGTGATGCGTATCGGCAATACGCTATGAGCGAGAGGAAGAGAAATTGAGACAAAAGAAAAGCTACACTGACAGACAGAAGAAAAGTGTTTGTAGTAGAACAAAAGTTAGGTGCGGTTTTCCTTAAAAAAAATCGCTTCTCGTTTGCTTAACATTGCAATTCTTTGCTAGGCCCCTACAGCTCCGCTGGTCATTGGTGTTTGCGAAAGCAGAGCCACGCCTAATTTCTTTTAGCATTTCTTTTTATTTCTGCAACAATCCCCATGTAAGGATAAATTGCAAGGACTGGGCAAGAAACATAATTTCACTGGGCGGTAGTGCCATAAAAATGACGAAGTGCCCGGCAGAGCTCGCGCCCTTAGGGCACCGCGTTGTGGGCTAGAAACTGCCGCCGAAGCGGCGGTGCAAGAAATCGTCCTGCGTGCGCCTCGACACCGTGCAGTGGGTAGCGGTGGGCGTGCCGCCGCCTCTTGAACCTTGGGTCCGGGCGCGCCGGCAACGCTGACTAGCAGCGGACCTCGAGGGGACGTCGAGGCGCCGCACTTCCACAGCCGCCATGGCTGCGACAGATGAGCCCGCCATCGGCATTGACCTGGGCACCACCTATTCCTGCGTGGGCATCTTCCAAAACGGTAGGGTGGAAATCATCGCCAACGACCAGGGCAACCGCACTACTCCCAGCTACGTGGCCTTCACGGAGACTGAGCGGCTCATCGGCGACCCTGCCAAAGCGCAGGTGGCCCTGAACCCGGAGAATACAGTGTTCGGCTCCAAGCGGCTGATCGGACGCACTTTCGACGACCCCAAACTGCAGGACGACCTCAAGCACCTACCGTTCGCCGTCATCAACGACAACAACGCGCCCAAAATCAAGGTGACCTACAAGGGCGAGGAGAAAGTGTTCAACCCCGAGGAGATATCGGCCATGATCCTGACCAAGATGCGGGAAGTGGCCGAGGCCTACCTGGGTCAGAAAATCACGCTCGCCTGCGTCACCGTGCCGGCATACTTCAACGACTCGCAGCGACAAGCGACCAAGGACGCCAGCACAATCGCCGGCCTACAGGTGCCCAAAATACTCAACGAACCGACGGCCGCTGCACTGGCCTACGGCCTGGACAAGGTAACAAGCGGCGAAAAGCTCGTCCTCATCGTAGACCTTGGTGGCGGCACATTCGACGTGTCGCTGCTGTCCATCAAAAACTCGCAGACGTTCGACGTGCTCGCCACGGCCGGGGACACGCACTTGGGAGGCGAGGACTTCGACAACCGGCTGGTGGACTACTTTATTGAGGAAATTAAGCGCAAGTTCAACACGGACATCTCGGAGAAGGCGCGCGCCGTGCGCCGACTGCGCACAGCGGCCGAGCGGGCCAAACGCATCCTCTCGTCGACAGCAGAGACCAGTATCGAAATCGACGCCCTATTCGATGGTACCGACTTCTACACCAAGATTACGCGCGCCAAGTTCGAAGAGCTGTGCCTAGACTTATTCAAAAGCACTCTGGGACCAATACAGAGGGCGCTAGACGACTCCAAAACGGACAAGATGAAGGTCGACGACGTCGTCTTGGTGGGAGGATCGACGCGCATTCCCCGTATCCAGAAGCTCGTCAAGGAGTTCTTCAACGACAAGGAGCCCTGCCACAACATCAACCCGGACGAGGCGATCGCCTACGGAGCGGCTGTTAGCGCCGCACTGTCGGCCGGCACCAAGGACGAAACCATCAAGGACGTCAAGCTTCTAGACGTGGCGCCTCTCTCTCTCGGCATTGAGACGGCTGGTGGTGTCATGTCGAAGATCATCGGCCGCAACAGCAAGGTGCCGTGCAAGACGTCCAAGCCGTTCACAACGTACACGGATAACCAGACCGGAGTCACGATCCAGGTGTATGAAGGGGAGCGTACCATGACCAAGGACAATCACCACCTGGGTCGCTTCGAGCTCACCGGCATACCACCTGCGCCTCGCGGTGTGCCCAAGATAGATGTCACCTTCGAGATCGACCACAACGGCATCCTCAATGTGTCGGCCCGAGACGAGAGCACGGGACACGCGCAGTCGATCTGCATCACCAACGAGAAAGGTCGACTGTCGGACTTGGACATCGAACGAATGCTCAAGGAAGCCGAGATGTACCGTTTGGAAGACATCGCGCAACGTGAGCGGGTCGCCTCGAAGAACTCGCTGCAGAGCTACGTGTTCAGCGTGCAGCAGGCCATCAAGGAGGTGGTCACCGACAAGATCTCCAATGAAGACAGGGAGAAAGTCCTCGCCAAGTGCAGCGAAGCCAACGCGTGGCTCGAGGACAACCAAAACGCGACGGCAGCAGACATACAAGCGAAGCTCAAAGAAGTCCAGGAGGTCTGCTCCCCGCTGATGATCAAAATGCACATCGGCTGATCGGCTGTGCAGCAAAATGACGGTGGCGTGATATGGCCTTATCGGCAGTCGCCGAGATTTTCACGCTTTATCTTGTCTTCTTGCTCCTTGTCCCGGATAGGTAATGTTAAGTTGAAGATGAGACGCCGTCCACTTAGACTGCAGTACCATATGCGCAATACCATATGTCCGTGGGTACTTGGGAATAGATGTTGCCGTCCAGACAAACATTTCGTGTTCTGGTGGGAAACAATCCTGGGCTAAATGCTGTTCGAGAGAGCGCTCTCCTGCAGGAGACACTCCCGGGGTTGCACATTAAATCATTCAATATGCACCATTTTCTTCATTTTGATCTCTTTCTCTCTCTCAGGCATTAACTGTGTAGTGATTTTCTAGTTTTGTGGGTTTATCCGTCCTATATCCATATCTTCTGCCGAGAATAGAGGTGACTAGATAAACCTGTTGAACGATAAACAAAACCATTAACAGACGAGCTAGCTTTCAAGGTGGTGAGGATGTGTCCGCTTTATGAAAGGATGTTATTTTCTGCAGCTCGTGCAGGGAGCATGGCTCAGCGTCCGCTGTAACAGGCTTATAACTTTTCTTTTTTATTATTCTTGGCCTGCTAAGTGCATTTATATTTTGGCAAGTGCGTCTGCATTGAAACTGAGCAGGTGCGCACTTCTTGCACTGCACTACCTCAGAAACTCGGGCGAAATCTTTAGTGCAAACAATAACTATCGCTTTAGAGAGAATATTGCGTTTCCGAAAGGAACGGAACGCTGAAATTCTGTATGCTTAACTTTGTGTGTATGCGTGTGCTTTGGAATCGTTGAGCGTCGCTTAGTAGGACATTTTACGCAAGAGGGACTGGGGGAAAAAAAATCGGAGCTCTGTGCAGTAGAGTTTTCCACGTGCGATATCAGCTCCAGAATACACAGTCTGGCAGACAGAAGAAGCAAAATTGGGCAGACTGGCCGCGGGGACAATACGCGAACGCGACGCGCGCGTCTCCAACTCTGTCGGAGTAGGTCTACACCGCGCGTCCCATTTTCGCTCGTTTTGTTTCCTTTGGGACGCACGCTCCAAACCTGCAGCAAACTGTTCCAGAGGGTCGCGACACGACCGTGCATGTGTTTTAGATGCAGAGCATCTAATAGCGGGGGCCTGTCACTCCCCAGACAACACATGGACGTCCTAAGGACTACAAAAAGACGTCCAACTTGGGAGGTAGGGACGGCCCATGGGATGTCCCATATACCGCAGAAAAACATCCCAAGTGATACAAAAAGAGATGTTTCTGGGATGTCCCGAACGGCGAGGTTGTGGGAGGTTATTGGGATCTTTTTATTTTTTTTCTTTGGGAGATTTATTAATTTCTCACATGCCAGCAGTCGTTCACTGACCAGAGAATTCCTTGTAACCCCCCCCCTCCCCCCCAAAAAAAAGAAGCGTCCAAAATAAGGTGACTACCACAATTATTTAGTGCACAGCAGTAGTCCGGTGGAAGTATCATATGCATAGATTCTCCCACATGTCCTCTGCTTTCCGCCACCAGTGGTCTTCACTGCTAGACTATTGCCAGTTCTGCTGCACAGGTGAACGAGGGTGCGGATGTCCGAGATTGTTTCTTCTGTGTTCTGCGTTTCATTATCAAATAAGGCAGTCTGCGTAAAAAAAAATATGACACGAGAGTGAGGAAAATGCAGTGCGGCAGTAATACAGGCGATGCAAATGTTAGCGTTGTAACAATACTCACAGCACACGACCTACCGTGTGCCACGCATGTAGCATCCATGTCCCGTACCCGTTGCTTCCGCGAGCAGACACTACAGAAGGGGCAACAAACAAAATGTAAGAAAGCTGCTAAGAATGCCAATAACAGAAATGCTTTAAACTTACCTCAAATGCTATGAACTCAGGCTGGATCGACGAATATTCCAAAGACGCTGGACACACCGATAAACAAGCCGGTGACAATTTAACTACCACGTACATCAGACCACGTGTGGCGACAGACTGAACAAATCGCTCGCAGTGACTAAGGTGTCGGCCGTGAAGGCTCTTGCCGAAGTGCACGTATTTGAAAAAATTTATTTGTACATATATTACCTCTGACAAATACCAGTGCATAGATTTTTTCGGCGGCATGTCTCTTTTATAGCAAAGCTTATTTACAAATTATTTTACCACTTCAAATACAACTTTTCGGAAGGTGTGTTCGTATACGAAATCCAAGACGTTTAAGCCGTTTCCTGTTTTGTGTCCGCGTTACCGCGTATGAGCAAAGTCAAAATGCGGTGGTACTGTGGCTCAGCAGACTTCGGGGTTCCCGTGTGGTGATCGGAAAACGACTTCACAAATCAGCGCAAGAGGCCTGCACTTCAGAATATTAACTCACTACTTAGGAAGAAATAACAAAATTATAACCGGCGCCCTCGATCACCGCTGACTTCGAATGCGCGCGCTCCACTAAGCAACGCCTGCATGCAAAAATAAATTACCGGGTTATCTGACATTGTACCGCAATAATCATATAGTGGCACTTGCTGAAAGGCACTAATTTGAAGTCCGAGTAAAGGCCAGCAATGGATGTATTTGGGATGATCCCTAATTACATGTCCCTTGGACGGTTTTTGGACATCCCAACATGGATGTGGGATGTCGGTACATTTTCGGGACGTCCCTGGGATGTTGTGTGTTGTCGCCGTCCGTCCGCACCGCTCCTCATTCTCTTCACGCCGCCTGTGCGATAACGCGCGCTCTGGCGTGCTTCCCCTCCGTACGTGTCTTATTCGAAAGCTGTACGATAAAGCGCGCATGCGCGCCTTTCTCGCATTCTCCACGGCAGTTGCTTTTATACCCCGTGCATGCGCCCGCTGGCTCAGTTGCTTCTTCGGTTGATTGCGCAGCGCCGTCCGATGCGCTGAATGGACGCCAACGAATCCGTCAACGAACTGACTGGCGCACCTTCAAACAGCGCCAGTCAGTCCGTTAACAGAACCGCAAGCATCTCTGAAGACAAGGCTGCGCAGAGAAGAGCTCGCGACGCAGAACGTAAACGTCGGCGTCGGGCAAAGGATCCAGATTCAGTTCGCAAACGCGAAGCCGCTGCAAAACGTCAACGTCGAGAAGCGGATCCCGCACTTCGAGAACGCGAAGCCGCTTCGAGGCGTCAACGTCGAGAAGCTGATCCGGCACTTCGAGAACGCGAAGCAGGTGCGGTACGAGAGCGTCGAGAAGCGGATCCGGACCTTCGAGAGCGGGAAGCCGCTTGTAAACGGCGACGGCGACAGGCTACTCCTGATGCTGCACGCGAACGCGAGCGCATCATTGTGAGGAGATTGTGAGGATGCTCTGCATCCTCACAATCCCCCTCGGGGAGGTGCGGGTATTTTCTTCCTAGCACACCCGAAAAGCAGCGAAGAAACGCGCGCGTCGCTGTCGCCTAGGCTTCCACCATGCGCGCGCTATGGGTGAACGCGTGCGCGTCTCTTAAGTGCACCCCAAGCGGCCAATGTCAGCGGCCAATGTCAGCGACACTGAGCCATCCGACGAAAGATACGTAGCGCCCTCTGGCCAGTGAACGGAGCCCAAATGAATGTCCACACACTCGAAACCTTCTAATGCGTCACCGTCGCGGGAAACCATCGCGTCATCACGTCCACCGCGATGTGCCGTCCCACTTCCGACCGTATGCAGTTAGCTTCAGAGAAGCCGTTATCAAACACTTAAATTACGATTGATTAAGTCTCTCTTGAACCTCCAGTAGGCACCATAGAAACTTCCCGCGACTTCTTTGTGGCCAAGCGCCGTCGGGTCCAGGGGCGTAGAGTTTTCGTTTTGCCGGAGGGGGCAGGGGCCTCCAAACTGCTCTCGGACCAGTTCATTATTGAAATAGACATAAAAGAAATGACAAAATATGTAGTAAGACGGCAACTTGGGCGAGTTGGTATCGGTTCATCTCAAGGTAAAATATGATTTACGTACTCTGAACTATGATGAACTTGCCCCTTAAAAGTGCTTATATGTAAGCAGCCCTTCCCTTTCGTTATATAACTGGCCCATTGCTTCTTTGCTATTTATGCATGTGGATATATAAATTTCTATGTGGCGTGAATAGAGTGGTTTCGTGCACCGACAGACAGACAGACAATGAACTTTAATTATTCAGACAATGAACTTTAATTTCGTGCACCGAAATTTTTTTTTATGAATTCGCTTTCGTTTTATTAGAATGAATTTCTTCGGCCATTTTTTCCTTGTAATGCTTCAGCTCTCCTTCTCAGCTATGTTGGCGTTAAATTTCTTTGGTCGGAGGGTGAGGGGGGTGAGTAGCGAACTTTACCGGATTGGCAACGTCCCCCTGGACAGGCCCTTACTCTACCCCTGTAGTCGGGTCTACATCGTTCCTCGTGGGCCGCCTCGCGAGCACGTTCTTAAGTTGGCGGCGCGTGCATGCGCGCCACGTCATACGTCCACGTATACATCTTATGTTTTAAGGACACAGGTGGCATCTATAGTGAGCCTCGATTGGAGACAGATATGTTCTGTTTGTTCGTTCGCTCTTTCCTTTGTAGAGAATTTTCGCACACAAATGGACATGGCCTAACCACAACCTGCTTCGCTGTCGGCACAGTTTTAGTTGCTAAGGTGTTATCAAGCTAAGTGAGTTCATAATAACACACAATTTCTCATACAGCTGCCTCATGGGCATTCAGGAGCATCAGTGAGGTTTTGCGCCTTTGAAGTGCACCACATAATTCTTGGAGTTCTGTACTACATACCTGAACTGTATTGCATAATTATTGCAGTTGAATTCAGCATGTTCGATGGCAACATGGCGACTTCTCTCATTTCCTTCAAGAGACACTAAAGGAAAACATTAAGTTTGGCTGGATAGATTTTTTTACTTGTGTTGGAGTCTATCACCGCTTTCTACCAACGATTTTGTTGTTGTCATTGTTGTTGTTGTTGTTGCGCCGCAAACTGTCGCCAGAAGTCTCTGGTGTCGCATCTCAGCTTTGAATCGCCTGCGCATATAAGAGTGGACTTGACGTCACGATCTCGGCCGCCGACACTGTGCGCTGCACTGAGCTCCACGACCGCAAAATGTAGAAATATCTGTGGCTAGTGCACGTTTATTTATTGTCAGAATTTATGTAGTCCATTTTTCGTTTATAACCTGGGGCAGTATAGCCGAGTATTCAAAACACATGAGCTGGCGTCATTTCAAAATGGTACCCACTAGGCAGAACTGAGGGCGCCACTCCAATATCTCAGTTTCATCGTTTTCTCGCTTACAACTGCTCTCTCCTCGCTAAGAATGGCGAACTGGTTATAACAAAGCATAACATTTCAATCTTGCACAACTTAACGTTTGCCTTTAAGTCCCTTTAATGCAAAGCAACTTTTCTCATCTTGTACTGTCAGCATACTGTGTTCATGGAGTTGGTCTAGCTCCGCGCCTAATAATTTGTAGTAAATCCGTTATGGAAGACTTCCTAATGCTATTATTGTGTCGTTTGTCTTTATAGAAAAGAGGAAGAAAAATGCAATTTCACGTCACTGTATCAGCGTTATTGACTTAAACATATAGCATTACATTACCAATACCATCCTTTAGATCCCCATTTCACATTTAAAGGGACTCTACCGGCCTTGATTGCTCTGCAATTTTTGTCTCAATAGAAAGAGTACCTTTTGACATGTCCCAGCGTGCAGTTTCTCCAGAAAGTAGGTACAAATTATTAAAAGCAATTTTTTCATTTATGAAGTCGCTCCTTTTCTACATGTAAACATCCCGACAACAATGGCTACAGGACGCGATGCGTCGTTGTCTCCCGGAGCAATTATTTTGGGCACTGGCGGCCTTTTTCCAACAGGAACCGGTTCCAAGGATGGCACTCTAGAGTTGACGAGAAGTGGCTATTGTTCTCAGTTGCTGATCCAAGAGTCACGGGATCTATTTCGATGGAGGCAAAATGTCGAGGCCTGTGTAGTGTGTAATGTTGGTGCACGTTAAAGAACCCCAGGTGGTCAAAATTTCCGGAGCCCTCCAATACGGCATCTCTCATAATCATAGTTGGTTTTCTGAGATAAAATCCAAGAAATCAATCAATCGTTGCACCGTCCCCATTGATTTAGAGCAATAAAAACATGGTTTCATTAGCGCACGCTCCCCTCAACTCTGCAGTTGATGTCATGTTAGTCACCACCGTAGCCTCAAAGGTTCAAGCTCTCTTGGAACCAATCGAAAAAATTCCACGCATATCCACGGAGTGAATGATGATGAGTGGCCAAAGCTCCGAAGGTTCATCGGTAAAAACCGTGAATCTTCCGTGAATCTTGCCCAGTACATCATCACAGACGTGACAAACACTGTGTGTCACCATCTAGCGCTCTCCTAACCCACTAGAGCATGCAGCGAGCGCCTCCGCACCATCTATTGATCTATTCACGTACTAGCTAAGCAGCACCGCAGCGCTCGGACGGATGGACGGACAGACAGACAGACAGACTCCCATGCTACGCGTTCCCATACATCTGAATAAAGCGAGCACCGTGGCGCCATCACGCCATCTAGCGAGCACTTCATAAAACTACAGGTGGCTACATACTATGTACGGAGGAGGGAACGACCCACACCCTAAGGAGCTTCGCTCCTAAAACAAACCATGATCCAGCCTTGCTGTTGTACTGCAACACCACAAGGGGTCCAACTATTTCCTTACTTTCGAACTTTCATATAAACCTGTTATTTTAGAGAAATCAAAAGTTAGTGATATACTTACGTTTTTAAACGTATTTAGGTGGCGCCACTAAATATATTGCCTCTGCTGGCCTATGGTGATGCATGGTCATTCCCAGAGCATAAGAAAGCTCGAATTTTAAACAGGCGTCGTTAAATGTACACTGAATATTGTGCTGAAATATTTCGAAACCAGCATGTCAAATACGCATTGAAGCAGTGAAAATAACAACGGCGCAGTTCCGTATTCTTTTCACGACCCCTTTAAGTATGTTTAGTTTTTACAGTGAAGCTGTCTGTACCCACCATAAATATCCGACACTGTCTGTGGTGTTCACATATAGCAGTGCGCACGCACTTTCTTCTCAGTAAAAACATAAAGACACAACCAGTGATTGAGAAATACTTTCATGACTGTGACTGGCAGGATTAACCTGGGTATAGACACCAGGATTGCAGACATTGCAGCTTTGCTAGTTTACCACATGTACAGGGTGCATGGGCAGTGAATTTTATGACATGGTACTACATTACTGAACATGAAGTTGACCCGCATTTGATAATGTACATGCTGCTGTTACTTTTGTTCGCTTTACCGAAAAGGAACATGTTTTATTGTGGGACACAATTAAAAAGAAACAGTAGTTGGCAACAAGGGTGGATACACCTCTTGAGCCAGTGTTACTCTGGCAGGCAGACACAGAAGCAAACAGAATTGTCGTCATGTGACCTTTTCACAATGATGTCGTGTTTGACGCCTTCGGTACATGCGCAGCATCTGCTGTTCTCAAGTCTTTTCATCGGTAAAGGAAACGCCATGTGCAACAGGCATAAACTAACTCATAAACTCACTGTGAGCTTGGTTGAGGACTCCAGTGGTGATTGTGGCATGCACCGAGCTTTTGAGTTGCAAGTGTATCATTACAGCTCAATAAAGAATTGGGATTTATGTGTTACGCTCTAAAATGAATGAACAAAAACATAAATTTAGCATACATTTGTAAACAAAGATCACACGACTTTGGCGTGATAAGAGCAAAGAAATAGCTAGCTCGTGCAGTGAAAGTATTGCAATGACAGCCCATCAGAGTTCTTTGTTTTCTTGCTGGAATAGACGACAGTGTAAGGACACATTACCATATGGTGTACCTGTGCAGATTTGGCCTTTGGCAACCACTGGAGTGCCAAAATATGGAATTTCTCTTTTGCTACTTTGCCGATACTGAGGCAGTAATTACGTCTGTTAACATATACGACCTCCAGCTGCCCCAGTGACGGGGCATGAAGATCTCGACCCCTAATATTCCAATTACAGAAATAGATTTGGCCTTTAATCAGCCTGACTTGCCTATCTACTACCAGGAACTGCGTGCTTAGTATGTAGCGTATCAAGCAAAACGTGTGTGCAACGCTAAAAGAAAAGCCCTCGTAACCAAAGGTGTGTGTGTGGAATTCACCCAAATAAGCACACTTTGCAACGTGTGCTTGAATGCCTTTATCTATCACATACTAAAACACAGATAGTGTTGTAACATCCCTGAAGCGATAGTCAAGGACACCTGAATTTTATTTCTTTAGGTGAAAGCTCAAGCGAGGAAGCTCCTGAGCAAGAGAACAACATCCGGGTATCGCAGTCTAGAGCATACTTCACCCCTCACGTGAAGCATCGATGCCTGCCTAAGGACCACTGTGACCAGAAGCTGGTC
Source organism: Hyalomma asiaticum (assembly GCA_013339685.2). Taxonomy (NCBI): domain Eukaryota; kingdom Metazoa; phylum Arthropoda; class Arachnida; order Ixodida; family Ixodidae; genus Hyalomma; species Hyalomma asiaticum. The sequence continues at coordinate 74,602,493 of CM023488.1, read as the reverse complement.
TCTACTTCTCAAAACTCGCAAGGCTCATCCATGCCTCTTTCCAAGTCCATCCAACCAAGAAAACCAAGGAAAACCGATAACAGCTGTAAGTGAAAGTACAGCCCAGAGGTGCCGAGATAAAAAACAAAAAAGGAACAATAAAAGTAGCTGAAGTAGTAACCAAGCGTGAAAAGTCTCTGATATAAATTAGGGAGTCAATAGCAGTCTTAATTTTTCAGGTGGTGCTTTAAAATTTATTTTTCTTAATTTTTCACGGCTGAAGTGCTTTTCCACCGTGATATCTCTCTTGCTCTTTATTGCTTATTCAGATAATTATAGGCCTCACAAGGCTAGCTTCGTATCTTGATGTGCCAAAAGCGGTCAGGCAAGCTAATGCTGAAATTTATATTTCGAAGTTTAAAATGGTTGCAGTTCGTTTCTTAGTAGTAGTAGATGCATCATGTAAAACAGCACACAAATGGGATGGACGCAAAGAACGCACACTAGCATGGGCACTTGGATTTTGCATTGAGCTGCTCTAAAAACTGCTAAATGCATTTGGAAAATAGCCAAACGCTAATACAAATTGCCGCTCTGTCTTAGCTGGTTTGCGTGTTCATGTGATTTTACTAAAGATGAGTCAGGTTTTTGTTTCATTGTCTTGTCACGGTTTTACAATATTTTTTTATGCCTGAACCAAAGGATGGATCAGTGCAGCTGGCTTACCTTATGCCTTTAAGTCAGTCACTGACGTCATCCTGCTTCTCGTTTTGGGCATTGGAAATGGACAACCCAAGACATCCTTCCTGCTTCTTTTTTGTCTTTGCATTTGTCTTTTTCAAGGAAACTGACAAGTACTTTTTGGCACATGAGATACAGGTCCCTCCAAGTTTGCAACATCTCACACTTGCGCTGCATTCTCTCATTTGTTTTGCAGCCTTCCAGATGAAAGCTATGCAAATGTTAACGAAAATCAGAACAGAGCAGCTGGTGCTGTCAGAAGCTGTGCAACGAATTGAAAATGCATTGTCACGTCTAGCACCCGCAATAGCCCCAGTCTCTTGTGACAGCACTATCCTGAATCTTTTGCCCTTGGACTCCCGATCCAGCCTCGAGAGAATGGAGGCCGGATTGCTTATCCCCAAGAATAGAAGTGACCTTGTAAGTATATTATGTTTTTTCTTTTAGTGGCCACTCTTGCATGCTGCTTTATGAAGCAGGGATAGAGCTACACTTCATTTCATTTCATTTATTTACCTTAAAGACCCCGAGGGGTATTACATAAGGGGTGGTTATACAAATAATAAATGGCAATACAAATAACTATAGTTGATCACAAAATAATCGTGTTAGTTCTTCAATGAAGGCATGAGAGGCGGTGATAGCTGCGATGTGGTTTGGAAGGCTGTTCCAGTCTTTAGCTGTGCGAAGGAAGAACGATGACGAGAAGGCCACAGTGCGTGCACTTGGGCGAGCGACGTTTAGAGGATGACCTGTGCACAGCGAAATGCATGAAGGTGGGAGGACGTAAGGCATACCATGAAGTTAAATTTCTGGTAGTTGATAGTTGTGAACCAAGAAACGGTTTTGGGTGATTTTGTACAAGTGCATTGTGCCGATAGCTCAAATCCCCCTGATCATTGGCACACCAGTATCAGCACTCTGCATTAAGTGTATCATTGGCTACAATGTTTTAAATATGCGCATCGCAAAGGATTGACGTGACTCAACCTAACGAGTTTTCGACTGCCCCTGCCCGTGGGCCATGAAATTGGCATGCAGTGATTGGCCTTCCCAGCTGGTCATGAGTACCGAAGGGACAGGTCAAATGTATCATTGCATCGCCTGGTGGTGCACTTTTGAGTGACCGGTGCTCCACATGCTCGTCGTTGGCGAGTTGCTATGGTAGCATTTTAGCCATTGCAGCACTGTTGAGGCTACGGCGCATTGGCTGATGTGGGAGGCGCTGTTGTCACTAGCGCGCATTGTACAGGTAAGAGAGTTGAAGAGGAGCAGCGGTAGTAAGGATGAAGGCGACAGAAATAAACCCATAGCTTCCTTGGTGCAAGGTACTTTGCTCAATTTACAGTGTGAATGTTTTGATAATGACTTAGTCTAATCAGAGACACAATTTCGAAAAACTGTTTCAGGGCAAAGGGCCCTGTGACACAATTTGAGCCGGCCGTTCCTATCGCTGATTCTAGAACTGTGGAATATGGAGATGTTGCGGCGAGAGTAGAAACGCTGAAAGGAAAGCGGTCATAATTTTATTTCAACGAAGAAACCACCCAAAACTCTCTCCTGTTTAAACTGAGGTGACACACAATAGGTATTTTGGTTACAGGAATTGACACTTGACGATGTTGCAGTGACGAACGTGGCTGTGTGTTCTGATTGGCTTGACACGCCAAGCCGCATGTCTTCAGTTGTTTTGGAGCGCTGATTTATAAAAGCATCTTTTTGCCAAGTTTGTCGGTTATCTGAGGAGCAGGAAAGACTAAAGTGATTTTTGTTTTTCACGAGTTAGTGGGTTAAATTTGCTGGCACAAGCGTCTGCGCAAGCGTCCGTTCAAGATGCCGCCGCACCTCGGCAAGAAGCTGTACGTGAAGTCAGCGCCCATGTTAGGAAGCTTGCTTTTTGTGCATTTTGGCCGCAGACATTCTACACTGCAGCACTAAAGAGAAAATAAAGGAGAATGGTATATCTTAGCTGTGGCAATGCTGAGTGGAGAGCATACCAAAACAGAGGCTGGCGGAAGTACATCAAGGGTCAATCAAACGCTGGTTTTATGCCATTCAGAGTTTCACAAGCTTTGGTTGTGCTTGACGCTGGTTGTCTTTTGTTCCTCCTGTTCGAGAGTTTATTATCAGCAGGTAGTAGGTGGTGTGACGTGAATAGGCCCGCAATTTATATTAACCTTGTCTTTGAGCCTGAAAAGGGAAAGAAAAGGAGAAGAATATTTCGAGCCATTGTCACAGAACAGTGCCTCATTGCAGAAGCAAGCACCGCCTACACAGCGGGGCATTCTGAATAAACTTTTTAGCTGTAAAGAGAAATAGCATGTTGTGAAACCTTTGAGCTCGTTTTTCTCAGTTTGCACTTTTTGAGGCAGTAACACCACTAGGAAAGCTATAGTTTCCTAACCGCTTCTCGAAAATCCCTTTACAAGGTGTTTCACGGACCAAAATTTTGTGAGGAACAAGATACAGTACTTTTAGATCTCTAAATGTTTTTGAAAACAGATAATTATCATATTTCTAGCATATAGTGAAATCAATAAAAAACTTAATTCTTATAGCGATGACATTTTAATAAAGAATGGCATAAAAAAATGCGCAACTGGCCTTATCATGTGCTGTAGATCATCTTGAAGCTGTTTAATCAGAAGCAATTAGTATACCATTATGATTTTTTAAATGGTAGTTTTCCTAAGCTGGCACACCTGGTTGCACAGTGTGATGGTTGTAAGTTATTTTTGTTCGAGTTCAGATTCGTAAAGTATATTCTAGTGGCAAAAGAATAAACCACCCCTGGAAATTTTTATCAAAATTGGTGCTGAAGTCCAAAAGTCGATCCTTCAGCCCCACATCCTCTCTTTAAGTTATGTGCATCTTTTATTATTTGTTTGACTAGTGTGTAGTGCTGCAGTGAAATGGATAAATCGTGGCAGCTTTCACAAATTATGTAAATATAGATGCCCTTCACATTCACGATTGTTAAAACATACCCACGGGAGGAGTTCTTGAAGAATAGGTGTCGCAGCAAAGTCTATCGATGCGTGGTGCTGACCTGCTGCAGTAAGCTGACAACTTCGATGCCAAAACGTCTTGCTTGCAATAGCCTAATTTATAGGGGTTTTGGTTTCATTTTTACACTATACTTGTACAGAGAGATGTGCCCAGGTGAAGTAATTTGATTAAGAAAAGGGAGTGCTTTCCTTCACCTGTATTTGATGTTTCATCGTTATTTTCACACTGGTTAAAAATGCATGTTGTTTGCAAGTTTTTCTTTGTGCATTGACAGTGCACATTCAAGAACCGCAGGGAGTCAAAATTTCCGGAGAAATCTACTACCGCATGCTTCATAATCATGTTGTTTTGGTGTGTAAAACTGGAGCAGTTATTATGTATTGCTTTGTTGTGTTTGCTTGTTAAAGGTTGTTGAGGATTCATTCTTTACCTGCAGTGGTAGCTTAGCAGCTAGAGTACTGGCTTGCGAAGCTTGAGGTTGGGGTGTCAAATCCCAGCACACGGCAGTGGCATTTTGACGGGTCGTAGTGCGAAAAAACACCTGTGTGCTTCGATATAGGTGCACAGTGAAGTACCTCACGGGGTCACAGTGAGACTTGCAGTCTTTCACTTGTGCCTCTTAATCATGTTGTGATTTTGGCATGTAAAACATCATAAATTATTAATTATTATGATTCATTCTCTCCTCTGCCATAGGTGTCCTACCTGTCAACAATCGGTGGGTATTCAGCAAAGGACTGCTTGCGACGTATAATGCGGCGCATCATGGCCGATCAATTGGCACAGCTGTACAGTTTCACAGGGAAGAAAGGGAAGGAACCGTTCGCTGCATTGAGACTATTGGGAGTTGTGATCGGTACGTTGAAGCTTGTATCCTGCACATTTAAGGCACTGCATAGTACATAGCTCAATGGGTCTGGACCGCACTGTTGTATCTATTACATCTTGTTTTTCTTGGCACAGTGTATAGAATGTGGGGACATGAGCTTGTCACTCATATTGGTGCCCGTTTTCCCATTTCTTATGTTGCACGGGGAGCAAAAAACTGCGAAGGCAACCTTAATGTTCACTTAATTGAGTAGGCTGAATGGCACTCACCCCTAGTGTTTGGTGCACCTTTGGTTGACTGAGGTAGATTTCAGGTTAGCTTTAGCTGGACTGAATCATATGCACAAATCCAGTGTGGCCATAAGTAGCATGATTTTTTTTTTCTTTCTTGCGTGTGGCTCATTCCCCCATTGTGACCCAGGGTTCGCACAGCCCCTTGATATCCTTGAATGACCTTGGTGTTGAGAACATAAATTCAAGGGCCCTTGAAGCTCCTTGAATACCCGAGAGCACCTCGTAATCCTTGAAAATCCCGGAGGATGTGTTCGACTAGAGTAAAATAATTATATATCTCCTTACGTCATGCTGATTTTAAAGGAGATTTCACACAGGAATGTCCATGAAAATGAGGTGTGTTTACTAAAGGGCAACATCAGGAAGTTCCATTTTTAAATCCGACAGCACCTATGTCGTCTGGCAGCCGGTGTGGATTGGAAATTGACTGCAGTCCAGTGCTAGGCATATCGCTGATGGTAGTGTCGGCCGTGGAGGAAGAAGAAACCAGAAGGCGGCGTCACGTGATTTGGCTAATCTCGGCAAGCCAACCTTCTTTGACACATCGTGTGCGGTGCCTTTCGGATATGATTAGGCCTGCATAGTTGCCGGGCCTTTTGAGGTTGTTTTTATGCAGTAACTTTTAGTGACACTTGACCATGCATTGATCTGCCACTTGCGTCCATGATTCTTTCCTTCAAATTTGTTATGACTAGGCTTTAAGACTGTAACATGACACCCTCTCCTAGCCATTTTCCTTCCTCCATGTTGCTGGCCATTGGTCAGACTGTCCGTTGGCATTGTGTGCAACATTTACCAGGGTAAGGCTTGCAGTTGCATTGTGTGACGTGCCTACACCTTTACTTTGACAAGCTTTGGTCTGAAATCCCATGAAAGCACCGCAACAGCTGCAATTGTGGCACTTCAGTTAAAGATGGCCGTGTTTTCTATATTGTGACATTTATTTATTTATTTATTTAAACATACTGCCAATCCCAGCAGGGATTATTGCAGCAAGGGCAAAAGCATACAATATAAAAATGGTATAGGAATGCAATTCAGAAGTACAATACAGAATACAGTTTACAGAGAGAATTGTGCAGGTTGAATAACTATCTTTTAACTAGTGCAAATAATACTGTGTGGTTGTTTATAAAGGTGTGTAACAACAAAAAATGCACAAGTGAACATCATATATGCGAACCAAGAAGGTGGAACATAACAAAAAGAATAATAATATTTAACCAGAAGCATACATAATGAGGTTGACATGCATAATTATGAACCCATGTTTAAGAGAATCTAAGGAGTCATGACTGCGAAGCTTGTGAGTGAGTTCCATAGGATTGTAAAGAAGTGTTCGGTGATGAACCGAGAATGATATGTGAAGGTAGGTCGTTCCACTGTTTGGTTGCAACAGGAAAGAATGAAAATCTAGAACACTCAGTGTTAAAACGGCAGTTTCACAGTGTTATGGGGCGCTTAAAATAAGTACCCCTTGCATCGGCTTTAGCCAAGTAGCGGGAGGGATCTATACACACCATCTGATGCAATAGTTGATACAGTAGCTTCATACAAGCTATCTATTTTGGTGCGATTTGGAAAGTGAGTAATCCGGCTTTATTTATTAGTTGCGACGGTGAGTCAGTTATCTTTTATACTTGATATAAATAAATCTCATTGCTTTTTGCTGTACTCTCTCTAGCTGTTTTATCAGTTTGCTTGTATACAGAAACCAGGAGACATTTGCATATTCAAAGATGGGTCTGACGAGTATAGTGTAGGCAAGTGTAGTTCATTATCTGGTGAAGTATGATGGAGCGGCCTTTGAAGAAAGAAAAGTTTCTGATTGGTCTCCCTCAATGGTGGCACATGACATGCCACGAGAAATCACGCATGGACCGATTCCTCTAAAATCCTGCTGCACGGCAGCCTCGGAGGCTTGCGTCTTGCCGGCAGTGCTGTGCCGCACGCATTTTTCCACTAGTTTTATTTGGCCTTAAGGCTCCTTTAATTTTGCCTTTTTGCATCCTTTAACTCCTTGAAATGTCCTTGAATTATGAGCCAAATATTGTGTACGAACCCTGCGTATCCAGTAAATGCACATTTAAATTTACCTTCATTTAATTGATGTTCGTTAATGATCTTGTGGATTGAATGACTCTTATATGTACTATCTTACGCTCTAACAGCACTGTATCACAAACAGATCTGAACATTTTATATAATTTTTACTTTTCCAGATTTTCAAAGTTTTCTTAACAACCCCCATCTGGGGTGAATCAAAGGTGCTGAGCAGGAAACAAAATGCCGCTTGGTGCTAGAGCAAGAAACACATGCACAACGTATAAAATGCAATAAACGTACCACAACATTGCTCGAGAACCACTTCCTCCAAAGCTACTATGATGCACAGTCCATGCATTTCTGTTTTCAGTAAGCGGTTAAGAGTGCTGCGTGCTAAACCTGGAACCGTGCACTCCCTTTACCTAGCAATAAAGGTGAAACAGGAAGAACTGTGTGAACTCCTTATCAGTATAGTTTTCCCTACCTTTGACATTTTCTAGGTGCCATGCGGAAGACCTATCCAGATGTAACAGATGCTGACGTGCAGGCCTTAGTGGCAGAGTGGCTGCGATATGCTCCAACTAGGCTCAGCAGAAACCGGTAGGTTTCCAGTTTCTTCATATTTTCTTCATAATATTCATATTTCTTCGTACTTCTTCATATTTTCTTCATAAATTTTTTGCGAGAGAATCGTAGAGCCTAATGTGTAGGCTCCAGTGCTGAGTTTCATTGAAGGTTAGCATTGGTTGGTGTGAAGCAAAGAAACCGCTGGGTACTCTTATAGGCCATTCGTTTAAGCCTGCACTGTCTTGTTCACGGAGGCATCCTATGGGTGCTGCCATTGTGCAGGGAACATTTTTTATAGGTGCCACAGCAAGGCGATGCTGAAATAAGTGCAAGAATGCAAACCTTGTGCAAGACACCTGCTACTGGTTTTGTACAAAGCGCCTACACCTTCGGAAAAGTACCGCATTCTTTTGAACTTCGCCACTTCCTCCTCTCCTGCATATCAGATTGGGTGACTGGTGTCATGTTATAGTGAATGCTTTCTCTTCTTTGTATTTTGGTTTGTCCGCCCCCCAGCTACACCACGTCATCCTCTCCTGCATATCAGATTGGGCGACTGGTGTCATGTGACAGTGCATGCTTTCACTTCCTTGCATTTTGGTTTATCCGCCCCCCCCCCCCCAGTGCCATTTTGAAAGCACCAACTGTCTCTCGTGTTGGCAGTACACGCATGGCCTGAAAACCAAACTAAAAGCGTCCAAGAAAAAGGGGGCGCCACCAGGAGAAATATGACAGGCATAGGAAAGGAGGGGCAGAGGGGTGAGTAAATGGCGGTACTTTTCCGAAGGCACAGGGGCTTTAGTTGTAGTGGCTGCGATTTGTGAAAGTTAGGGCCACTTATGTTGCCTGTTATTCGCATTTGCAGGGAAAAAATTCACTGGCAAACTTGCCAGGTGCTGTTAAAGCACACACGAATGCAGCCGACTTTGTTGTCTGCTGCAGTTTCTGCCGTCTTGTGCTGCATTAATTCAGCACTGCCGCGTGAGAAGGTGCAGGGAATTCGCGAACTGGGCCTGCGCGACTCCTGCACTTTTTAGAAGCAAATACCGTGGTGCCGAGACCCTCATTTTGAACTCATGAAACAAATTCCAAATTGCAGTGTCGCTGTCAAGTTGTTCACGAAGTGCAGGTGAAAAGATCAGACCCAATATGCCGGCCAGACCTTTGTTTATGCCTCATACAGTTTGATATTTGGCATAAGTTGTGAAGAGGTAAAATGCAAAGCAAGTTCCTCAAGGGCATCAAAGAGGCAATCTCTTTTGATAGTGTAGCTGTTTAAGCTTGCCCCAAGTCCGCGTAGTGTATGCTGAAATTATCATCATCAAGAAATGAGTGCGCGTGCGCTTCTATGCAATGCCCAGTGCGCGGCATTTGGGCACGCACTTCTTATTGCTCTTGCACTCATGCCTTCAGCCAACTGCTAAGTAATGGCAGAAGCACTTCATGAGACTTAGTTCTCTTGGGCTCATGCACTCAGCCCCCTATAACATGAAGGCAGGTGTGCAGCACAGAAAGTGGGTATATGTACCACTCAGTTCTTAGCATAGTGTAGCATAGCATAGCATAGGCAGTGGGAAAGAAAAGTGAGGGTGAGGAGGTGTGATCGTGACAGTAAGGATGAAGTAAAGGAGGGTAGAGTGCAATAAGTAAAGAGATGAATAAAGAAAGAAAGATGAAAGATTGAAGAAGATGAGACATAAAGGAAGAACTCAATCCGTGTTAATTCGCAAGGCGGTGGTGCTCGCTTGCCGGCTACACTGTTTACACAGATTGCATAAGCATGGCACTGGCTTCAGTTTTTCTCGTGCAGCAATAATCCGTCACTTGCTGCTGAGAATTTTTTTGTTTTCGTTTTATGAGCAGAGTAAACCACTCGGAAATTTTATCCATGCGCATCAGCTTTTAACTACTGTCACGTGTCTATTACAGTACGGAATCCTCTGCACAAGCCCACATGGAGCCAGATGCCTAAGCGTATGGCCAGATGTTTTCTGCCATCACCACCAACAGCCTGTTTATGCCAAAAGTAGGGCAAAGGCCTTTACCACAGTTGCTTCAATTGCTCCAACTCCCGTGCTAACTATGACCACATTATCCCCGTAAACTTCTTCACCTCATCTCCCACTCAACATTCTGCCACGCCCTGTGACATTTGCCTTTTCGTTGCATTCATTGTGTTGCCCTTAATGACGATCATCTTGCCTCTTCATTACAAGCCCTGTCAATGTCCATTTCTCCTTCTTTAAATCTGTGCTTTTTATAATAAAGTTGAATTGTTTCTCTCACTGTTGTATCTGTTTACATGTGGGACCACCGACTCTGTGCGGTGGTCCCACATACTTTGAGGCATATCAGCCCAAAGAACAAGCTTTATCTTTCTGCAGTTCTTTTATTGGCAAACCTTAAATGCATAAGCGCATAAGTACAGTGGATTTCATGTGTGTGTTTGTGTTCTTAATAAGGTGAATGAAGAAAGTGAGGCTGATATAAGATGTGACTCAAAGCTTCTTCTACATCTAGTGAAATCTGTAAGACAGAGCTTGGTGGTTTGGCGACATATCACAGTAACAAATTAAAACACATAAAGCACTGTAGTGCAAGCACAGGCATCTCCTAAAACCTGTGTGCATGTTGGCAACATTCAGACAATGTGTGGATAATATGGCCCGACTGATGAAAAGGTGTGTCTAATTGTTTCCTTAACGTCTTAGCAATGCCTGTACGACAACATTGTTCCAGTGTGAATTGAGGGGGATATTAGCCACATTTAGCCAATAGAAAGTTTAAGCTTGAAATGGTTATGTTAACATCAGCATTCACTTTAATACTAATGTTAAAGGACTACCAACAAAAAATTTTGAAGACAAGATAACCTGGGAGATAAATTTGTGCAAATACACACACATTGTATGCAAAATATGAACAGCAAATGTGGCCCAGGACATATTTAAAATTGATCTTATAGTGTGTGTCGTGCAACTGAGCAGCCAACGGAGGACCTTGTGACATCAGCATCTAACAGGATTTTGTGTAAATGAGCAACCATCCACATTGCCAGCTTGTGTTGGCTACGGCTACTGCTGCTGCCATGTTGCTGAACGCATATGTTCTCTGCTGCAGTTCACTCTCCATGTCAGAGAGTTTTGGTGAACATATTTAGTTTAGTGGGATTAGCGGAATAGTGGAATCAAAATGCCCATGTGCAGAATGGTAAACAACCCATAGTGCTAAATATTTACATACTTAACGCTATAGTATGATTGCGTAGTCAACACAGTCAAGTCAAACTTCGTGCCAGTTTCAAACTTCCACTTCGAGCTGAATTTGGTTTTGCTGTTGAAGGGATTCACCTCATTCGATAGAAAATAACTGCGTAAAATGGCTTTGTTTGCCTTCAGGCACCTTGACAATGCAGTATTATAGATAACTGAGCTGAGTTTTTCGAGAGTGCTTGTCATTTTGAACGTTGCTAGCAAGATAATAGCTGTAAACAATCCTGTAGCATATCAACTTTTGCTCCTAAAGCATGGTTCATATATTAATGTTGAATTTTATTCTCCGAAAGTTGTTTTTATTTATTTTTATTCTCCAATGCTGCTGCACATCTGGAGGTAGGTGAGCATTTCCTTTTCATTTCTTTTGAGCACATCTATTCTTTTGCTAGGGGACGCAGCAGTTATAACCTCAAGATACAAACGCTACCCCACTAAACTAAACCTCGCTTTCCACAACAAGTGTTGGATGTCCTTTTAGACAATACAGTTCCTTATTTTTTATAGAAATGCTGTAACAGTAGGACACCTGTTTTCACTGATTGACTTTGCCTCAAGGCGGAAATGTTTCTTAAAGTTATCACCTGCCCAGTTTTTGACTGGCCCATCCGTTTTTCTCGACAATGGGTCTGTTGCCAATGCAGACTTGAAAGCAGCCATCGTTGGCCTTTTTTTTTCCTACATGAACATCCGTTTGCTCACTGGTCTGGTGTACTCAGTTAAAGACCTTTTTGTGGATGAAGTATGTGCGGTTACTTTTCGGTGCAGAACATTCAGAGCAATCACCAAAACCTGCCACCAACAGTGCAAAAGTTATTCCATCCATGAGTATTTTCATACAGACAGCAGGCTAAAGCTGGCAAGTTCAGTATTGCATTTTAAAAGCCGTTTAAGCACTTGGTTAACTTGTGCTCCGTCGTGTAATACTATCATCATCAGGAAATAAGAGTGCATGTGCCTCTATGAAATGCACGTACAGCACTTGTGAGTGCACTCGTCTCTTCTCTTGGACTCATGCCCCCACCTACTGTGCATAAAGGTGGAAGCGTTTCATAGCGTAGCATAGCCTCATATAGTTTACTGAGGGGGCGGGAAAGGTGAAGAGGAGGGGGAAAGTAAAGCATAGAATAGTCTTGTGTTATAATGAGAGGTGTGAGAATATTTGAAATTTCGAATAATTTTCGAATAGTCCTTGCTATTTTATTCCATTCGCAATTAGCTTATACTATTCGAACGAATAGTTCAAACAGCAAGTTGGTGAAGAAGTTGGTAATTAAGGGGAAAAAATATGCTATGTCAATATGACAAGTGGTCCATTCCTGCAAGTAGTACGCTTTACCGCATAACACCGGTGTACTGCGGCGAAACTAACACTTGTGTATGGCGGCCGAGCTAACACCCGTGTACTGCGGCGAAGCTAACACTCGCGTATCACGGCGAAGCTAACACCCGTGTACTGTGGTGAAGTTAACACTAACGTACTGCGGCTAAGTTACCTCAGCTTTCTGTTGTGCAGTTCAGGGTTGGACTGTACTTCGGGACATTGCAATGGCACTGTGGGCTTACACGTAACACAATAAATCTTTTGCCCATGTTTAACAGTGCATTTCTTCATAATTAGATATGGTATTATTCAAAAATATTCGAAAAATATTCTGTTCGATTCGCACTTGAACATAAATATTCGAATTCACTTCACACTCTTAAATTTTGCTATTTGCACAGCTCTAGTTACAATATAGCAAAGGGATGGTGAGAAGGAAAAAAAGGAGGGCAAAGGTTGAAACATAGCATAGCCATGTACAGTCATCAGCAAAAGTTTACGGGATCCAAAACTTTGCAAAAACCTATATTACCGCTTAGCCTGGCAACACAGTCTCGAATTAAAGGTTTCAGTGGGTAGATGCTTTTGTGATGTACAGGCACTAACATTTAATTCGAGGCTATGTTGGGAGGTTAAGCGGTAATACAGGTTTTTGCGAAGTTTTGGATCCCGTAAACTTTTGCTGTTGACTGTACATATAGTATAAGCAAATGAGTGGGAAAAGTATGTGAGGGTAAGGAGGAGGGGAGGAGTTGAAGCATAACGTAAGCATGTAAAGTGTGAGGCATGGGAAAGGCAGGGTCAGGAAGGAAAGGGGGAGGACGTCACAACCACACATTTCCTGCCAAGCCAATCTGAACATAGACACGTGACCCAAATCACATAATAGGCCGTGACAGCTAGTCAAGTGACATATTCCTGCCAGAACCATGTAACAGCTAGTCATGTGACAAACCACATGACTTAGTTGAGCTTATAGAAACTTGAAGGAGCTAGGCTGGCTACAAGCTTCACTTTTAGTCCAGCCTTGCACCACTAGTGCAAGCTGCCCACTTTTTTAACAGGTACATTATGTAGGTTCCTCTCTAGGAAAACAGTGTGACAATAAATGTCATTGCATGTCAAAGACTTAGCAAGACTTAGCATGATGTCTTTTGTTTTCAACTTGCATTGGTTCACTTGTGCAGTGCTTGTGCTGTCCCGGAAGCTGTAGATATGCAAAAAAACCATCATCATCATGAAAACAGTGTACGCACACTCTTTTCTTTGCTTTTGCTAAAAATAAAATGACAGACTGAAATTAAAATTACTCGTCTGGCTGCAGATTCGAAGCTATGACCGCAAGCCTGGTTACGAGGTCAGCATGCTAATGATTCAGCTACTGTTGGTTCACCATAAGCATGCTTTCAAGCGGGGTTTTGTATGCATGAAGAAGTAGATGCAGCGAACATGCAGGCCTGCAATCATTTGCATGCTCTTCTGTGCATGTTCTACAAATGAAGATGATATAAACACAGCTGAGACGTATGAATCACTTGGATTTTCTACCAAACAAGGAAGGAAAGAGGATGGGAAGAAAAGGAAAGTAAAAGGCACAGACATGCCAAACTTCACTTGGCCACACTTTGCGAATAAGGGAAGTGCTTGTAATTTTGGACAAAAACAGAAGTTCAACTGCCTCTATGAGCAACAGAAGTTAAGTGCCTCAACTGACGCTACACCTTCGGCCCTCCCCCTACCCTCTAGTTTTTGTGCCAGCGATAGGTGGCAACCCTACCAACTTGAGGGAGGTTCTTTGCTATATGGGAAAGTTGTAGGGCATCACATGATACAGCACACACATTTTCTAGCACTCGCCAGTCCCTTACTACATGGTAAGATGACTTGCATTGAGTATGTACCTGCTGTCAGATCGTCAGTGGATGGCTTCAAGCGCATCGCACTACGAAGAATACGGTATAATGGGGACCCACCCGTTTCCAACGAAATGATAAATGCTGCTTTTATAAAATTGGATAACATGTATGTTTCCCTTGTTTTGTTTTATTTTTTGCACCCTCTCTTGCATGGGCAACTGCCTGCAATATTGTACAAAATAGAAACAAAAAAATAAATAGTATAGCAATGCAAAACCCCATTGCAAAGCTTGAATTTTTGGAGTTGCCAATGGAATCTGGAGTTTGAAGGTGAGAAGCTTGCATACGCTCGAGAATGGTCTGGCAGTAGTGATCGATATGGTGGGAAGCAAGGGCAGATTGGTAGTCAGGTGTCAGCAGGTCGAGCGTTGAGGCAGGCAAGGGCGATGAACAGGGCTCAGGGTGTATGTTAGTACAGCTAGGCAATACTGAGTCATTGTCGGACAAAAGAGAAACAGCGTATTCGTGGTCCTTTAATGATCTCTTTATTGCATCAAAATCATACATCCAGTGACAAAGGAGACCCAATAGCACATTCTTTAACGATGAGAGCCATCATAGTGCATTATGGTCGGTAATGACTGTGAAATGGTGGCTGTGGAGATATGGGTGAAACTTTTGTACTGCTCAGACAACGGTAAGACATTCCTCTTTGGTTATGATTAACAACTCGTTCACTAGAGGTGTTTGCACATTGCAAGAGAACAGTGCTGAGACCATTACTACTAGTGTCAGTGTGAAGGATAGTGGCTGCACTTTGGTCAAAGTGGCATAATACAGGGTCCGACATTGGGGCATGTCTGCAGTGTTAGGAAGGCACTTTCACATTCGTTGGACCAAGCTAATGGTGGTTTATTTGAGAGTGAGTTGATGGAGCAGAGGCATAGCAAAGTCGCATATGAAGCACCAGAATACTAAACCAGTCTGAGAAAATTATGTACATCATTTTGGTGCAGAGGATGCCAAAGACTTTTAAGGGTCCGGTTGAATGCCTTCTTTCCTGATGAAGTGTTCCAGAACTTTGATGGCCTTACTTGCTAATGTACATTTTCTTTTTTTTTTTCATGTTGAGCTGTAGGCCAGCATTTGTGGAGCAGGCTAGTACTTCTTCAATATACTGCAGGTGTTCTGAGAATATACCTGAAAAGACCACAATATTGTCAAGGTAGCAAAAACAGGTCTCCAGTTTCGAATCATGCAGGACATTATCATGCCTTCAAAGGAGACAGGTGCATTACAGATTCCTAAAGACATCACGTCAAACTCTTATAGTTACCCCGTGGTGCCAGAAGCGGTATTCTCCTTGTTAGATTCTCGCATAAGCATGTATTTGCCAGTATCTAGATCTAAGGTCAAAATAGAAACATGCTTGGCACCGTGTATGGAACCTATAGTGCATAGTCAATCCATGGTAAAGGGTACACATCCTTGAGCATAATTCCGTTCAGTTTAGGTATCGTAATCGACACAAATGCACTGAACCCTCTTTTTTCTGGACTACAACAACTTGGGAGGACCACGCAGGGACTTGACTCACTCAAGGAAGGTCATATGATATTTCGTCGAAGCATGTACGCTGTCCTCGATAATTTTGCGCACTGTGGAGACATGCGAGGTAGGCACTGGTGAACAATACGGCAGCTGTTAGTCTGTATGCAGTGGGTCACAGCAGATGTCATACTGGTGAATTTAATATGTGGAACAAGGAGCAATGTTTTTCCAACAGGGGGAGATCTTGACTCTGAGCAGGTGGCAGGTCAGGGCTTATGGTCGCCGCGAGCACTATAGAAGATTTAGTAAGTGGTGGTGACGTTGCCTCTGGTATCAGAGTAGAAGAGGCAGCTGCTGGGGTTTGGCATGAGTATCAACAGCGCAAGTGACACATGATCCACACGGTAGCAGTGGTAGCTCGGTAATTTGATTTAATGTGGTAAGGAATGCAAGGCTGTGAAAGGAACAAACGAGGAGGGGTAATAATAGCATGAGGCACAACTGAAAGGTGCACCTTGGACGGCAGATGCTTCAGCATCGGCCTATACTAGCCCCGTGTGGGTTCTCTCTGCCAGTCTGGATGGATCCCTTGAAGACTCATGTCAATACAGTCACCCACTATAGCAAGCAAACGAGTCAATCCAAAAACATGTATAGATTTTTATCATTCTTTATACAATTGCATTATTGACTGTAGTACAAGATCTTCTTTAGACCCCCCTAAGTGCATGGACACCGCATGCCCACCAACAGTGCGGCATCGAGGGAGATGCGCAAAGCACTGGTGAGTTACTGCGTTGCCTTCACACCCTTCCAGTGTTTTCCTAGCTGTTTCCCTGAGCATATGGCTGACTGGGAGTCTGCCTACAGGTTGGTATACATTGTAGATGTGGATATGGTGCCGCTGAAGTGATGACGAGACATTGGTAGTTGGAAATTAAAGGCTGTTTGTTGAAGATAAAACTGTGCGGTTCCGTGCAGTGGTGCACCAACGGGGTGGGGGTTGTAACACCCCGCTGAGGCAGGCCTAATGCCTCCTCCCCCTCCGTAACTGCTCCTATGTCCTAGAAGAATGCGGCGCTAATGTATCTGCGAAACACCGAAAAAATAATAAAAATAATCGCCATCATTGATGTTACTATTATTTGGCATTTTATTTGCTTTATGTCCTCCAGCTGAAGCAAGGAAATGACGTATTGCGCTATTGCGCAAGGTTCCCGCTGTCCCCCCCTTTAGACACACGCAACAACTATATATGTAATCGCATGCCCTTCGTGAAAATTTGAATCCTCCTCTGACAGAAATCCTGGGTGCGCTACTGGTGCGATGTGCGTCTTCGCCGGGCGCGGCCATCTGAATCCGTCGCAGCCCCTCTCGCAAGCAGGTCTTTATTTCCTTCCCTGAAGCTAGGTCGCACTAGCTGTGCGTGAATTATTGGGCAGCGAAAATGAAACTGTTAAAATTTTAATGGCCAATTAAACACAACACACAAATGACCGCACTATTATTCTACGAACGCTCAAGTGATCGCCATTCACGTTGTTGTTGTTTTCCTCAGTCCGACTTCCTCGCCCTCTTTCTCTCCCAGCCGATCTTCCGCTGCTTTCATTTGCCGCGTTCTTTGTCACCCTTACAGTATGAAGAAAGAGATGTCAAATTTGCCGCCAAGCCACCCAGGGTCCCCGCCACGGTGGCCTAGTGGTTATGGCACTCTGCTGCTGATCCGAACGTCGCGGGATCGAATCCCAGCCGCGGCGGCTGCATTTCGATGGAGGCGAAATGTTGAGGCCTGTGTGACGTGCGATGTCAGTGCACGTTAAAGAACCGCAGGTGGTCTAAATTTCCGGAGACCTCCACTACAGCATCTCTCATAATCAGAGCTGGTTTTGGGACGTTAAACCCCACAAATCAATCATCAAGCCACCGAGGGTGATCTCCAACCTCTTTTTCAAGCAAATTTGTTAACTTCGGATATCACGCAGTTGATCTCAAAAAGTTGAGCATCTGGTGCCCTCAGCACATATAGTGGAAGGAACTAACGCAATTGGAATGGAAAAAAGTCTGTCGCCCGTGCTGGCGCTTGAACCTGGCCGCACCCCCTTTCCCCCCCTTCTCCCCGAGGCCGACATGTCGGCCTCGGGGAGAAGGGGGACATATGTGCATGCATATATGTCTCACGCTTGAGACGTGAGCATGCCTGGATCATATATATATATATATATATATATATATAAATGCCTTAGGTTTTCTACCACCGTGCTTAGAATTGTCGAAGAGCAGCAAAGAAACAACACCAGGAAAAAAACGAAAAGTAGGAACTAGGCATGGTGTTCGCACGTCAAGCTTCGCTTTCCTCATTTTTTCGAACTGGAAGAGCTGCTGATCGATGTTTTTTTTTCTTTTTTTCCTTCCTGCGCTCCACGTGCTGCCATAAATAAAATATCAATGCGTAGGATTATTATACATATTCCTAGAATGCAAAAATAAAAAATTGGCAACCAATTTCAAATGTATGGTAACAGAGTTTCAATGGCCATATCGAAACCACGCGAGGGCACAGGAGCCACAGGAAATGCGACGTCGAGCCGAACAGGATTACGTCCAATCTAAGTACACGGGCGTTTTGCATTTGGCTCCCGTCGGACTGTGGTCGCCGTGGTGGGGAATCGCGTACTCGGCCTTAGCATCTCAGCAAGTTGCTCAGCACCTTAGTCGCTACATGCATTTTCTCCTGAGCTGGCCTGAGCGCCTCCATCAAAAATGCGACTGCCCAGGCGGGTCAAAGGCGTTGGCGAGGTATTAATCCGCGTATTTTTGGTTTCTCATTTAAGCACTATAATCACTAGACGACAGCAATTAACAACGTGATCAACGTAAGGATGGTCCTCCGTCGTACCTGTCCTTGTAGCACGTGTAGCACCATTAGTCCCCGATTCAAAATTGCCGCCTCTTCAAGACCATATTTTACAGGTAATATTTCCGTAATTTCAATATGTGATTTAGCATGCAATTTAAGAGCATTTTTAACCGCTTTTCGAACCAGGATTTGTTGTCAATCTGACCGAGAGGCTTTGTAAAACGAAATAAAAGATTGTGACGATCCCGCAGGTGGAGCAACTTTCGCCACATTCGCTGATTGGTTCCCAGGTTTGGCCAAATTGGCGGGCTTTTTCGTGCCATTTGGAATCGGAGGCTTTCGGCGCACATTGTGTCGCTTTGTGAAGTGCATGCCTTTCTGTCAGTGCAACGTGCGTGGACTTTGTGAGTTAAGTCTGTGCTTGATATTCGTCGCGCGCGTCCATCACGTTGCGTTGAACACACCTGTCCGATCGCGCCGGCGTGTTTGCTCGTCGAGGATCGGCAGCATGTTCACTAGCGTCGACATCCGCGGAGTTGCACGCGGACCATGCAAGCGGGAGGAGTGCGAATGCGACAGCTTCACGCGATCCTGCTCAGAGGCGCCCGTCAGTGCGAGCGGTGTGGCCCAGTGGGGCTGGTGTTGCTACTGCGGACATCCGCCGGTGTGTCACACACGCGTTGGTAAGCATCTTTGATTGCTTCATTTTCTTTTCAGGAGCGTTCGTGCTTTTGCGGCCGTCTAGATTGTTTAATGTGTTTCGACCAGAGAAGGTTTATGTCAACCGCGGCCCTCATGGGGTGATTTCGCTTTGCGATGCCGTTTGCAAACTTCCTTTAGTTATGTATAATTTAAGCGTTTCGGAACGCGCTGTACGTTTGCCAAGTGTAAATGGGTCACGCGACTTTTCCTCCAGGAGATAACTTTATTAGTTCTGGGTTGTAGAATTACAATATAATGATCTAAGCAAAGCGGTACCGTGTTTTGGCTGTGCGCGGTACTTGCGCTACGGTGGTCTAGCGGCTATGGCACGCGGCTGATGGTCCGAAGGTTGCGGGATCGAATCCCGGCCGCGGCGGCTGCATTTCGATGGAGGCGAAATGTTGATGCCCGTGGGCTGTGCGATGTCAGTGCGCATTAAAGGACACCAGGTGGTCGAAATTTCCAGAGCCCTCCACTGCAGCGTCTCTCATTATAATGATATCTGGTTTTGGGACGTCAAACCCCAGAAATCAATCACCCAGCAAACGCCTCCAGTGACACTTGGACAGAACCCAGCTAACGTGGACACCATGTTTGGATTTAAACTATGCCTCTGGATTGAGGATGTGCTAATTCAGTTAAAATACAAGATCCCTCGCTTCTGCCACGAACAATTCACTGCAGCCCGTTCTTGCAGCATATCTCAAGGGAGTATTTGACAATGTGGCAAACGATGTGATCCTTCGGAACCTGAACAACACAGGATGCAGGAGAGTATATACAACTACAGTGTTGATTTTTATGTCAACACAGTGGCATACTCAAGTTTGAGGGTATCACCTCTGACTGCCATGCACTCTATGCATGGCGGTCAGAGGTGATACCCCCAAACTTGATGTGATATGCCATGCACTGTATGCAGATTATGTGACCCTCTGGACTGGTATGTACTCGTTAGGTGGCCTGCGAGACACTCTGCAACTGGCAACAGACACAGTAAACAAATATGCAAAGGAGGGTGGACTTGCCTGTTCACCTCAAAACAGGCAAATGGTTCTTGTGGTCTGGTAGTGCTGCACCAAGGATGATGAAGATGGCATACAGGTCCTAGTCCTAGAGGGACATGCAAAGCCCTCAAAATCCTCCTCACACAAGATAATTCAAAATGTGACTAGACGCTTCAATGGCTCTTTAGGATGACAGAGCAGGTCCTACACTATTCATAAAGTATCAAACGGATACTGAGGCCTGAAGGATAACGACGCCATCCATCTCATTCAGGCTTTCATACTCTCCAGGGTGATGTATACAGCACCATATGTGACTTACAGAAACGAACGAAGGTAAACTGAACATCTTCATTCAAAAAGCCACGAAGCTAGCTTTCTTCCTTCCTATGAACACATCCACAGACAGACTTTTGCGTACGTGTCTCCGTAGCAAGGTTGCAGAACTGATTGAAAGCCGTCTCTCCAATCCATGGCTGCCAGCTCTTCCGAATGTTCCGTAAAATATACAAATTCGAACCCGTCTTCCATTTTTATCAGTTTTGAGTCAATTTTTTTTTCTGAAAAAAAAAAAAACGTTCTTAGTCGCGAAAAATGTTGAAGTGCCTAATAACACCATATCATTGCTTCACCACGGCACACTAGTTCTATGCAGTGAAAAGAATTTACATTGGGGAAGGGAAACGGCTTTCACGGGACTTAGCATATTTTGTACCTCCATTAGATGCTTGCACATGCGTGGTGTAGTTTGGAATACCAACTGTTCTGTCATTGTCAGAGCTGTCCATGATATGAGAAGACTGAAACAGCACTAAACAACAGGACGAAGGTGAGCACAGACATGTCATCATGTGTCTCATCGTGACCTAAACAGGACTGAATGCTTGAGCCAACCAAATGGGACCCTCCGACAGATGCAAGGCAATCCAGGCAAATCCCGGAAGAGTGGCGACCCAGGAATACGCACCCTGCTCATCAACAAGGGCAGCACAAAGCATGAGTCAGAGTACTGGGCAAGACTTATGCGTCCTGCCTGGAGTTGTACACAGATGCAGCCGCAAATCACAGCAGAAAATTCAATGCCATCGTAGTGACAGCAGAGACAGACATCCTTGCCAGCACCACCATGCATAATGCAACAACCCATTAAGCACAAGAACTGTCGATGACTTTAGCCCTCATACAGACCAAGGTGACCATTGTCATCACAGGCTTGTAAGCTCATATGTGACCTACAGAAACAAAGGCAAACTGAACATCCTCATTCAAAAAGCTATGAAGCTAGCTTTCTTTCTTCCTATGAACACATACACAGACAGACTTCTGCGTATGGGTCTCCGTAGCAAGGATGCAGAGCTGATTGAAAGCTGATCTTTATGTTGGGCTGGGTTGCGCTCACTCGTCACATACTAACAGCCACGCAACCAGAAGGTAGGTATACATGCCTTGCACATATGTCTGTCACAGCCAGGAACTCTGGGATATCATTTCACCATTATGGAGGACCAGCCATGGTAGCGAACACACAAAAGTGTGCCCATTTCTATACTCACTATTTTTGCCGTGTAGCTTTGCACTGTATTTGGTTGCTCGAACTGCAGCAAAACAATGGAGATACATGAGTCGGTGAACAAAAGTCTGTTTCACGTGCCAAAGACTGTGCACGATGAGTGCAACCTATGAAAACGCTTAGCGCAAAGCGTTTCAGCTTGTGGCTGGCATGCATCAGATGCATAGATTGCGACACTAACCATCCTGACATCCTATTGGGACCATTTTGTATCATGTTAGCCCGGAAAACTATTTAGAGCACAGCTCTTATGTGCTCACTCTCACGTTTAGTGTTGTCTGTCGACCCTCACTGTAACCAAGTCAATGAGCACAGCGAAAGATGCCCTGGCTCGCGTCCTTCGAGCCACTTGCCGCACTTCTTTTAAGTGCGAATGCACTTCTTAAGCGACCCCGAAAACTCCGCCGGCATCCGCGCTCCTCCTCCTCTCCCCTAGCAACGGCGCGAGGAGCGGAGAGGAGCGTCTGTAGCAACGGCGCAGCGACGTCACGCCCCACGTGACTGCGCGCGCTCCACCCTCCGCTCCATGGCTGCGCGCGCCCCGCGCCAGCTCCGCACCGCTCTCCGCGCCGTGACGTCACGGCGCGTTGTGCAGCTGGTGCCTCCGCGCCGTGGCTGCGCGCGCCGCGCCGGCTTCTCGCACCCTCTCCGCGCCGTGACGTCACGGCGCCATGCAGCTGGTGTGCCTCTCCCCCCGTTAGGTTTGCACTCACCCTACTTCATATATAAATGTGTGTGTGTGTGTACAAATGCATCATGGCAACAACACTTTAAATCATTAATTACACTTAATCATCATCATCAGTAAAAGTGCTTTGCACTTAAAAACGGCCAGACCTCCGTGGGTCGGCTGGCGCGTGCTCTCTCGCTGCCGTCTCCTTCGCTCGGCTCTGCAGTTTAGTCGCGCGCGCCCCCTCATAGCATCACCCCGTGCTTCGCACTTCCTCATACTCCCCTTCGGGGAAATGCGGGTTTTGCTGAGGCCAACTGGAATGTCATGGACGTATGAACCAGTTTTTTTTTTCTCAGAACAACCTTCCATCAGTCAGGAGAACACAACAGTTGGCGACACCGAAATAGGATCGCTAATCGGTGCTTTCTCAACAATGTGTGACACGTCTGCTGGAAGTGCTTCATTGGCGTGGCACACCAATGTAAATGTGCAGGAATAAGAACATAAATGTCTATCTCAAATTCTTTTGCTCACTATATTGACATATAAATGCACATGTACTGCAGCACTCACATTTTGCGATAGGAAGTATTACCAGGAATCATTTACAGCATAGGTTGTTATGGGCTCGTTACAATGGCCGAAATTAGTAGTGATGGTGTCCGCCGTCACCAGTGTTCATAACCGCTCTTGCTCATAGTGAGAAAAAGAAATCCATGTCTGTACGGATTTGAACCTAGCTCGCCAGGAGCAGTGCAACAAAGCCCTGGCCGGCTTTTGTCACTTGGTTGGGCATCTTGAAATCTCCGCAATGGAACTATATGGTAGGAGTGGTGTTCCAGGAGATCATATATTTGTGGTGTTTCAAGAGATCATATATTTGTCAGTCACTTGCTGTAGTTTCCTTGATGAAGATTAGGAAAAGGAGCAGAAGGTAGGAAAGAAGGAGAAGGGAGAGGAGATGGCAGTGATAAAGAAGAGGACAATGAAGAAGTGAAGAAGAAGAAAAGAGGACGATAGCAAATAAAATACAGTGACCAAGAACTCGAGCAATAAGAGGATGACAAAGAATAAGAGGAAACAGAGAAAACAGACAGCGGAAGAGGAGGAAGAGGGAAGAAGAAACAGGAATAGAATAACACAGAAAGCACGCAGCAAAATCCAGCTTACGCTGCCACTGTGCTGCATCGTCTGCACAGACGTGGGTCCTTTAGTGTTTTAGGAGGTTAATTCATTAATTTGAGTGAAATCACTTTTCTCATTAATGCTTGTCTCAAGAAGGTTGCGCTGTTTAATGGTTTTCCTGCCTTGAGCTAACCTGCACACAATATTGTGATTTTCTTTTCTAGATAATCCAGAGAGAAAAGTCTTCGATAGTGTGGATATCCTCCCGGTTAGCCAGCACAGTGCCCAGCCACCACTGCCGGACCCTCCAGCACATCATGGTAAGTAGGCCTTAGCCCAATTACATTGCAGTTAGTAAGACTGAGGCACCTAGCAACGGCCTTCTTGTTGTGCTTTAGAATTGGCCCTGCAGTTTGAAGCGGCACAGCACAAGACTGACATCGGTGTAGTGAGCTGCAATGAGGAAACACCTGAAAGCGTATTGCCTGAGAGTGGGGAGCAGGAGAAGAGTACACTGCCTACTGACAAGGGACAACCTGAGGAGCACATTTTTGGGCTGAAGAGAAAGCATCTTGATGAGGTAAGCAGTGTCATTAGTTACATGGTACTGGCCACGGTAGCTTAGCAGCTTAGGCATTGCACTGCTAATCTTGATCATGTGGGTTTGGTTCCCAAGCATTGTGGCCATGTTACAGTTCATATCAGGGAAGCCCAGGTGGTCACAATTAGTCCATAGTCGCCCACTATGGCTTTTCAGTATTTATTATTTTTTTTTTTTTGCAGCATAAGCTGTTACGAGCTCATCACAATACTATTGTAATGAGCCCAGAACAGCTAAAAACAAAACTGGCTATCAATAGCCAGTTTCAGTGGCAAAGATGTCAGCTGCCACTATGGCTTACAGTTAGAGGGAAAGAAAAAGACTTCATGCCTATCTATATCTGAACTCGGTTCGATAGGAGTGGTGCCACCCACTCCTGGTTCTCACCACCTGGTTGGACATCTTATGCTCTCAACTGTGGTTCTAGTAAGAGCGGCAATGTTTCAGGATCTTACGTGCTTATCAGTTGTTGGTTGTGGAGGAGGCAGAGAGAGAGGAAGAGGGAGAAAGCGAAAAGGAAGATTGCCGTGACCCTTGGAAAGAAGAGAAAGAAGAAAAGGAACAAGAAGTTGATGAAGAGTAGGAAGAAGACCACGAAAGAGAAGAGGAGAATGAGAAGATGAAGGCAAAGAAGAGAAGACAATGAAGAGGAGGAAGATAAGGGGTAGGAGAAGAAGAAATGGAAGAGGACCTGAAGGAAAAGAATTAGAGAGCATGCAGCAACGTCTAGCTTACACTGTGACTTTGGTGCATCGTCTGCACAGCCCTAGTAGTTTGTTCCCTTCTTTGGAATCAAGGAGACCAAAGCCAAATGAGAGGGGAAGACTTGCACGACCAACGCATAATGTGAAAAGTGAAGGGTTAGAAACCCAGATTATGACTTACAATAAAACGTGAGTGTCAGTCATTTTTGTGGCTTTAATGCACTTAAACTCAGGAATTGAATCCTTAAACTTTTGTGGTAAGATGCAATGTGTCTGATGTGTTGTACTTTGCTTCAATTGGAAAGCATCCTTGGTTTCAGGCATGTAAATCGTGAAGCATTTAAGGTGCACAAGCTATAAAGAATAATAATTGCCTGGTTATTACATGCCAACACCACAATATGATTACGAGGTGTGCCATGATGGAGTACCCCAGAATGATTTTTACCACCTGGAGCTTTTCAATGTGTATTTTACACATAAACGCGTGGTTGTTCCTGGTTTTCACTCTCATGAAATTGTGGCTGCTGTGGCTGAGAATTAAACCCAGGTCCTCAAGTTTGCCAGTTCAGTGCCTGACGTCACAAGCTAACATGTTGGGTGTGTTGTAAAGAAATAAGTGTATAAAAGAAAATAATTTGTTTTCTGGTAGTGAGTTTCAAACCTATAGCCTACATTTCCGAAGCGAAGTGTCTTATGTCAGCGCTTGCCCAACGGGGATACTATATGTGAACCGTAAGGATGTGTTGGCCCAGCGAAGCAAAATTTGTGAATGCGAAGCACTTTCTACGGAGCCTTTGTTAAAAGATTTTGTTACGATGTAATGAAAGCCCTGTGCCATGAAGCGGCACCTTCATTGCAAACTTTTGTGTTATCGCTGTTGAGGATGGTGTGAGGGACGGAGCTGTCAGCCAAAGATTCAAAGTGAAGTGTTTATACATCGGCTAATGGAAGCGGGAGTTGTTGAAAAATGTGAGCATTGTGCACAGTGAATTTTGCAGGTTGCAGGCAGTTCTTTTCCTTCTGCTTTTTTTTTGTTCCTCTGTGTCCTGGGTTGCCGTAGCTCAAGGTGCTTATGTTACATCTACACCCGAAAATTCTAAGTGGATGCAGCGTGCGAGCAACGCAGGTAATATGTAATCATGTAACTGTTACATACAGTTATGCCATTACATTCAGCATTTGGTAAGGACTATACACTGGGTACTAACATTCATTTCTTTTTAGGATGATTCAGATTTCAACATCACCACTTCAGAGACGAGTGATCTCCAGCACAAGGCCAGAAACCTGGATGACGACAACAGAGAGCTGAAGAAGTGCCTGGTCAATGAGGAACCACCTTCTAGTAAGTGTTTCGCTCCTTGTACGCTTGCAGCATAACAATTTTCTACTGGAGTGTATATACAGCTAAGCCTGTAATTATATAACAATGTTGACAGATTTACAAAAATTTTCATTGGAAGAGCTTGTCGTTATTCACAGTTTCAGCATGAAAATTCATAGAAGAAGCATCCAAATGAAATAAAGGGGGATCTTGAGGTTGACCTTACTCAGAAGACATTTATGTTGTGCCAGAAACACCATGGGCAGAGCATGAATCGATTTCTAAAGCTTTGTTGTCATGACCGTGATATCTGACACTTTCCACCAGCGCGTCACCATTTGGCAGTGCCAGTCCAAACACCCACACGTATGAAAAAAAAAAAATGCAAAACCACACATCGTTCAGCCCTGATCTATCTGTGCCCAGCGAAAAGTGAGCTCCGGTGAGATAGGGTGGCCCACTTCTTTGTTGAGGTACTGATTTTTAGAGTCAGGCACCAAAGCGACTGAATGCATGGACGTGGGGATGAACTTGCATGCACACACATTGTCAAAAACAGAGTGAACATGAATCTTATTCTCCACGTAAAGCAGCACACAAGCAGGTCGGACGCAAAGAAGGCTCCGTGACACGGGCTTTGTATGTCTTCACCATCCATCCAATTACTTGATAAGAAAATTACCTATCTGCAGCATTGACTCCCCATGTCTTCTCACTCTGCAGAGGAATATCACTCTGCGTAATACATATCACTCTGCGGAAGAATACCAGTAAGGCCATTGTCGGGGCTGTGCACGCACAATTCTTGACTCGTGATACTAACACCGTTTCGTGTGCTCCACCATCGTCGGTGTAACCGCAGGAGTGCCTGCAACTGCTGATCACTCTAAAATGCAAAACATGTGTTAAAATCACCATGTCAGCGAAAGGGGGGGTTAATGTGATAAGCCAAGGGTGTCTCCTGGTGCCGCTTCCTTACACAAAGGTCAAAAATACATGTGCTTCTGTTATGAAGTGGCAACGGGGGATAAAAACTTTCATAATATAGAGGCGTTCATAGTATGGAGGTTTGTCATAGGTAGACTTCACTGTACTGCAACACTTGTGCTCTGGTTGTTTTTCCCCTCGAAAAATATTTTGTTTCACTTTTGATTTTTTATGCCCTTGCAAAAACATTCTCTGGCACCCAACAGTATTGTTTTAGGCCGTAAATCAAAGTAGCTGGAGACCTACATCAGCAGGTTGTGTAACGTTGGAAGTAATTACAGGCTATAAAAGGGAGGTAAGAGCAAGAGAGGGACGTTAAGCAGAGATCTCTAGTTGGGTACACTGGACTTGGTAAGGAAAAAGGGGCCTTGAAAGAAAATCTGTTTATTTATTAAAAACACCTCGAGGACTCCATATACAGTGTTTCACACGAGGGGTGAGGGAAAGCAAACAAGTGAGGTAATGTTTGCATTGTGTTGCTCAATGGTGGTTTCGAAGTGGATATGGTTGACGTGAACGTTGATGTGTGAGGAAAGATTGCTCCATCTGATGAAAGCACTGGAGTCATCGTGATAGTGACGTGTGAGGAAAGATTGCTCCATCTGATGAAAGCACTGGAGTCATTGCGATAGTGACATTGTTTGTGTAACGCACAAAAGCATGGTCTAGCACACAGTCACATAGTGTTCTTGAAGCTAATGTTTCTTATGTAAATACACCACCATGTTTATAGCAACTCAGGCTCTGACCGAAGTTCGTGTAGCCGAACACTTGAGCATTTTGCTTTCTGTGAGTGGGCAGTTGTCCAGCTGGCTTAGTGTGGTTGGGAGCACTGCTCTTGGATAGTTGAGGTTTTTTAAAAAGTACAGCAGCACTTCGTTGCAACAAATTCGATTTAACAGAAAAGTGGCTGTTTTATCTGATAATTCATTATCGATGTATATTTGTGATACTGTTCTAATGGCTACACTATTTCTCATTTAATTTGCTGTAACCAATAATTTCTTGTATCCAGGTTTGTCGCATCAAGGTTTGGCTGTGTGTACATTTAGGCTACAACTAGCATTGAGTCAAACTTTGATATAATGAATTAGGCATATGATAAATTATCTGTTATAATGAATTAAATGAAAATTAGCATTGCCAATAAAAGAATATTATGAATATATGCTTATAACTAGAGCTGTGCGTAGAGCAAATTTGAGTGTGAAGCGAATTCAAATATTGTTCAAGTGCGAATCGAATTGAATATTTATCGCATCATTTTCGAATATTGTTGAATAATACCATATCTGAATTATGCAGAAATGTACTGTTAAACATGGGCAAAAGATTTATTGTGTGACCTATATGCCCACAGTGTCATTCCAAAGTCCTGAAGAACAGTCCAACACTCAACTGTGCAACATAAAGCTTTGGTAACTTCGCTGCAGTACGCGAGTGTTAACTTCGCCGCAGCACTCGGGTGTTAGCTTCGCCGTAATGTGCGAATGTACGCTCCGCCACCGTACACGGGTGTTTCGCTGCAGTACACCGGTGTTATGCGGCGATGCGCACTAGCGGAAATGGGCCACTTATGATACAGCACATTTTGTCCCATTAATTTCCAACCTCTTTACCAAATTACATTCGAACTAGTAAAAGTTAAGTGCGAATCGAATCGAATAGCAAGCACTATTCGAAAATTATTTGAAATTTCGAATATTCGCACACCTCTACTTATAACCAGTTATTAGATATAGTGAAGCTGTTTCCGTGTCATATTGTATTCATTACAGCAAGGTTTGACTCTAACCCATCTGCACTGTAACTCAGCTGGCAGACCTTGTATCAGGGAGCTGTAGGCAAATAAAGCTTGCTATTTTCATGGGCTGCATCTCTTTCCCTCTTATTCTTTGCTGAGCTGTCGCAGTAAGCTGCGACAGCTCAGGAAAGAATCGGAGAGAAAGGTGGTCGTAGTGACTAATTTGTTTCACAATTCAAATTTTTTGAGCGGGAACAAATGACCAAAAAATGGCAGATCCCACAGGCAGTGGGAATCAAGGAAATGCAAAACACGCATCAGGAACGTAAAATGGATCTGCATTGTTGTCTCGCTATGCCGATTTTGGTACATACGAATTTAACGAAATGGCCGCAAGAGCAGCAAGACTGTGCCATGTAAACCATGCCGCTCATGACACGCATATCATGATTGTGATGTTATGACCTGTCATTTACATTTGTCATGCAGTCGTGTTGTGCCATAGCAATTTTGGTTTACATCCCATTGACGAAACGTGTGGTATGTAAACCATGCTGCTCATGACATGCATGTCACGATTTTCATGTTATGACCTGTCGTTTATGTTCTTCATGCAGTCATGTTGTGCCATACCAATTTTCGTATAAATCCCGTAAACGAAATGGCCAGGAGAGCACCAAGACCGTGGCATGTAAATCATGCCGCTCATAATATGCATGTCATGATTCTCATGTAATGTCGTGTTATCGATATTCATCATGCAGTCATTTGTGGCACACCAATTTTTGTGTACATCTATTTAATGAAACGGCCAGGAGAGCACCGAGACCATGGCATGTAAATCATGTTGCTCATGACATGCACGTCATGATGTTCATGATATGTCCTGTCATTTATGTGCGTCATGCAGTCACATTGTGCCATACCAATTTTCGTGTAATCCAATTAACAAAACGGCCAGGAGAGCACCGAGACCATGTCATGTAAATCATTTCGTTCATGACATGGATATCGTGATGTTCATGTTATGACCTGTCATTTATGTTCGTCATGCAGTCATGTTGTGGCATACCAATTTTCGTATACATCCAATTAACAAAACGGCCAGGAGAGCACCGAGGCCGTGGCATGTAAATCATGCCGCTCATGACATGCGTGTCATGATTTTCATGTTATGACCTGTCATTCACGTTTGTCATGCAGTCATGTTGCAGCCTACCAATTTTTGTATACATCCCATTAACGAAACGGCCAGGAGAGCACAAAGTCCTAGGCGGCTAGATAGATAGATAGATAGATAGATAGATAGATAGATAGATAGATAGATAGATAGATAATAGATAGATAGATAGATAGATAGATAGATAGATAGATAGATAGATAGATAGATAGATATATAGATAGATAGATAGATAGATAGATAGATAGATAGATAGATAGATAATAGATAGATATATAGATAGATAGATAGATAATAGATAGATAGATAGATAGATAGATATATAGATAGATAGATAGATAGATAGATAGATAGATAGATAGATAGATAGATAGATAGATAGATAGATAGATAGATATATAGATAGATGATAGATAGATAGATAATAGATAGATAGATAGATAGATAGATAGATAGATGATAGATAGATAGATAGATAGATAATAGATATGATGATAGATAGATAGATACTCTCAAAGTCGCCGAAGTTCGCTAAGAAATGCTTTGCATTTAAAACTGTAAGGATTTACTGGCTGAACGTAGAAGCCACTTCGGGGAACGGTGATGAAGGATACTGCACAGCCACCGTGGAAACAGTGCAAAGTAAGTATGTGCTTAAATTCTACATTTGTATAGTTTTTCACTCATGTATAAACATTGCACTCATCGGAAGTCACACGTTATTTTTATTTTTGTAAATTTTTGTCAGTTGAATTATGCTACTCAAGAAAATAGGGCACTATATCTTGTGGGCTACCATTCATGTTTTATTTTTAAAAGTCGGTGCTGCATCTTCAGTTGTAGGCAGAAGAGCAAAGGAAGGGAAGGCTAGTTGGTTGGACAGTGCTACTGTTTGCAGCGTGCAACTGAGACACACCCAAAAAAGTAAAGCCAGTTCCATGCCTGTGGAATCTGAGGAAAACAGTTGAGCTGGGGCAAGGGTGTCGTGTTCACTACCACTATCATGTAGCATTGTCGCTGTATCACCGATCTTGGGGGCGTGTGCTTTGGTGACATATTGAGAGGATGCTGGGAGCACACAGCAAACAAAAACTCGATGCTAAGTAAAAAATAACTACCAGCGCACACCTTAGAAATGCACTAACAAACATATGAACACAAACTAACAACAGAATTCTCAGTCTTTGCTACATCTAACTGTAGTCCTTAACTAGAGTCTGGCCACTTTAGCCTCATAGTTATACCAGAGTCGGAATGGAACGCTCTTACTTTTGTCGTCTTGTCAAAGTCCAAACTTGGCTGTATTGCGTCCACGACTGAAATCACCCACGACCCTGCTGCTGTCTTTGTTTCGGTGCATAACGGCCAGTCAGGCTGCCGTGATTCTGAGCTAGTCGCTGTTGCTGATGTGGGAGGGCATCTTCATTGGTTAGGCCTAAGTATAAGCGTGGCCCCTGCTCAGAGTGCTGATGTGGCATGCCAGGGGATTGTTACTGGCCGACCTTCAAAAGGGGCTGCTGCAGATGCATCTTGAACTGCCGCGAGAGGCTGCAGCACCTCCGAAGAGTCTCGCCCGAACGACGTCAAGGTCAATGGCCACGCTATGGGAGGGAGTTCCAGCGTCACGGCCCCTGGAACCGAATCACCCGCTGCTGCCGTCGACATTACGAAGCTTCCGATGCGACCTTCTTTGACCGTAGCCACGCAGAAAATCCTCGCTCATCCAACTTCAACCTTCATTTTCGGCTCGTATCGTCCGTCTTGAGCTGCTGTGCGCGCTCGAGCCTGTTCTGAGTGCTTCTTGTCCACCTTCTTCATCATCCATGTGCGATCTCCTTACTCATGACACACTATCACTGTCATGTAGCAACAGGCTGAGGGCAAGTGTGGGTATGCTTTTTCTTTGTGTGCAACCCAAGACTTGTCTTTCATCATTTCTTCTTTCCCTCTTTCTTCCTTTCTTTATCCCTTTCCATATTGTCCTTCGCATAACCACTGTCATGTACTAGTGTGGGTAGTGGGTCAAGGGCACGATCCTTCCCTTTTGCTAGGCACTCTGCTGTTAGCTTGGAAATACACTTCACAGGGATCAACATCGACTATGAACAGCTCAGCTGTTCAAAACTCAAGGACAAGTGCGACCCAAAGGCTGATCATAGTACTATCATAACAGATATATATATGCAAAGGAAGAAGGAATAGCATTTGTCTGTTTTGTCCTGCTCGTCTACTTGCTTCTTGCATTTCCTTGTGTGTGTGTCAGTGGCATGCTGCAAATAGCAGGTCTGTGGGCACCCTGTACTTGGCATTAAAAGTTGGCGGTGGTGTGGCCTTTAGGGAACTAATGTTTCAGCACCCAGGGTGAGGACTAAGAGGAGTCCTGAGCAGCTCATTTAAATGAACATACAGACCTATTAGAAAAATAAGAGCGCAAAAAAGGGATGTTACAAAGGACGCCCTTATTTTTCTAAAAGATGCATTACCAGCGTGCCCACTTGTCCCTTTTATTTTACCTACAGACCTATTCTGCTTTACACATAAAGCTAAACCTCGATATAATGAACTTCAGTATAGCAAAATATTTGGCTTTTTGCACCCTCATGTCCATAGAACACCATATATTTTATAGTGTAAGCTCTTATGGGCTCTTTGCAATAGCCAGTTTTGGTGGTAGTCGTCGCTGTCACCTGTGTCAACTGCTATTGCTTACAATCAGATGAAAAGAGACTCGATGCGTGTGCAGATTTAAACCCAGCTTAGCAGGAGCGATGCACACACCCATCACTGTCACCATATGGTTGAGCATCTTATGCTGTCAACCAGTTTTAGGGCCAGTAGTAACTTTTCAAAGCATTATGTGCTTGTCAAACATGGCTGTATTTTCGTTGATGAAGAGAAAGGAGGAGGGGCGAAAAG
The DNA here is from genome assembly GCA_013339685.2 of Hyalomma asiaticum. Classification (NCBI taxonomy): domain Eukaryota; kingdom Metazoa; phylum Arthropoda; class Arachnida; order Ixodida; family Ixodidae; genus Hyalomma; species Hyalomma asiaticum. The sequence goes on along the minus strand of CM023488.1, from coordinate 74,569,633 downwards.
GTGACTTCTGAGGTTTTACATATCAAAACTACGGCATGATTATTTCGACCACCTGGGGTTCTTAACGTGCACTGACACTGTGCTGCACACGGGCCTAGAGGCAAAAAGCATGGAAGAGGAAAGACATCGCAACATAGTTGACAAGGAAGAAAATATACAACTATGAAGAAGAGGAATAAGATGATAATGAAGGAGAAGATAAAGCAGGGGAAGAGTAAAAAAAGAAGGGGATTAAGAAGACAGCAACTACAAAGAGGGGGAAATGGGAAAAGAAGACAGTGGAAAAGGAAGATGGAGAGCGGTAGGAGAAAAATAAATGGAAAGAGATAAAACGAGAGGAATGAGAGAGCATGCAACAAAGTCTAGCTTACACTGTGACTATGCTGTGTCCTCTGTCCTCTGCACAGTCGTGGGAGTTTTTGTAATCGCTGTGCATGAAGTTACAAGCAAAAGCTTATTTTTCGATATTGCGCAGCTGATTTTCCGTAATTCTGAACATGAAAGAAGCTATTCCGAACACACTCTAGTATAGGATACTGTAGAGAGTGAAAAGAATGCGGACCGTCACGTTTGTTCACGTGCGGTGTTGTGAAGGACGGATGCGGTACACGGTAGGCAGGCGAACACACATATATTGAATGGGCACTCTCAAAGCATAAGTACAAACAAATAAACAACAAACAGTAAAGCTTGCGGGCTACAGTCCTAAGCCAACCCTGAATCGTTCTTATGAGCAAAGTCACGTGCATGCGCACAGCTCACGTCTATGTCGACGCCGGTAGAACGAGTCGTCGCTGTGGTGCCTTGAGGGATGTGGCGGGCAGGAGAGGTTGTGGAGCGCGAACACTGGTGGCGGCTCTGGCTCTCTGAAGCAGCACGGAGTGGCATCGGCCCAGTGCAAGTAAAGGCCGAAACCAGCAGGTAACGGCCACACTGGTCACCCGGCGAGGTCAGGCAGCAGTCGCCGGCTAACGCCGTTCGCAGGACCGGTCAGGAGGCTGCCCAGTGCTTCAGCCTGAGTAGCCCTCTTCAGACTTCGGCTCCTCGAACGCCGTCTTCTTCTGCCTTCGTGGCGGCCGTCCTGCTCCTCGTGCCTTTGTCCTACTGCTTCTTCTTTTTTTTTCTGCTATGCCACCGCCGCCACGTGCACTTTTGTTCCGCGACGCGCAGCTCAGGTCGTCGACCTTCGTCGTCGTCGTCTCTTTTCACCACACTACCCCCCACCGAAGAAAGTTGTTTCCCCTCAAACAACTTTGCTATGAGGAGTTCGCATGTCGGAGTGGCACCGGTTTCACTGGCACATAACACAAACATATCAAATTTCAGCTTTTCACACTGCTGAAGCTATTCTAAAGGACACACACAGACGCAGCAAGAAAGGTGAGCACTGCATATGTATATACAAGAGTCCATGTTCTATATGTCCTTAAGAGCTATGTGAATCACATGAGGTAGTTGGTTTATCACTGAGACTAACAACATACTCTATATGGCTAACAAACTGTAGCGTAGTACTATGATGTTCACATGCTTTTTGATGTACTGGACAAGAGCACACACACAAAATGATTCGCAGGCAGTTTGCACAACTACACTGTTGCTACCCAGAAAGGCATGAAACTTTTGGAAGTCTCAGTGAAGGACGCGGTGGCTTCCCGTTCTGTGGGAATGTGCTTCTCCGAAGAGTTTACCCAAGTTCCTCCGGGAATATATCCTGGACGATATGAAAAGGTCTGCTTGCCATAGCGTCGCCTGGCACGTTTCCTTCTACGGCAATATTTCTTTCTTCTCGCATCATTACAATAAAGTTGTCGACATGTGACTTCGCGAGTGTTGACCGTGGCAGCAGCTTGGTTTGCCGGAGGCAGTGAATCCCTCGCCACATACTTTTTAGGAAAATTGATGTGGGAGGTATCCTCACGTGCTCGTAAGTCAGCAGGATCTTGGCCATGTGGGCGGCCATCTGTACGTTCGTCAGGCTTTAACGTGTCTCTCCTTTCAGGCGACTCTACAGAAGGGCAAATGCCGTTGATATTGCCCAACACAACGTCATGTAACGGCCGCCTCATACATATGGCAAGTACGGTGCCCTTGAAGAATGGGCAGTCGATTTCCACTTGCGCTTCCGGAAGGTGTTGAATCGAGCTGTCTAATAAATGAACAACCCGCGTTTTTCCAGTAAACTTCTCGACTGGAACAAGCGCTCTCCTTACGACTACAGTGTCGCAACCAGTATCTCTCAAAACGGTTGCCGGTTGACCGTCCAGATAGCCGTGCGCTGTCGGCATTCGCTCTTGTCGAAGGTTCAGTCTTGCAGAGCTTCTCACACCTGAAGCATGATATTGAGGACCTGTGCCATCCATTTCTACAGGAGTGTGTCGGTCATTGCACAAGGGCTTTTCTTGAGCTGATTGCCCACGTTGAGCACGAAAACACGAAGCCTCGTTCCGGTTTTTGTTTTTTGGGAAAGCTCTCCGTTTTCTTCCCTTTCCAACTGGTTGTTGACGTGCTTCCCGTAGACCTAGACCAGCAGTGTGAACGTTTGTGTCCTCGCTTGTTGCAAATGAAGCAGTGGGGTTTTCCCTGAGCACTTGGTGGATCTCTGGCTGATTTCCCACTCTTCGTATACGCAGATTCCAGTTGACCTTTCGCCAAACTGGTTAAACCTCGAGCTTCAAGGTAGTGATCGGCTGTTTCGGCCAGACTGTTTAAATCTTTGCAGCCTCGCTCCTTCAAAAATATAGCCAGTTTCTCGTCGCACTGCATCAAGAACTGTTCAGAGACAACCCGGTCTCTCAGGGCGTCATAGGTCCTTTCGGTTTTGGCCATTTCTTGCCAATGGTCAAAGTACCCAAGCAATCTGCCCACAAACTGACGTCCTGTTTTGCCATTTTCGGGTTTGGCCTCTCGGAACTTGACCCGGTACCCTTCTTCTGTGTACCGATATCTCTGAAGCAACGTTGCTTTTGGCTTCGCAAAGTCAGTCGCATCTTCAGCGGACATACGACCGACTACAGTGAGAGCCTCCCCCGTCAGGCACAAACTTAGAGATAGGCCCCATCTGTCACGAGGCCATCCTTGGTCAGTGGCCACTCGCTCGAACCTCTCGATATATGCGTCGAGCTCATCGCGTGCTTCATTGAAAGCCGGAATTAGCTTGTGCGGGCTTCGGAACCCTTGCTTGCTCGCATCGCGATCGCTTGGTTCGGCGGGGACTACTTGACTAGTTTGTTGCAGTTCCTGCATGCGCAGTGAAGCTCTAACAGCTGGCGTTCCCCGGCTTGCCGTTCTAACTCCCGTTCATGATCTTCCTTCGCCGCCTCACGCCTTAGCGCATACTCTTCGCTCTCTCGTTCCCACTCTTTCTCTATCCATTGGTGAAGAGCCTTGCCTGATAGACCCAACTCTTTACTGAGACCTATCAACTTTTCGGCATCCATCATCAACCACCACCACATGAACAAAGTGAGGCTCTCAAAAGGTGTTACGAGAGCTTAGTCCTGTCGCGGACGCCAGAAATGTAGTCATAAGAATGTGGACCGTCACGTTTGTTCACGTGCGGTGTGGTGAAGGATGGATGCGGTACACGGTAGGCAGGCAAACACACATATATTCAATGGGCACTCTCAAAGCATAAGTACAAACAAATAAACAACAAACAGTAAAGCTCGCGGGCTACAGCCCTAAGCTAACCCTGAATCGTTCTGAAGAGCAAAGTCACGTGCATGCACACAGCTCACGTCTATGTCGACGCCGGTAGAACGAGTCGTCGCTGTGGCGCCTTGAGGGACACGGCAGGCAGGAGAGGTTGTGGAGCTCGAACGCTGGTGGCGGCTCTGGCTCTCGGAAGCAGCACAGAGCGGCATCGGCCCAGTGCAAGTAAAGGCCGAAACCAGCAGGTAACGGCCACACTGGTCACCCGGCGAGGTCAGGCAGCAGTCGCCGGCTAACGCCGTTCGCAGGACCGGTCAGGAGGCTGCCCAGCGCTTCAGCCCGGGTAGCCCTCTTCAGACCTCGGCTCCACGAACGCCGTCTTCTTCTGCCTTCATGGCGGACGTCCTGCTCCTCGTGCCTTCCTCCTACTGCTTCTTCTTCTTTTTTTTTCTCCTATGCCACTGCCGCCACGTGCACTCTTGTTCCGCGATGCGCCGCTCAGGTCGTCGACCTTCGTCATCATTGTCTCTTTTCACCACAGATACATTACCAGTGAAAGCAATCTGAATGCATAAGCACCCCTACCACAAATTTTTTTTCCTTTTGGTCTGTAGCAAGGAAGCAGCGAGAGTTGTGATGGCTACTTGCATAGGCCGTGCCATCGTACCTTTATTTTAGCTTGCTAGCAGAAATCGGAAGAGCCAGTTGGCTCTGCTCGACCAAGCCCAGCGAGCCGCAAAGGCCAGTGGAGCCCTGGACTGAGGACCCCGCCCACTTAGCGAGAAGCATCACATGAAATAAAGGCTTTCCTCCTCCCTTGGCTGAATGGAGAACTAGAGCCTAAGCGGAGCGGCGGTGGCTGCAGCGGCCATATAGGCCGAGGGCGTGAGTGTGTTCGTTGGGCCTCGAGCTCGAGCCACGCGGCACTGCGCAGTTAGCGCGGGTCACAGGCAATGATGATGGGCGCGGATGAAAATGCCACTGCATGGGCTCCTTCCCTGGGCACAGTGTGAATGAAATGTGTATATGAAAGGAATGAGTTGGCTGAGGCTACAAGAAGTGCTATGTACATGTGCAGAGTTCATTTAGTGGTCGTTGAGTAGTCCAAGTCGTCAGCTTGGGAATGCATATGGTCACTATGACAGTTCATGGGGACGGCAGTGGCCCCGCCACGGTGGTCTAGTGGTTATGGCACTCGGCTGCAGATCCGAAGGTCGCGGGATCGAATCCCGGCCGCGGCGGCTGCATTTCGATGGAGGCGAAATGTTGAGGCCCGTGTGCTGTGCGATGTCAGTGCACGTTAAAGAACCCCAGGTGGTCGAAATTTCCGGAGCCCTCCACTACGGCGTCTCTCATAATCAGAACTGGTTTTGGGACGTTAAACCCCACAAATCAATCAATCAATGGGGACGGCAGTGAGAGTTGCACAGAAGACGAGGGGAATGATGCGCAAACAGAGGTGGCGGGAACGATGAAACTCTGTGTTGTCTCGGTGGTAGGAGGTAATTGCCATAGACGCAGGCGTTGGACTGAATGCACAGGGTTGGCGTGTAGCCAGATAGTTGTCCGCGTGATTCATCAACGTTAGTGGCATATGGAGTGCTCAGGCATGTGTACCAGCAATGAATCTATGCAGACGGTGGTGTTATGTGGCAGCTGGGGTGCCTGCACAAGTACGCATGTCGACGAATGCTGGAACACTGTGGTGGAAACGCCATGTAACACACTCGGCAAAGAGGAGCGGGCAATATCGCAAGCAATGGTCCAGTGCACCAGCTTGTGAGAGGCTTGCGTTTGTAGTGCGCTGGGTTGGTCTGGGGCACAGAGACGGCCAACAAAGTGGGCCGCGACTGGTGCACAGGTGATGTCATGGACTCTGCAGGAGGATCCGATGAAATGGAACTGTCTGGTACAGCCAGTGCCCGAGACGTGTGCAAGATGGTGTGCAGGTCAGCTGACTGCGTGGTCAGGATAGCATGTTTGGAAGACTCCAGAAGTAGTGTAGGGGTCGCATTGTCATCAGGCGTGTCCACTCTTGTAACGATGTCATGGAAGAGCAGCAGGTGCTCGTGATGTGCAGGCTGTGGGAGTATGGACGACCTAGATACTGACTGCCGCTGACATAGAATAAGGGCAGTCGAGGTGTTGTTGTCGAGGTCGGATGGCATGGACGTTGATGTTGCAGGAACAGGATGGTGAACAGCAGGTGCCGCAGTGCATGCGACAGAATGTGTGGCGTGCGGCCTGGCTGTCGGTGCTGTGGATGCGGTGTCGCTGCTTTCACCAACTGGCAAAGTAGGGTTAGGTGTAAGCATGGCCAACAAGTGAGGTACACCTGGTGGCGGTGTCTTCGATGCACTGGACCACTCAGTTGATGGTGCGATTCAGGAACGCACGTGGTCTCCCCTGACGTTGGGGGAAGGCTCGGCGAGAGATGCGTTCGTGGCCGGCGGTGTTGTGGCATAGGTCGTCATTGGGGTCAAAGACTGGTTGTGGTCACCTTGATCTTGTGAAGGTCCGGGGTTGAACGGTGCCACATGCTGTGATGGTGGTGAACCGCATTTCTCCGAATAAGGCGAGTAGTACTGGTCACCGTTCTAGGTGAGCTTGGCAGCACGGAGAGCGTGGTAGGGCCGTGGGCGTGTGAACAATCCTGGCGAAAGGTGCCGTAGGTTGGCCGGAAGGGCGCTGAGGAGAATGGCGTGCTTTGTGGGATCATTGGTGATGCCGTTTACTTCGAGAAAGGCATCGAGCCAAACCAGGTGTCCTTGTTGACCCGGCCTGAACTGTCGCAACGGTTGGTGCAGACGCGGTAGCATTGCAGTGGGCATCTCGACGGAAAGCTCGTCCGGGTCACCACTGTAGTGAGGAAGCAGCGAGAGCCCTGACGGTGGCCGATGTAGGCCGTGCCGTTGTTGCTACCTTTATTTTGGCTGAACAGAGAAAGAAGAGTCTAGGTGGAGTGGCGGCGGCTGCAGTATCCAACTAGGCCGAGGGCATGAGCACATTCCTCAAGCCTCCAGCTCGATCCACGCGGCATGGCACGGTTAGCGCAGGTCGCAGGCAATGATGATGAGCGCGGGTGAAGATTACGCTACAGGTCAATGCACTGTTGTAACAAGTGTCAAGTAGTGAACTGTTTTATTTGTTTTAGTTGCAGTTACCGCACAGCTACCAACTCTATAAAGCTGTCCTGATGTTCTGTGATAAAGGTGACTTGCAAGATTTCTGTTCTATCGCATAGTGAAGATTGAAATTCTCACTGTGCGCCAGAAAGGCTCGTGCTAGATTCTTCGGACATACATGCACTATGTCGCAAAGCAATAAACACGGCCATTGCGAACTAGGGTGCTGTAATTCAGGTATTCTCACTTCCATCCACTCACTTCTAGAGTGCACATGAGTCCTTCAAATCCTTGAAAACCCTTGAATTTGAAAATTGCGTTTTCGAGGTCTTGAATGTCCTGGGATTTCTTTTTGGTCTTTCAAAAAGGATCTTGTGGCAGAGGTTTGTCAGACATCTCGAAGTGTATTATTTGTGATCTAATGGATAGGGCAAAGACATTTTCAGCATTTTGCTATCACAAAAGAAGTCACAACACTTGTGTCTGCAGTGGGGCAGCTATACGGTGCACACTTGGAATGAAAAAAAAAAAAAAAAACAGCATCTCGAAAACTCAAAGCAGACAGGAAGCTGTAGAATTACGGAAGAAAGTTGGAGGCGTGGAATACAAGGAAAAGAAGCTTGAGGCAGTTGTTGATGAGATGTTTTAACGAACTTTGCAGATGTATGTGCAGAAAACGCAGAAATAACTGGAGAGAGAGGGAGAAATTTATTGTGAAAGAGAAAGCTTAGAGGTTGGCTTGAATCAGTGTTCTGACCTGCTACTTGGTGTTGGGGGTAGGAAAATAGGTGCAGAAAAAAAGATGACATGGATTATGAGAATGAAAATGGTGGTTGAAGCATTTGTGGGGCCCAAGACTCTTGACAGTCTTTTGTCCAGTCAGCTGTCATGCGAAGATTTGTTGAGGGCCTTGAGTCTTATCAGGCTGGCAACGGGGATCGGGCAAAGGTCCCGATAGAATCCTATCAGTCAATGGTTGAGGAACGAACTTCGTCAAAACGCCTTTCAGCAATTGCCTCTCTCAATCAAATTGTGGGCAGCTGAACTAGAGGTGTTCCGTTGTCTCAGGAACGCTGCATTCCTTTCAACAGAAACAACTGGTGACATCACGCATGTTATGAAAGTAAACAGCCTGAGGAAGACTGCTACTAACGTACTATCCTTAAAATTTTTCTGAATGCTCCTTGACTTTTTCTTTCGGAAACGTGTACAAACCCTGCATGTGCTCTTAGACTGAAGAGCTCCCTTTTTTGCTTTCATGGTTATGGTTTTCAGTGTTGCGCGTTCATCGCTCTTGCATGTTCAAGCTGGTGGTTTGGTGAACATAAGTTTAGCACTGCCCCATCTATCTAGGAAATACCAGAGGCCTTAGTGAAAGCCGCAACGGCAAAACATACACGAGAGCCTTGCTTTCAATTGCTACCACAGTGCTCTGGACCTGCGTTTCGTTCAGCCGCTGTAATGTGGACATCGACAGCATGTTATCGAGTTGTAGTTGCCTCATCTCTGGTTCAGACAAAATTTAAAAACTTTTAAAACGTCACTGAAATTAGTCTTTTTCTTTCATAATGCACTATCACTCAAACATCAGGCAGCATTTGTGTGTAAAAAAAAAATCTTTCGATGACAACACTGCATAATAGGCCAAATTTAAATTCAACGAAGTTTCGAATTAAGGAAGTGAATTGCTGATTTTACTTAAGTCCTTATATTGAGGTTTAATGCTATTATTTGACAAAGGAATAATTTTATAAGCATCACAGAGGGTACACATGCACGTTCGAGCTGATGCTACTGATTCCAGCCAAATTTTTCATTGTGAAACTTAAGATGCTTTTGTACTTTTATGTGTGCAGCGAAAACCATACATCTATTGATGATGACGTTAGTGTAGTTTGCAGTGCCCCTTTTTAATACTTTGCACTTCTTATAGGCAGGTGTCTCATTCACAAAGTTTGCTTTGCCACAGCTTTGGGAAAGTCACTTTGCTGAAATGGATGGTTGATATTTCAGCTTCTGAGGAAAATGTAGCCAAGAAGCCATCAAATACTTTTGGAGACGACACACAAAATGATGCGGAGAAGACACAAACGGTAACTATGCAATCCATCTTCCTCTACAGGAATGCTTGTAAATACATGTAGTTATTTCCTGCAAAGTGCACTGTTTTGCCTTTTGCATGCATTGTGCATGTGCATGGAAGCAGTCACTGCCAACTGTAATTTGTTGTCAGATCTCTCACTTACTCTTACTTTTTAAACAGTGCCCACCATTGTGTCTTAGCGGCTAGGTGTTAAGCTTGCGAAACTCGAGGTAACGGGATCGAATCCTGGCCACGATGGCCACAGTTAGATGGGGACGAAATGCAAAAAAACACCCGCATACTAAAGTTTAGGTGCACGTTAAAGAACCTCAGGTGGCCAAAATTGCTCCGGAGCCCCTCCACTACAGTGTGTGCCACATAATCATAGCTAGTTTTGGTACATAGAACTTCACCAGTTAATATAGTTAAAACAGTCTAGTCTCAGCAATGAGCTACCAGTCCTAAGCAAGTGGTGTGGTGGCACATGTGGTCCACATAATACTATTGCACTCTTTGATTGGTGTTTATGTGGTGGCTGTTCCGAACTCGGGAAGCAGTGTGCACCTCTTTGAAATATGAAACAGCTTGTGGGAACCTTGGCAGCTGTGATATACAGTAGAACCCCACTGATACGTTTTTCACGGGACCGTAAAATATAAACGTAAGAGCTGAGAAACGTAAGAGCCAAGAAATGGGAAAAATGGAAAAATGAGAGAAGTGGTGATCGGCACAGAATTTTATTTCAGTGCTAGCGCTTTCAGTGCACGCATCGGCACACTCGGCTACGATTTCGTCGACAGAGAAAACCTCGGAGGTGACAATGGCGTCATTGATGGAAACGTAATGATTGTACGCGATTCCGTCACCAACAGTTTGCATCGCTGTGCCATAATTTAGATGGCAGAAGCTGGAAATGTAATTGGCGTCGCCCATTGTGCAGCTAATCCTACAGTCAAGCCAAGTCAAGCTACGTGAACAGTCAATATTTCCGTCGGCAGTGGCCACTTGGAATGCCGATTCGCGACGTAACATGCAGGACGTAACATGCGTTCCCACATTGCGACGTAACAGCGGGGTTCCTAATGCATTAAATCCTATGGGAGCTATGCCAGGACTGGCCAAAAATGATGTAACATGCCGGGAAAACGCAGTAGCCGGGAACGTAACAGCGGGCTTCTACTGTATGGGGAACCAGCACTATATAGGCGGCGCGCCCGGAAGTGCTGCATCATGCGCCACGTGTGCCTTCCAGGGCGGCGCTGCATGCATCGTGACAAAGACCATATGGCAAACACCATATCTCTGTAGTGTCACAGTGTGGCAGTGCTTGGTGTCTGGGTATCTTATTCATAAATTTATGCCACCTCATGCTTGTCTTACTTTTCACTGAAACCCAAACTAGGAGAGAAGCTCAGGGGAAGATGGAAGCTTAAATCGATGAACAGATCTTTAAAAATGATGGAGAACAAGGAATGTTGCTTGAGCCGACTGTTTCGACAGGTGGACTTGTCTTCGTCAGGACAGCAACTGACGAAGACAAGACAGTTGCCGTCCTAACAAAGACAAGTCCACTTCTCGAAACGTTGTCTCCAACGATATTGTTTGTTCTCCATTGTTTATCACTGAAATGTGGTTAAAATTAAAACAGTCTGAATGATTTCTTTAATCCTCATGAACTCTTAATTGTCTTATTCATTGCTTAAGTGTGATAAAGTTGAGGCAGTCTGAATGATGCTTTTTAGTCCTCTTTCATGCACTTTTCAAAATTCCTTTACCGGAAGTTTGTATTTGTGGAGATCTTCTTGTTTTGGTATTTATGCATGCTGGTGCACTTTGTGGATTACATTTCAGGCACACGACAGCCAGAAGGAGCAACATCAATGGCAACTAGCGGCAGAGCAGGACTGGTGTGACAGTCAGGCCCGCTTGCCATCATTTTACAAGGCTCACAGCCCTGCTCAGGCCAACAGACGCATAAAAGACCTAGAAAAACAAGTCGTATCCCTGGAAGAAAAGCTGGCCCAGGAAAGGAGGAGGAATCAGGATTTTGAGGAACTGGCACTGAATGGATTTGGTAACTACCTCTAATCAGATCTGTATACAATGCATGAGCAGTGCAGTTGTAGTTACAGTGAAGGAATAGATTAAGCTCTTCATAACGTAGAGCCTCACCACTTGCTAACTTGTGGGGACAGTGTTTTTCAATGTTACACATGCTGTATTTGTTGGTTAGTGGGGCAAAAGCGACACTAAGCCAGCCAAAGTTGAACATGGGGTCGTGATGAGCATCAGTGCCAAGGAATGTGCATAATTGTGGCGTAACGCTGACCAATCGGTATCTCCTCAAGGGACGTGGTTTACGTTAACAGACGCGGTTATGAGGCGATTTACATTAACCATGTGCAACGAGCAGTAGACAGTCCTTCATCGTGGCATACTGGTCACGGTGCTTGGCTGCTAACCGGAAGGGACGCAGGGTTGGTCTCGACCGCGGGAGTTGCATTTTCGATGGAGGTGAAAATGCTAGAGGCCTGCATACTGTGCTTTGCCAGCGCGTGTTAAAGAACCCTAGTCGGGCAAAAATTTCTGCAGCCCTCCACATGCCATGCCTCATAATTATATGTGGCTTTGGCACGTAAAACCCCAGTAATCTTTAATAAGCAGTAGATATCCTGTCATTTATTTCCAAGTACATGGAGGCTGTAAATACTGTCGCGCACTTTCCTAACTTTGTTAGCGCTTTACATAAACTGTATTGCACCCTGCCAAATTTCTTTATGCATTTCTTTTGCATTTCTTTTCTTAGAAACAAACAAATAGAATGCTTTTTATCCCATTCGTGCTAGTAGTGACAGTGTGCATTACAGTGATATTTGTGGCGATAGTCGGTAGCTAAAACAAACCTTTTTTAACAAATATGTTACAGATACAAGTTTGAATGATTCATTTATTTTTCCTTTATGCAACTAATTCTTTTAAAGATGGAGGGCAATGCACTATTTCCTACTGCTGAATATGTATGACCTCATGAAATGTAGCCATTTTCTCTGTCCGTGCTGTGTAATCACGGCTTTTCCAGGCTTTTGAAATACCGTTGAAAAAAAGAAGAGATTGGTCATTGGAAGGCTGAAAAGCACTGAAAGAAAAAGATGGATTGAAAGTACAGCCAGAAAGAAGTTAAGAGCAATGCTTTTATGTGTGAACCTAACAAACTCATGGACATATGTGCTCGTTTACACGTTTGTTTTTATTTTTTCCTTATTTGAAATTTGCTCATTAGAATTTGCAAGTGGCTTTTGATGTGGTTGATTATCAAAATCTTCTCGTCACACAAGTCCCTGAGATTGTAATTTTGGAGAGCAAATGTTGTTTAGCAGTAGCAGGTAACGAAGAGAGAAAAAGCTTCATGGTCTACAATGCATTCTTAAACTGATATTTCTTGTGCACAAATTCCATAGTACAACTACGTTAGCAAGGCATCATTCTGTTTCTAAGGGAAAACTTAATTTATGCATTACCTTGCTACTTTTCAAATAAAAATCTTCTGGTTGGTGATACAGTTACTAACACTATTTTCTGCACTTCTCCGTTGTAGAAAAAATGCAAGAGATGCTGGAAAAGATGCAACACCAGCTGAGAAAAAACATTCAGAGCCAGACAACATGCTCTTCCACAATGTCAACCAAGGTGGGTGTATTCATAGATGCTAGTTTCCATATCTTCCACTGAACATACACTTCATTTTTGAGTTATTGAAAAGGGAGAAAAGAAAGGGAGAGGAAGATGCTGTAGAAAAAGGATAACTTTAAGATAAGCACCACAGTCTACTGTTAATATAACCTCATTGGCATGATATATATATACAGTAAAACGTCGTTATAACGAAGTTGAAGGGGGAGCCATAATTACTTCGTTATAACCATTAGTTTGTTATAGCCAATGTCCATGTCATCTATGGGAATTTCAAGGGTAATTGTGATTGCTTTGTTATAGCCAACAGTTTGTTATATCTGGGTTCGTTGTAACGAGGTTCTAATGTATTTCAATGTGCATACGTTAAGGTAGGAAGCAGTTCTGCAGTGGAAACCGTTTATAAGAGATGCTGATATAAAAGACTATGAGATACAAGAGACTATGTGTAGTCACATGGTTGGCTGCCCTAACTTACCATTAGTTGAACCTCTTTTGTAAAAGACATGCTGCCAAGGACAACTGCTTATAAAGGACAAAACATCCTTTAGTTTTTATCTACAGTCTTGCTCGGAGCAGATATTTTGGCTCTAAATGCAGCACTGTTGGTTGATAACTGCAGTTCATTGAGGAAGCAAGAGAAATGACAACCAATGCAACAAAGACTTCTTTTACAATGGATTCTGGTACAACGATCATTCGAATATGATGGACTAAATTACAAGGCCAACTAGCTGGTTGTCACTCCTTTACAATGGACTTATATACATTGGACATCACAAGTTCAATAGCTTCCGACTTCAAACATTGCTCTACAGCACCCATGGGATCAACACAGTGAGGTACTATGGTGGCAGATAAAGTCAACAGCCTTGTAATGATGGAGACATGCAGAATGTCCAGACAGTTCATTGGACAGGTAAAGCTCATAACCTTCTGTCAGAAAAGGTAGACAAGCGTGAATCCATTCTTCAACCATGTCTGTGACTTGCGATTCACTTTGGTTATAACAGACTCCTTCAGTGTATGCAAAAAAGTCTGTTTTAACATATTTGTAATTGACAAACTCCTTTTATAATGGACCAAAATCTTCACTATCAAGGTCTGTTGAAATGAGATTAAACTAATTTGTACCCTCAACTGTATAATTTGGCAAGAGAAGAGCAAGTGGTTTTGAGTTGCTTTCAAAATGAAATTACAAAGTGGTTGCTGCATGTAGTGAAACAATAGTTAAGTCACGTGTTGACCATGTTGAGAAAGTGCTCAGGCCCCTTTAAAGTCACATGCACGGACCCGATCTGATTGACGCACGAGTTGTCGAAGGGCCACTCTAACACTTTCCTAGCCCCTGTTTTTCATTTGCGGATTATCCAGACTGATGGATCGACAGGTAAATACGGCAAGAACAAGGGCCCGCGATGAGAGCACGCTGTCCAAAGTTATTAAGCTTAGAAAATTCAAAATTCGAGATAAAAACAGGTGTCAAGCTTCCACGCCATACAGAGCTCATCCACAGCGGAGCTGATTGGTGTCATGCTTATTTATTGCTGTAATGAGGTTGAACCTGGCCACGTATTCCAAATCTGCTCGGTGCCGTTGATTTAGTTCTCACATAGCGCCAAGCCTTGCTTCTCGGATCGTGGCTTGTTCCTCGGGAGTGCGAAGTAACTTTCGGCGGCCCATGGCTGTGTTTGCGTATAGCTTCGGGCTATGAAAGGACTCATGCTCTCATTGTGCCAAGATGTACAAATGCATAGCTTTGCGAGACACTGTGCACCGGACAAATCGATGCACACTATCTTTGTCTTCTCTTTCTTCTGCATGCAGCTGCCAGCCGCAGTTTTGCCTGTGTTAGGTAGTGGCCTGAGACCATGTGCGCAAGAGAGGAAAGAAGTGTGCGTGCAAATATTCGATTCTGATTGGTATTCCATATTACCTCAGCTTAACTATTTTAACTTCTACATCTTGGCCAATCCCCCAGGGTGGGTATATGCCAGACTTGAAGGAAACAACAACAACAACAACAACAACAAACGCAGTACTTTGGGCATTGCGTAGAAGTAGTGCATGTGCTCTCTTGGGGATCTGAACTAATGATGATGATAGTTTTTTGGTGCATCGGACGAGGAGCGATTTGCTAAACAGCTTTGCTGTTAAAAGGAGAGCCAGTCCCTCGCTTGTGAAAACTGAGTAGACAGCTGAGCTGGGGCAAAGGTGTCGAAGGTCACTGTCACTATATTGTGTAGCACGGTCCTTATCACTATCACATAGCAGTGGGAGGAGGGCAGGGATGAGGGTAGAGGGTCAAGGGCAAGTGCAGGTTCACTTCTTTCTGCACAACCCAACACTTTTCTTACTTTTTTGTTCACCATTATTGTGATGTAGTTTTCTTCACCATAATGATGATGATCACAGGAATTTCTGCGAAAAAACGTAAATTCCGTGATTTTTCTTGGAATCACGGAAGACTAGGGCACTAAACGAAAATGGCAGCACCCGTCATTTTTCACAGCCTTTAAGCCCTAGTTAAAAATATTCCTTTTTTTATATGGTGCATGCTGATTTCCATCCATGTAAGGAATGATCTTCTCATTTTTGCTACAACCAAAAAGATTTTCCGAGCTGTAGACTGTTAAGATTATAGACCTTTTTAAAAAAGTGCAAACTTCGGTTGCAAAATTCACTCCACCTATTGGAGTGAATTTTGCAATGGAATTATTCACATATTGTGGAAAATGTATGTGCTTGTCCCATAGACCAAGTGCAAAAAGGGGACTTACCACTCAGGTTTTCTTATTCAGGGAGAGTAAAAAGGAGCCTTTGAAAACTCTTTTAGGTTCAAATTTAAGTGCATTTCAGGGGATTTCAAAACCTGACGGCTCATGTGGATGTGATGAGGAAACTATGGAGCAGGATGAAGCTGTCATTCCTGCTGAAGCTCAAGCTGAGACCAGCCACTCGCCGACAAAAATTCCACGGAGCCTTGATTTGGTATGCTTAAGTCAGTGGCAATTTCCCGTGTCTTCCCATTAACTTTTGAAATGACAGGCAGAAATCCAATCAAATATTGTTCATGTATTTTGTAATTACATTGAAGTCAAGCTGCAGATAAATTACACTGCAAGAGAAGTCAAAAGCTCAGTTCACTGTACTACCAATGTACTTCCCCAATGTTCTTATAAAAAATAACAGTCCAGTCTAAAAGAACCGTCTAAGTGTGAACTGTCCAATAGATGTGACTCTGTGATGCACAAATGCCCATCTTTGCACCGGTGTGCAGTTTAGGATAATTGCACAGTTGTAGTTTGACTTTCTTTATATCAAAGGTTGGTGGATTAATTCACAGTGGAAACCAAAACGTGCAATGCTAGTAGTGACAAGACAAACGAGACATCGGGCGCGGAGAGGGGGCACTGTGGTGTGGTTACAACTTTACGTACGTCTTTCGGCTTTAGTCCTTGCCTACCATTCTGTGCAAATCTAACGAGTGGCCAGTTGTGACTGGTTCAGAATAAAAATTATTTATTTTACTTATAGACACTGCGATCTTATACAAGATCTTGGCAGCATCGTACATGTGTAAGTGCACAGAACAGAAAAAGTAACAAAGGGGAACAAGACCCAATAGGTTGCTTCACTTGTGTGTTTGAAAAAAAGAAAGCAACACCAGTACATCAATTTTCAAATCAGACAGTAAAAGAAAAATTCTTAGCAATGACAGTGTGATGCAAATGGCTGCAGGCAAATTTGTGTTACAGTTTTATCGGGCAGTTTGTTCCATTCTACTTTCATCTCAGGAAAGAAACAAAAAGGAATACTTGAAGTAGTTGACATTAACTATATGTCACTGGCACTTCAGCCACCAGTGTGTAACTTAATTGTGTCAATGCAAGGTATTT
Organism: Hyalomma asiaticum; assembly: GCA_013339685.2. Lineage (NCBI taxonomy): Eukaryota > Metazoa > Arthropoda > Arachnida > Ixodida > Ixodidae > Hyalomma > Hyalomma asiaticum. The sequence goes on along the minus strand of CM023488.1, from coordinate 74,553,182 downwards.
AAGAATATGGACACTGCAAACACCATGTGGCATTAAAAGATATCATTTGTGTGGTATAGGAATTTAAAAGAAATTGGGTTTAACATGATACAGTAAAACCTTGTTATAACGAAGTTGAAGGGGGAGCCATAATTACTTCCTTATAACCATTAATTTGTTATAGCCAATATTCATTTCATCTATGGGAATTTCAAGGGGAATTACGATTGCTTCGTTATATCCAATAGCTCGTTATATCTGGGTTCGTTAGAACGAGGTTCTATTTTATTTCTGAAACACGCTCAAGTTGTGAAAATCGGGTAAAATAGAGCACTACCTGAAAACAAATGACAATCCTTTGTGTAGCATATGCAGGGGTTTTAAATTGCGTACACCTTGATGTGTACTTCGTTAACATGACTTGTGCTGGTTAGCTGACAACCTGATGCATCTTCTGTTGTGATGTATCAAAATGCCTTTTTCTCGTGTGGTTTGTCAATGCAGGAGTCTCCTCTTCCAACTGTTCAGGCTTCTCCATGGGAAGGAGACAAGGTAAAATACTTAACGTGCAGATTTTTAGTTTTCGTGTGCAGCCACTCACTATGATTGCACATTTGATTATTTGATAGCATCACTTTGTTACCACTAAATTGCTTGATACTGCGTACCTAAACTCTACAGCTACTTGTGATAGTGTCATGAAAACATGCAGTCTGGTGTAATGCAGGCACAAGAAAACATAACTGTACTAAGTGTGAAACGCAATTGCAGAATTAAAATCGCACTGGTAAAATCGTACCCAAACCTCATTTTATTGAAGTTGAAAGGAGCGTTGAAATTACTTGATTACATCCATTACTTTATTAGTATAACCAAGTTGCCCGCTCCTGCTATATTTGCCATCTGAGTATGAAACTTTCACTTTGAAAAGAATAAGACTCTGCTGGGGCCTCCGGTAATGTAGAAGAGCCACATATGCAATGACATTATATTAGTGTAGTGAGATAAAAAAAAGATGTGGTTAGTCCCTCTGACATAGTGATCAGTATGCAGTAAAACCCGTTTGTAACAAACTCAAAAGCGCCACAAGAAGTGGTTGTTGTAGCAGTAGTTCATTGTATATGAACTCACCCTTAAAAACGTGTGGAAATTAACAACCAAAAATTATTTCCTCCGCGCACTTTTATTGTGAAGCACTGGCAACCCCTTCGGTGAACAGCCTTATTGCATTGTTTAGGGACAGGGAAGGGATTAAAAGAGTCCTCGGGACTCTTTTAATCCCTTCCCCGTCCCTAAACAGAGTAGCATGCCAGCAGTTATATACATGCCGGCAAAAATCTGCTTTTTTTTTTCCAATAAAGAGCCTCTCTCTCTTTTCACATTGCGAAGTGATGCCCGCTGTGTGCTTAAGAGTGTACTAGAGTGCCTTTTCAACGAGTCGTGTCTGCTGCTTCTGTGAGAGAAGACATGTTGGAAATATATATATATTTTTTTGGTGACTGCGCAAACTATTAGCCTCCTTGCTACCTCAGTAGGCAGAACAGAAAGGACAGGCATTGCTATGTAGTTCGATCCACAGATTAAGCCGAGCCCAATGACCTGCATGTGACGGCTCCAAAGCACACGGCACATAATGAGAGTCTGAGCCTCTCTTTGACAGTTGGAGAATTTGCGTAGTTACCTACTTCATAATTTTTTTTTTAAGTGTGCTCAAATGTAGTGGTAACAGGGATTTCCCCATGACAGCTTGGCAGGTTATCAATGATGTCTGCATTTTGGATTGTGGTAGGCGGCAGTTCGGGATCTTTCGTTGTGGAGTTGGGCTTGTTACCAGAGTTAAATCGGTACCGAAGTTGCTGATAGCATCTGCTGACACTACCTTCAAGGTGTCAGCATCTACTTTCTGCTGTCAGCATCGTGCACTTGTCTCATTTCATCGTTGTTGGCATGCTCTCCAGCGCAGATTGCAAGGTCACCGTTAGTGACCCTAGACAGGGCCTGTTGCTAATGTCACGAAAGAGATGTGTTTGAGAGCAAACTAAAGAAACAAGCACTGAATGACGGAACACTAAAACAATAGCAGCAACCGCAGACCACACGTGAGGTTCTGGAATAGGATCTGGTGGTTGCAGTGACAATGCGACTTGCGACTCTGCATTAGGACTTTTAGATATGTTAGGTGTAGTGCTGGAACCGAAACTATGCTCTGGAGATAACAGTTTTGTGTGTGGTCTCCGAGGACATACCTGATGTTTGTTGAGGTGTCGGAGGAGATAATGGCAGCTGATTCAGTGTGCGTGACAGTCACGAACAGAGTCAGGACTGTTGAATGTAGAGCTCCCTCCGAAACATAGGTTATTGTTACACGTTACCTAAGTCTATGGCACAATTGGCAGACCTGCGAAGCTGTCTGAATGACCAAGCACCTCCGAATTATCGATCGATAGCTGTTGCCTGAAGCCACACTGTCAGGGAAGTGGCGAGCCATCCTTTAGTTGTTGAGCTGGCATCCAGAATTTTGGATAATTAACTGTTCTCTATTGAGTTGCATTTGCAAAAAATTCATTGAGATAGAAGTACCTCCTGGAGGAATGCTTATGATGAACATACTTTTGTGTTATGTTCTGTGAGAGCCGATGGAAAAACTGTCTCTTTGTCGTCGTGGTCAAGGTTTCACTAACAGCTTTAACATGCTCGTCTACAGTGTCATCTTTTTTTTCTTTTGTGCAGGTTAAGCTTACGCCAGGAGTCGTCATAGAAAAGGAGCAGTGGCAGGAACTTGTAGAGGTACCGAGGGACTCCCTCTTTGTTCGACAGATGGCCAAGGCACTGTGGGGTATCGAGAACTTGCGCAACCGCAGCGTAACTGGTACGCCGTGCCGCCGCTACATCAACCAGGTGGGAGACACCCCACCTCCTGTAAAGCGAGCGCTGTCCCCCGTAAAGCTTAGGGCACTGAAAAGTGAGTGGCTACACAGCTTTCTCTCCATTTTCTTTTTTTTTTTTAACTTTTACAGCTGAAGACGTACTCTTTGGCATTTAGCCAGTACCCAATGGCCTTTTTTATATTGCTAGATAGGGTCGCGTGTAACAATAATCATGGCCATCGGCCTTCCTACCCCCAGGGCAAACGCTTCTCCTGTGCTAACTGCGGCCTTGTGATCCCTGCAAACTTCTTGATTTTAAAGACGATAGTCTTCCTTGGGATACTTGAATGCAGAAATTTTGGTCTGTCTGTCTGTCTGCTGTCACACGATTCAGCCGCCTGGCCAATGTTTAAGCACTTGCCTAATGCCCAGCCATCTTGAACTGGTAGCTGCATTCATACTTGTGCGTCTCTCATAATCAGAGCTGGTTTTGGGACGTCAAACCCCACAAATAAATCAATCAATCAAATCATTCATACTTGTGAACATTGTCGATCAAACAGCAAATGCTATGCATATCTGAGACGCAACACAAATACGTTTTTATTAGGTGGTGTGTTCCTTTACTAGAAAATACATAGATATGTAATTCTAAAGGCCCTAGTGTTTGTTAGGCTACGCTAAAAATGCGACACTGCATGAAAAAGGCCTCTGCTGACGATTTGGTGCTGCAACCAGGCAGTTGCCCAGGGATTCTGCACAAGCTCATGTTTCTCGACGGCGCTGTCAGGTGGCATCCATATCTCACGCAGTGTAGTATGGCCGGGAGAAGACCATTGTCTTTCGACGACATTTGCAGCGAAGCACGCAGATATACGGCCAATTTTATGTTGTCTGGTCACCTAAACTCCTACCTCCTGCCATGCTTGCCTTCTCGCAGGACCCATTCTGTTCCCATTTAAGAAGCTCTCTAACACTTTCTTGAGTGCCTGTTTTTATTAGCGTGTAGCATAGAGTGAAGGAGGGACAGAGTGCTGCAAGAAAAGCAGTAATAGGACCATGCACTCCAAAGTTATTTAGCCAACAAGGTTCAAAACAAGAGTAAATGAAAATGCAGATTCTCAACTGGACGTCAACTTGCTGGGTCAAGTGACTACTTTTCACTGACCACACACGGCCTAATTCGCAGCCAATGGACTTCGCTCTAAGAGCCTGCATATGAGAAGTTCCTAAAATGTAGTTGCCTGTTTTTTCCTGTGTACTGGCGATGCTGTTGCCGTAGCAACAAACAAGATGGAGTCTGACCTTGCCATGCTGTAAGTGGTCAGCTACTCTGGCCTTGTGGCATTCAATGGAAAACAATTCCAGAGAGAAAGATAACTAAGTATTATTGTGTGTTCCAATGCAATGCTGCAACCACTTCTATTTAGTTTTGTCCAATCGGTGACCGCCGACTGCTGACTGCCTGGGCAGCATGTTCTCTCTCCCCTTTTACACCCCTTTCGTGAAGTCTTTCCAGTGTTCTTTACAATGCTCGTTTCTTGAGACCTGCCTTGGGGCCAGCAGACGTGCCAACACCCTGTAGGTCGTCGGAAGCGGGGAGGGGCAAGCTTCTGAAGGAAGAGAGAAGGTGTCATGTCTACTACACATACACTCGCACATACACACACACAATTGCCACGTGCGATGAGCAAGTTGTAATGCGCTGGCTCGATGGCTGGGTTTCATGGGCAAACACCTTGCTTGGAGATTGTTTTAAGGGCTATTGCGTCTCCACGTCAATATGCAAGACACAGTTGTCTGGATTATCCTAAGCTTAAATCACTTGGCAGAACTGCGCTGAGCGAGGGCCTGTGCAGCAGCAAATTTGCTAGAGGCATGGTGCTATCGCCGGAAAACTGTTTGGAACTGGTGAAACTGGCTGGAGTGCTCTCACATGTTTTGTGCCCTCCTGCTCTTGTAAAAGCCAAGGCGTTGTCCAATACACTAGTTAGACAAATGCTAGATTGTGCAGCAGCGTGGAGGTGGTGGTTGGTTGGTGACTATGGATCCTGCCCCGATTCTGCTGTGCCGGCTTGTCTGCCAGTCATTCAGCTGGTTTGGTGGTTGGGCCATCTCAGTCGCGTTCACGATTGTGCACTCTGCTGTAACACAGAAATGCATTTGTAACAGCAAATTTTTTGTTTTTCACATCGTAAGCAACTTTGCGAATTCGCACCACACTGCCATTTCTACCATCCATGACCATTTTACTGGGGCTTTGCTGCGCATGAGTTGTTTATAAGGTATCGAAAACTTGTTTGTTCTTGTTTATTCACAAAAGCATCACCACCTTGGTACTGTATCAGTGATCATTCTGTTTGGCCCTTGTGCTTTGTGGAAAAATTTGTGTTCAATTGTGGCTTATTTCAATTCACCTGTGGCTTATTTCAGATGCCTTTGAACTATACATGGACAAGCACAGTGCAGGTGTTCCGAGGCAAGTGCGTCGACGACATGTCAACCGCTGCCTGGCAGAGATGCTAAATGACCTCTCAAAAACAAAGCAATAAAACACTGGCAGTCAATCTGCGCACGCATTTACTTCATCAAGAGCTATTGTTTTTATTATGCGAAAGCCCTGCCGTAGTTATCTATTGGTTATGGCACTCGGCTGCTGACTCGAATGTCATGGGATTGAATCCTGGCGGTGCTGGCTGCATTTCAACGGAGGTGAAATATTGATGCCCATGTACTGTGCAATGTCACTGCACTCTGTAAAGATCTCCTCGTGGTGGAAACTTTGGAAGCCCTCCACTACGGCGCCTCTCATAATCATGGCATGGCTTTGGTACGTTAAACCCCAAAAGGATCACAAACTTATTATCCACAAGCACGGCACCCAGATACAGTTGTAGGGTCCGTGCTAGCAGCGTACATGGGTGTCGCACGTGCATTTATTTTTGAGGCAGTGGCCCTTATATGTGCTGTGTAGCCAGGGGTTGCTCAAAGCGAGAAGAAAGGAAATAAAAATAGATGGGGAGTGTGGGCTTCTTTTAGCATTCCTTCAGTTTACGTGTTGGTCATCTTTACTTTTTCACTTGGCATTGGCAACCTAGCACTAACACATTACCAAACCGAGCAACAATCGTGCACATTCAGCCATGCCATGCCCTCACATCCCTGTTATCACAGAGCAGCAATTTTTGCTGCTCATGTAAGGCACCCGTCTCAAATTATCAACATTTGGAGCCTCATGGACAGTCTCGTGGACAGCTGCTGAGATCTCTACCATGGCAGCATGTGGGCTTCGTTCACTTACCAGTAACCTCTGATCATGTCATATGTTGTGCTGGATTTTCTTGTCGTCACTGACATCACCCATCCTATCGTGAGCTCTAGTTTCCTGTACACATAAGCACGCAACACCAATGGGCCCGTCAGTGGCACTGCTTCTGTTGAGAATTTATTGCTTTCTGTGTATTGCAGAGGATGACCAAACCGATAAGTTGATTCCGGTGCCAGTGGTCAAATAGGCAAGTTGCACATGGATTTGGAGGGGGGACACTGCTTTTTAGAAACATTTCGTCAAAACGGTACGTAACTGTATGCGGACAAGGACGCGCCTATGCAGGACAGATGCCAAATTCACAACTGAAGTTCATTAAAAAGACGAAAGTCCGGCATTTAAAATATGTGAGCTATAGTAACATGTAGCAGGCTTTACAAGGTAAAATAAAGATAGATACCACGGCACCAACACCACTAAGCAGAACCTAGATAGGTAGAGAGGGTTGACTAATGCACCATTTATCTTCCCTTGCAATATGAAGGGCCTCTACCATCTCGCGTGTTGTATGGTCCTCGTGAACACAACGTCGGTGTCATCAGGTGTTGTGCAGCGACCACATTCGTGACAGTGCTTAATCAAGTGAGAATGTGTGTCACTTCCCATATTTCCACTGTGCTCTCGCAGGCGTGTGTTCATGCACTGCCCTGTTTGACCAGTATAGCAAGCACCAGACATCAGAGGGACGTGGTACACAACCACTGTACAACAAGGGACAAATCCATCAGTACACAATATGGCATCTTTCTCCTACGACCCAACGCCTTTTTGTGAAAGGCTGAGCAAAAGCTTCGGAACTTGTTAGGTGCAGTCAGGACGACGTTCACTTCATATCTGCCAGCTACTTTCTTTAGCCCACATAACAGGGCGTGTACGTAACGAATGGCCAATGTTTCCTTGTTCTCCTTTTCATCCACCTTTTCCTAGTATCGGGTTGGAGCTGTCTGGACAGCCTCACGCATGCCTCAGTAATCACTGATTGCAGGCAACCCGCTGCCTTTCGACTTGGGTCTAGAAGCTTCTTTGCATGCCGTGGGCACAAGCATAGGTGAGAGCTGAATGAAGGCACTTGACCACATTCCTTGCTATACTGTGATTCTGGCCATTTTAAAATAGTGAGGAGGGCTATTGTGGTCGTGTCTCAATACCGGACAAATAGATACCCCACAAATAAACATATCACAATAGTATAAACATCCCCCTAAGTTCAATGTCATTACTAAAATGGTATTGTAGCTTGAAACGTTCTCCTTGTTTGAAATGTTACTTCTCTAGTAAATGCTTACTTCCTGATGTGAACCCCATTTGCATTGGGTTCATTTTAGAAGCAAAGGTATTCACACACTGCTATCAATAATATAAAGGTGCTGAAGTATGAAAATTGGCAAATTTCTTAAAATAGCATATTTTCTCTTGTATAACCAGCACAAAATATGCAAAGAAATTCTAAAGTAAAGTTGAGGTTACATTTGAATTGCGGTCTGCAGTGTCTGAGTGGCACAGCTTAATGCCATAAGATGAAGCTGGCTTTGCGACAGTGAAAGTGTGGTGGCAGTGACACAAACAGCTGTAACACACTGTACGTGAGATGGTCTAGTGACACTGGGGACAGAAACACCAAGAATAAAGTTTATGCAGTCTTTGGACATAGTTGGATGGTTACTTCTATCAAGGCTTAAAATTTAATTTGCATGGCTCAAGTGGGTGGGCTGTACATGGGGACCTTTTTAAATTTTCCCACAGGTTGTAGATGGGGATGTGGGTTATGTGCAGGGGAGAGTTACATGTGGGAAAATGCGGTAAAATTTTAAGTTTATGATTTTTAAATTGGAATGTTCTGATGCTATGTATGTTTTCTTTATTGTGATTTTGATACACTACTAAACATTCCTTAAAAAGCTTGTAATCTGCTCAATCACATTGACTGTGGTACTTCAAAGGAACTAGCACTGGCTGCTGTTTCCTTTTCCTCAATTTCTGTTGGTTTTTCTCTTCATCAATGAGTTGGTCATTGTTGCATACTGGATTGCATTCAACTTTTACTGGACAAAGCATGCTCAGACAGAAACATGCTTATAAGCACCTGGACTCTTAGCGTCAAGTTGATAGAGATCCACGCAACAGTTGCAAAACTTGTGGCCAGGAGACATACACGTGCATCTGTTTAACAGATATATCAAGTTAGCATTTAAGGGGCTGTGTTCTGTCCATTCATTTTGTACATTTTATCGCAATGGAAAGTGTCCCATTCGAAGTGTACAAGATTGTGGTGGTTTCGCTGCGAAGTCACTAGAAAGTCTTGAAACAGAATTTTCATTCTTTGTGGTCACCCCTCCTGCTTGTCGAGGGACGCTGGCAGCACTAGTTACTGGGTTTTTGCAATAATAAATTAAAAGTGAAAACTGCTCTGCATCACGAAGGAACACTACCATAATAAAATTTTGCTTTTAAGCAAAATGTGCGAACCTGCAAGGGTATTTCTTGGTTTTGTAGCGTTAGGTAAACTGGCCGAGCTGTAGCAGTTTCGTCTGCGCATGCGCGAGGAGCAGTGATGTCACAGCTGGCGCACTGGAGCCGCCGCCGCCCCGCGCGCCTCGCCGGTCTGTGCATTCCAGAGGAGTGATGTCATAGCCGCGGCTGACGCACGAGCAGCTGTGCGCCTTTGTTGTGCAGGCGCCGTCTGACACTGCGCCGGAGCCGCTTGAGAGCGCCTCTCAGTTTGTGTGCATGCCGAGACGTATCAGTGGGGGTGTGCATACAGCGGGGAGGAGGGGGAGGAAAAGAAAAACAGAAGGACATGGAGGTCAGCCAGTTGTCAGACCGGCTGGCTGGCGTTTGCCAGTGTGTTAGCCATGGATAAGGAGAAAGCCATCGTTCTGGCAATAGAGAAACAAACTGACGATGAGCAAAAATAAATATACATGTGTCACATAATGCATATGCCGTGTGTGACTGTGTGTGTCATTGAAGCAGCAGTAAGCATGATAATTAAGCTAATCCTAGACGACCAGGAAAGCTAAGAATAGTCAGCTGAACCTTAGCTAATGCTTATGAAAGGGAAAATTAGCATCCACACATTTTGTAGCACAAGGCTACAAGGAACGCTACCTATATCCTGGCATAGCTGAGCTAAGGCACTGCAAAAAACTTTTTTGTTACACTTCGAGTTTGACACGCATCACCAAAGATGGCGCTTCCCCTTATTATTTTCATGACTTTCAGGACCAATGCTAAAAACTATTCCATTTTTATGGGGTACAAGCATGCTGTTTCTATCGACGTAAGGTATGATCTTTTCATTCACTACAACCTCAACAAATTTTCTGACCAGTAGACAATACCCTAAAAAAAGGTAACTTTTATGCATCTATTACACAAGTTTTCTAGCACATCAGCTTAGCACACAAGATGAAAAGATTACAACTTCTAATGCAGTTATTGTAGTTTCGGGAATTATTAAGAGATGTAGGGGATAACCTTGAATTGAGAAAAAGGAGGTAGACGTCACAATGCTTTAATTAAACATAATATGGATTGCTCACTTTTGCAGAAAATGTTTTATATAAGACGTGTACGTGTGGAAGTTGCAATGATGACCTCATGCAACTCCTAGATGTGTTTACTACTTCTATGAGGAATGACTAAGCATATATTTTATTTCCTTCCCATTTTGGAGCAGTTTGCTGGCATGAAATGAATCGCCAATTAGCTTTATTAGCTACACAAAAAGTTTCAGCTATGGGCTCGTGGGTGGAAATGAGAGCATTGTCGTCAACATAATGTCAGGTCTGAAGTTATGTAACATGAATCAAAGATCATCCATACAGAGTGAATTAAACTTGGTCTCAGCACCGGTCCTGGGGAACTGTTGATGTTATCTTAAGGAAATGATTTGCATTGTGAAACCAAACATTTTAATATTGCTTCATGAGGTAGCTTGGAAGCCATGGCTTATTAATTTTTAAGCAATATTTCATAACGGAAATCATTGAGAGCTTTTTTAGCATAAGTGAATGTGGCTCTTACTATCACATTATTTAAATAGGAATTTACCATGCATGAAACACTGCAGCAGAGGTTGATCTCTTCATTGTAAAGCTGCGTTAGCTATGTGTGGACGCCCATTGCTGACAGAGGAAATATAGCACTTCTCTCGCAATAGCTTTTTCAAATACATTGTTGATGTAGCTTAATGCAGATATTTGATGGCTGTCTTTGAGACATTTACAATCACTATTTTAATGAATTGAAGCCAAGCTGGCTACCTTTAGCAGATCTGTGCAAGTTGTCTTGCAAAATGCATAAGTGAAGGCTTTAGAGAGAGGAACTCAAAAAGATTCTTTGCAGTTTTGTGGGGTAAATGACGATTCACCACCACATCCTGTGCTGTGTTTGCATGGCATAGCTTACAGATTCTGACAGTCTGCAGCAGTTATGTCGATGCATCAGAAAGAATTATCAACTTTGTTCACAACGGTAGCACACGAAATAGGACAGCAGGGGTGTGCAACTTCACTGCTAGTGTTACAAAATAATGGGTGAAAGTCAAGACTACAATTTCTCATTTCTCCGTGTTACCTCCAAGTTTCTCGAGCTTTAGCAATCAGCTGGCAATAATACTCTTTCTTATGAGTACGAGTTACTTGTGTAACTATGTTTTAGGCAGCCTGGTATTTATTTGGCTTTGCCTGGTCCCTTTTGTTTGTCAGATACTCATTGTGTTTCGTTGCAGTCTCTACGTCTGTTTTTAAGGAATGGTAATTGTCTATTAAAATACGAGGAGTGGAAGGTTTCAGGAAGCTATAAGTGGTGGGTCCATTATTTGCAGAGTGAATAATTGCCTTAATTACACAATGTCTCGAAAGCAACATGTACATACGTACTTAGTGTGGTTCAATGCCATTGTATCTGCAAGAAGCGTGTACTTCCTCTACATGTCTTGGTGCTCTCTGGGCCATCTCATTTGCTTGGTACTATATACCAAAATTGCCGTGCACCAAACATGCCAGTACGTAAATAATGTGACATGTTTGTCACACACTTAATCAACGGCATCGCGACCGCATGTGGCACGTACCTGCATTTCTTGGCCCAGGATATGCGGGTTTGCACCACACATGATTGAACATGGACATTTGCAGCTTGTGTCGATCAAGGAACAGTGAAAATAAACATTGAAACTTTTATGAAGACATATTTTACATGGCTTGAACAAGAGGCAGAAATACAATTTTTTTAGCTGGGCTGGCTATCTTGATGAACGTGTCATACATACATGCAGACAGCCGGAAAGGGGCTGCGACAACTAACAGCAATCAACTGTACCGTAAGCAAACGTATTACGCATCAACAGTTGTGTGGATTGTCGTCCAACACAAACCGTCATTCCGGTGCTTGTCGGTAACGTCATTTGTTCTTGTGGTGTGGGTTTGCTGTTATACCAATGTGATAACACATATGTGCTATTATGTCTCGGCATGCCTTTGTCCGTCATTGCTCATTACCACTGAAATCTAGCGTGCATTTCTCTTTGACGAAACAGATGTCTGTGTGAGCATGAGTGCCAACATTACATCGTATCATAAGCTACTTGTTAGATGCCACAGCATTGTCAGCGTTCCTGGTAAGCCCACATTATGTACAGAACTACTCAATGTACATGAAGACGTCAATCTTACTCAGAACGCTTGGCCCAAGGCCCAACATTGCGACACATGCGGTTCTTCGCTGACTGTTTCACACGGTGCCGTCTCCTCCAGTGCATGGGATCTGCCGGATTTTTAAAGGAGATTCTATCTGAACTCATTAACAGCCTCTTTCGAGCGTTCCAAAGGAAATCTCTACTGTGAATGTACCCACTGCATCGTGTTGCCCTTGCTCTGGTTGTGTTTTATGCATATAATTGTAAACAACTGGTTTACATAAAGGAAACTATAGTCCTGTAAACGTGTAATAATTATTTTATTGTATTACTGCTACGTGTGTGCAAATATCAAGTTCCTGATGACTAGGTCTGACTAGGTCTGATTAGGGTATATTTCGGTGGATTACAACTTTGAAACAAATCCTAATAATGAAAGCTAACTGTGAATTGAATACACTATTTCTTGAATGCTAATAGTACTGCTTTTGGCTTTTGCAAAACAAAAATTTTCATCAACCAGAGGCAAGAAAGCCAGCTCAATGTACAGCAAATAATGTACAGGAAAATTACATATTGTACAACACCTGTGCTCGACAGTGCTGCACCTGGAGTTGTCTAATGTCATAAAGGAAGGATAGCTGCTTGATACATTAAAGGGGTCCTGAACCACCCCCCGGGCTTGGTGGAAAAACATATTCTACGGCTTGCCTACGCCGTAATGAACATCTCAGCCAAATGCTGTAGTCATCCGCAAAGCGTAGCGTTCACAAGCGGAGCACAAAGCTTCCACTTCCTCAGGAGCCCTCAACTCAAAAAGCGGCTTCTCCTCACGCTCCTTGCATATGCTCTGTTTCGTCATAGAGCATTTACAAGGATCGTCGCTGCTATTGGCTGATGGCAGACACGCCCGCCGTGCCTGTGTGCGGGCCCTTCGCAGCGCGCGTTTTTTAAAACCGTAAGCGCATGCGTGCCGTGCGCTCGCTTTTCCTTGCGTTGTGAGCACCTATATAGGCAAAATAGTTGCTGGAAATATGTAAAAATATATTTGTTAATGCGCAAGTCTCATAGATGCCATTGGAAGGCGTCCATAAACTACCTCTGTGTGGACGCGAACAGTGCGGTGCAAAAGTCGCCATAAGTATAGTTTTCCAAGAAGCCAACAAATGCATGCCAGCAGCCTGTAATAAATCACAAATTATTCCCGAACTTTAATTAACAATTCATCATTGATTGTAGATGGGTTTATTCCTTATGGTACTCCGATGTGCCACCTTCTAGTACTTGTACTCAATAACATGGCTGGAGTCGAACCCAAAATATTTCTTTTATAAGGTGGATTAAATGACTAGGTCTGATTAGGGTATATTTGGGTGGATTACAGCTCATTAAGGCGCATTAGGGCGATTAAGACAGACTGAGGCATATAGAGCGGACTACGCTAGACTTAGATTAGGGCGAATTAAGGATTACAGCAGATTAGGGCGGACTAAGATAAATTAGTGTGGATTAATATCATTACGTCTGGAATGTTTGGCTTAATTTGGCATAACTTAATAGTCTGAGCTTATTGAGACTTGACTTAGCCTTAACTTAATCAGTCAGCACCTAATTAGAGTTACGCTAATTAGGCTCGGTCTAATTAACTTAAACCTAATCACACATGACTTAATAAGCTGGGCTTCATGCTAACTCATGCTATAATTATGCATGAGTTAATTAGTCCTATCTTAATTATACATTACCTAATTATTTTAGGCCTAGATATGCTGTGATTTGATATATTATCTTAATTAGGTATCGCTTGGTGAGTATTACCTTAATTAAGCCTGATTTAGTCAGTGTTAGCCTAATTACACCTGAAATGTTTAGTCTCAGCTTAATGAGGCTTGACCGTTAAGTCTTAGCATAATTTACCTTGGATTAATAAGTGCTAGCTTAGGTTTGACTTAAAGGGGCACTGACACCAAAATTTTCGTCTGCTGTTTTTTCACTGCAATACGTAGCTGGGGACCTGTTAGCCATGACACGGCACATCATTTGCTCCAGCGCACGTCAGATAATTATTTACGGCCTGTTTATTACCCACTAGTTTCAGTTTTGGTTTGAAAGAGCTCAAAAAACGACGAGGCGCCCGGTGAAACTGGCGCCATCTAGCGCTCGCGATGGAGTAGACGAGTTCGGACACGTGAGCACACATAACTGTGACGCACTTCCGCACGACAACCGCCGCGTGCTCGTTTTCTTTCACCTGCCGCACGTCCTGCGCGTTGTTGTCGCTGTTGCTGTCATCGTTGTTGGGTGGCAACTATTTTCTTGAGGTCTGGCGTCGCCGGCAGTCTACTACCGCAGCCGCAGCGAATAAGCAATGGCGGCTATGACGTCATCATTGCTAGCTGCACTGTCGGAGCTCGGCTGCCGTGGTGACGTCGCGGAAGTGGGGGTCCCCTTCAGGTCACCTTTGCTGCTGTCGATGTCGCGATGTACGGCGTCTAGCGCTCGACTGCGCATGCGAACTTCAATATTCATTTAAATTACCTTCGGAGCTGTGTTCGCCATTGAGATTTGGATAGATGACATCTGTATGTCCACGAAAATCGATCTCTCAGGCTATCTTATCAGCGAAATTTTGGTGTCAGTGCCCCTTTAACTAGTAATAACCTAGCTATGCATGGTTTAATTAGTACTAGTTAATTAAGCACTGTCCAAATAGAAGCTTGCTTACACTAAACTTGTTCATATCAGCTGAATTAGGCTTTGCATAATTAGTCATATCCCTATAGGACTTGGTTTAATTAGTATCGCGGCTTAATTAACAGTAAATAATTAGTATCCACTTAATTAGGTGTCACTTACTTGTCACAGCTCAATTAAGTTTGAATTAGTTCAGTTTGGCTTGGTTTGACTTAGTTGGATTAGTCCTGTCTGAACTAGGCTTCAATTAATTATTCCTAATTAGGCTCCTTTGAATTAGACTTAGCCTTACCTAAATAGTTTTAGGAATCTTAGTTAGGCTCCATTGAATTAGACTTAGCCTTACCTAACTAGTCCTAGGAAGCTTTCTTTACTACAGCGTGGCATTGTTATGCTAGCATTACATAGCTTAGAGGAGTTTTCTGCAACTTTCCCAGTTTCACCAATAGCTCAAACAGTTTCACCGTTAAAATTGACTAGTGTATTCACACATTAAATGAATCCATCCTTCTTTCCCCATGTCAACGCAGCTTATTCCACATTAATCTGTCAGCAGGGGTTCGAGTTGTGAAGGTCCTCCTTTCGAGTCATAGTAGTCACACGTTCGAGCCCGACAGGATGATTAACCCATCTACAATCACTAATCAACCATTAACTAACGTGGGGTTATGCATGACAAGGTGGAGCAGCGTTGGTAGTTGCGCTGTTTGTCCTGACGCCGTCTTATGCGCAATATCGACGACAAGCAGCGCACTGACAAAGTAAGCGCGCACACCTGCAAGCCTAAACGTGTGTGACGAACGAAAACAGAGCTTCGGAGGATTGAAAAAAAGAAAAAAATGCGGTGATTGCGGGGGCACGTGACCGAGCCCAGGCGCGGCACGAGCAGGCGGCCACAAGCGTGCTGCGGACAAACAGTCCCCGGTAGTCTCGCGCTTTTCGTCAGCCACTCTGACACGTCGCTGAAGTCTGGTGACGTAGCGCGGTGGGCGGGGCACCTCCTTCGACACCGCCCTAAGGAGCTCTGTACCCTCTCTTCCGCAGAGTTGAGACAGGACTGGAAAGGGAGGTTTTCCGATCGCAATATCTTCGCTCCTAACAAACCGTTTTGAAAAATTCTTTCGGCTGTGAATTTCTGATAGGCCTTCAATACACACCCAGCCGTTTTCAAAACCAAGCCCGAGTGGTGGTTCAGGACCCCTTTAAAGGGGGCCTGCAAAATTTTTTTTGACGTAGTCTGAAAACAGTGCCGAACAGCCATGAAGACTCCTACAAACATGTGAGCCAAGTATTGGTGTGTGAGATTTCGCAATCTTGTTTCAAATATGGCTGGAAACTGCCTGCTCCTCTTTCAACATATGGTGTCACAAGGAACATTGACTCGATTTCTTGAAGTAGAACTAGCATTAGTGATTCCATAATTGCAGAAATGACCTTGGTAATGCTTTGTTTGTTTTGAGTTCAACGAATAAAGAATTCAGAGCAACAAGAGAAGTTAAGCGATGTAGTCAGTGCTACTCGTGGCATCATTTGTTAAAAGGAGAGCAAGTGATTTATAGCTATTATTTGAAACCAAATTGGGGATCCCCTGTTGCATGCAGTGCACTAATATTTGGCCCACATGTTCACAGGAGCTTGCATGACTGATTGGCACCGTTTTCAGGCTATGTTCAAAAAATGTTGTAGGGTCTTAAAGGCCAACTCCGGCGAATTTTTGAGCATGTCAGGGCAATGGCGATCCTATGTTCCAGAGGTGCTCATGTCCTGACAGCCTCCAGATTTGTTGAATAGATATTAAAGGACTAATGTCATTCGAAATTACCAAAAGGGTGCCACTGCATGCAGTACAACTGTCACACTTCTGATAGTAGAAATGCTCTGCGAAAATAATTTTTAATGAGCAAAAAAGTGCGAAACCGAAACTGAACTCTAATGCAGCGGTGACATCAAATCAGTCAGCCCGCCTTTTGCATGGTGCGACAGTACATGCGCCCTTCCCCTGGCCGTAGTGTCGCAAAGGTAGGTGGCATGGTACTGGTGTGCTTCTGTCGCTTGTGGCCAATAATTGTAGGAAACCAGGTGGGCGGTCTGAGGTAAACAGTAAAAAATTGAATTGAAAGCAATCTGCGCATCTCTTGAACATGTAATCTTGTACAAATGATGAAATGGGCCAAGGAACGTGCCCAGCGAATTTTATTGCGATCCACTGACCTCGGAAAATCGGTGGAGTTGGCTTTTAAGGGACCAGGGACTCTCTTGCCCATGTCTCAATACCTTCAGACGTGAAAAATGACCGTTCACTAGACACACTAGTTCCAACGTGTTTTTGCTTGTTGCCACTGTCGTGCTGTGGCCTGCGACAGCTTGTGGCCTTTTCCCGCTCTTAGCAGTACATTAGTGTCATGTGCTGAAGTGGTACTGCAGCAAAGTTGGCTTTTGTTGCGGTACACTAGCGTCACGCAGCGAAGCATACGAAATGTGGGAAGGGGGCTGCAACATATCATATGAAATAGCACATTTTGTCCCAGAATGATACATGTGTGCATGCGCCCTATTGTCACATAGCTGTGACATTGAAGGGACATGTACGACAGGATGGAAAGCAAGCTGCAACATTCGCTTAATGTACTGGGCTGACCTACGCCCCAAGGACAAGTGAGGCTTCGGGCGCTTGACGAGGAACTGCTCCAGCACTCTCAGATATGCCCACTTTAATGTTTCTGATCACACATGTCATGAAAATAGGTTCATGTATCAGGTGGTGTGATGCAGTGCAGATGCAGATGCAAGCCAAGTGACAGAAGCAAGCAACGAAAGTGACAAGTTATCGCGATAGTATAATTATGAGTACCAATGTGACCACTAATCTCTAAAGACTTTACTGACAGTCATTCAAAGCCGTCTATGACACTTCATCCCTGAGAAACAATACATAAAGCAGTATGTTTTTTTATGTGCGTGTTTAAGTATATCGAATTGAATTAAATTGAATACCAAACTACCGAAGTCGAATATTGGAAATTTGAAACATTTGCACACCACTAATTACTACATCATGCCATAGGTAATGTGTACATTACTTAAACCATGGCATTGTTCTCCCTGCACTAAACAGAATCATTACAGTTCTGCCAAGATGCATCTTTTATGCTGTCGGATATGTAGCATTTTTCCCAAATGATTTCCTTCATTAATGTAACCATTGCCTCACCTATTGCAGGAAATGTCCCACTGCTAAAGCTTTGGAATGCAGATCACAGTGTGAAAAAAGTCACTCTAGCAAGCACTTTTCATGAAGTTCTGGCACAGGCGGCAGAAAAAGGAATTTGCAAGTCTAAAAGTGCAAAGGTAAAGCTTGTGCTTCTGTGTTTTGTAGAGCTGTGCAAATAGCAAAATTTTGAGCTGCGAATCGGATTGCAATATTTATGTGCAAGTGCGAATTGAATCGAATATTTTTCGAATAGTTTTTAAATAATACGACGTCGAATTATAAAGGAAATGTGCTGCTAAACATGGGCAAAAAATTTATTGCATGACTGGTGTGCTCCCACAGTGTCATTCCAAAGTCCCAAAGAACAGTCCAACAGAGAACTGCGCAACAGAAAGCTAACTTCACCCCAGTACTCGAGTGTTAGCTTCGCCGCAGCACATGGGCGTTATGCGGCGAAGTGTACTACATGCGGGAATGGGCCACTTATGAGACATAGCACATTTTTCCCCCTTAATTACTGACTTCGAATAGTTCGAATAGTAAAAGTTTAGTGCGAATCGAATAAAAAATGCAAACGCTATTCGAAAATTATTCGAAATTTCGAATATTCGCGCACCCCTAGTGTTTTGGCCTGTACGTTTGCCGTGCACCAATCGCTTGACTTATGATGCCAGAAGCTTGGACACAAAGTGCTACACTGGCCATGGTATAACTTGTTAATGCTGAGACCTATGGGGCTTCGAAGGGAAATGGACTAAGCGTAATAAAACGCACCGAAATTTGTCAGACTGTGTTTTAACATGGTTTCGTTAATGGAGATAATTGCAATGGTCCTTAGTGATACAGGGTGCTGTGTCAAAGCGCACCACATATGATTGGCTCCCTTGTTTTATGTCACCAGGCAACAAGCCTACATGTGGTTTGTTGTCGTCAAAATGATCTTTTCTGCGTTTGCCTTTGGATCGGCTCCGTCGCTCTGTCACCCTGCTGCAAGAGATGCTCTAAACATTGAGCTACTGCAGCTTTAAGCACTAGAAAAGGCAAAGGCAGTAGACATCGCAGTGATTGAAACTCTGAACTTAAAGCTTTTGGTTAATTCCAGCAAATCTGAAACTTTTGCTTAGCCTAGCTGTTTCTCATACGTTTAAAAGCTACATAATTCACACTGTACTAATTTGGGTGATTCTGTTAAATCACACTTTTTGCTTATACTTGCAAAAAATACCAGTTGCTTTGATTTTTTCTAGCTGCACATTAATGCTAATGTATTTGTAACAGTTGGAAATAAAGGCATCTGCTTGCCAGCACATGTGAAATCATTCAAAACCACTAGCACAAAAAGAAAAACACTGTGGTACCAACAATGCACATGATAATGAGCCACCTTGGCTTTTCCTGGTGTGTTGCACCAAGCCAGGTGCAACACCTGGCAATACAGTAGAACCTCGTTATAACGAACCCGGATATAACGAACTATTGGATATAACGAAGTAATCGCAATTCCCCTTAAAATTCTTATAGATGAAATTGATATTGGTTATAACGAACTAATGGTTATAATGAAGTAATTACCGTTCCCCCTTCAAGTTCGTTATAACAAGGTTTTACTGTACAACCAAAAATTTTGGAGTCTCCTGTTTGAATTAATGAGTGTACTGTGTACAGGAGCTGTGTTATGTCTGTGCTGTAATGTAATATGTGACGTGTGCTTCAAAGCCAGTAATTTCTAGAAGCCTAACATATGTTAATTTATTATAAATTCGGCTGACTTGTGCATGAATGTCGACAAAACATTGCATAGTCAAACGTGTCGCAAAATCATCCCATACTTCCGAACAGATTTTCATGACAGACTGGACGCTCGTTGAAGAGGATGTGTTTGAAGAATTGTTGAAGGAGCTTGCACCAGATCAGAGGACATTTATAGTTGCTGAGGTCGTACCACCAGTGGAGCGTAGCTCTTCAGGTAAAATTTGAAGTGCTTCTTTGGTTGACTTCAGGTGATCGACTGTTAAACTTCCACACTTTTCTATTGTTTCTTGTTTAGGACAGTGCTTGGCTACCATGTGCGCACCTGGTTGTTCCCTACTGTACAAGTAAAGATGATACATTGAGATAACTGATAAGATGGTTTCTTACAAGTGACAGTGGTCAGCGAAAACAGTGTGTTATCAAGCTCTGTACAAATGTAGAAATGCAGTGAGCATGCAGATACACACTGACCGAGCAGGTGTCTGGAGTACAGTAATCAAATTCCTAATTTTCTTTTGTGTGGTATGCCTGGGTTGAGAAGTGCACTTTTCACCAAAGCACAACAAACAGTGCATGCTGTTATTTACATGGTTCTTCTGCGGACACGATGCACAAAAATTATGACATCATATTGTGTATTGCAAGCTTCCCCATATTTGATTCTGTAACTTAAATAAATAGAAGTGACTGACATTTTAGCTGCTTTTAATAATCAATACTGCCCTAGCAACAAGCTATGCCACACTTGAAATGAGCTACGGTAAAACCTCGTTGAAATGAAGTTGGAGGGGGAGCTGTAATTACTTTGTTATAACCATTAGTTCGTTAGAGCCAATATCCATTTCATTTATGGGAATTTCAAGGGAAATTGCGATTGCTTCATTATATCCAATAGTTTGTTATATATGAATTCATTATAACGAGGTTTGCTGTACTTTCGCTAATCCTGGAGCAGATGATGTCTGTTGATGTCACATATCACACCGCAAAGGCAGCAGGTCGCTCACTCACATGATGTGGGTCTGCATGCTTATCATGTGTCACCTTAGGTGGGAAAGGTGCCAATTTCGGAATGCATGTTATCATGGCCTCTTTCTCTCTCTTTAGAGTTCCGGCCTGCTCTCCAAGCAGCCTTTCCCATTACTTAGAGTTTCTGAGAATGTCCGCATTGTGCCAGCGACTCAGACTTCTCAGACCTTTTTCACGCGTTTTGCAATGCAAAAAGGGTGAGCGCCTCTTATCTGTGCTCTTTAAGATGACGTGACAATGTGTTTTGTCACATTACAGCAGTGGCTATGCATCCTGCAGTAGAATGTTAATTAGTAATGGCCGGCAAAGTTTTCAGCAGCCCGGTATAATAAACGTGTTGCCCCGCACTGACATACTAAATGTCAGTGAGGTGTCACTGTAAGTGCAGTTGCATTATTCTGTGTACAGGTAAGCATCCAGAAATTTACACAAAAAGTCGTAATTGGTTTTTCGGCACAGAGCCTAAATAACATTTTTAAAAAGGGGCTGTAAAAATAAAGGCTGGCCTATGCTTATATACAGTTATTGTGAGGTTGGGTGAAGTTTACTTTATTATGATAAGCACATTGGATAGAGATAAATTTTAACAGGATTTATGTGTCTGCTAATCTCAGTTTTCATTCAGTTAACGTAAGGCACAAAGTACTATGGTGTAAATCAGATCTGATATTTCAAGATATGTGTCCCATAGACCAAAACAGAGCAGCTGGGTGTTTGTTGGTGACAGGCTCAGAGAGCAGTGGGTATCATCGAAGGCTGAGTGCATGGCAATCTTTAATAAAACTCACTGTCTGCTGGGCGACTTGGTTCACAATTTCAAGAAAAAGAGGTAAGTGGACCAGTGCCATTTCTATGTGAGTAATTGTGCTGACAGTGATGAAAAATAGTCAATTGAAAGCTTGTGCTCATCCGTGTCCTTACTACATCCTTGTTCAGTTTGTGCATATATTTTTCTCTTGTATGACAAGCTTTTCTGCACTAGAAACAGCGCTGGAAACTGTACTATATCATGCAAATAAGAATGCCTGTCGGTGCATTCAGCTCTTGCATGTAAAGTAAAGGTTCTCAAAGCTGCTTTTATTTCGCTCTTCTGTGCTAATGCACCTCTGCATATACTACAGACATCGTTTTCCATGCCTTTAGGTGTCATTAAACCCGAGCCTGGCGCAGCACTCGATGTGGAATCCAGTGTTTCCCAATTCAGTTTGAATCTCGACGCCCTTCCTAGAAACGTGCAGCTGGCCCTAAAAGAACCTCAGCCGCTCCCTCCGAGGGAAAGGAGGCAGCTCGTGAGGTGCATCACCGACGACATGTTCCGCGTTTCAATTCGGCCGAGGAGAGACTTCATCCGCAGTGTCGCCGAAGCAATTGTGAGGCATTTTCCTGCCTCTCTCGAGGACCGTGGCATTGATGGCAAAGTGCTGGGTCGGGGGTACGACTCCCTGCTCAAGCAGCTTGAAAATCGAGTGGAGAACGAGTCACGTAGGAATCCGCGAGCTCCACTTACAGTGACCCTGAAGACAGCCAGGAAACATTCGTACGGCTGCGCCAACTGGCAGCCACTGGACTTGCAGCCAGCTCAGACGACAGATGAAAGAATTCAGTTCCTGAAAGAAGAGGGCAGGAAAGCACTGAGGGATATCAATGTGCCTTTGGCATTGACCCACATGGAGGCTACATACAGTGAACAGAGAAGCTACATCAATTCGGAGGAGCCGACCCACAACATATCAGAAATGAAAGAGGAATGGCCTCTGCTG
The DNA here is from genome assembly GCA_013339685.2 of Hyalomma asiaticum. Taxonomy (NCBI): domain Eukaryota; kingdom Metazoa; phylum Arthropoda; class Arachnida; order Ixodida; family Ixodidae; genus Hyalomma; species Hyalomma asiaticum. The sequence continues at coordinate 74,530,921 of CM023488.1, read as the reverse complement.
TTCCACAAGCCCTTTTTTTACAGGCATGCCTACCAGCTCCTCGGCAAGGATGTTAAGGTGAGAGTGCCTTCTTAGGGAAATTATGTATGCTGAACATTACCAGTGTCCACCTAATTCATATATTCATCAATAAGCACCAAGTCAGGACAAAAAAAATTGCGTTTGAAGAAAGCCCGGCATGTTATTTGAGACGGCAGCACGTAGGTGTGTGTATGTCTTTCGACTACGCTTCTTTTAGGTGAAAGCGAATCAGGTTTTACGGCTGTGTGCTTGTGAGTTTAGTCGTTTCGTCGGTCCTTGTAATCCAGGTATAAATCTGTGCAAAAGCACGTCATTTATTGAGTTTTGGATGCTCCACTTTATTATATGCAAAATAATTCAGGCTTGTGGTGCAAGTTCGGCTTGCGTAATCCCATACCTGCCTGCCTGGAGACGTCCAAGTTCATCATTCGTGACAGGAGCTGGAGGGGAGGAAGCAATTAAAGAAAACTCACACGTGTTTGTCTTCATTGTTTGCCAGGGCCACAGCAACATTATAAACTGCCCTGAAAGATGTCATTAAAATTAGTACTCGTAATCACTGTACTCGCACATGCATGCGAGTACAATGAGGGTACAAAATGTGCTAGGTGCCATTAAATAATTTATTATTTATTGATACACACTACAGTGCAGAAATGTGCTATGGCAGGGGTGGGTATACAGAAGAACATAACTGCGGAATTTTAACAAACAGCAGTGAAAATTGTGCTAACAGGTAAAATAATGCAATTGTATGATTACACAAGGTCAAAAGTGCACAAACATATGACGAACATGAAAGAATATGGAACACTAGTGCTGAGACAACCCATCCCACTCTTATTACAATTCACCGAATGACACTGGCGCACTGCGGCACGGCAACAATGTGGTTTTGTCAGGGGATTTCAACGTATTTTCGAGACTAAAAACCAGTTTCCCATAAAACTTGACTCGGAAGTTGTAGAATTGTAAGGCTAAATTCAGAAGAATTGGCAGGTACGGTCATTCACACATGTTGGCTTTGGTGCTTATTCCTCCTCTAATTATACGTTGGTTTAAATACTATCCAGCTGATGACTATGCACAGCAAGTTTAGCTACTAACCCTAGTGTAGGATAGCAAGCCAGAAGATTCTTTGGCGAACCTCTCTTTCTCTCATTGCAATGCCGACACCAATGCCGACAGGTGGTGCTTCTGTTAGCTTATAGCTCTTCTGTTAGTTTACAGTTCTCAAAATATAAGTTATCATTCTGAACCACTTCGTATTCTCACTTTAGTATCATTTTAAAGAAAGTCTCACATCTTATAAGCATAACATGCGGGGCCTGCAGGATATTTTCTGGCATCGTTAGGCACATCTTCGTTTTTATGAAGCTTAGGTTTCATGTGTCGTATATTCGTCTTACTTTTGGAAAGCAGTTGTTTCTTGAAAGCTTGGGCCACTGTCACAGGTCATCAGAACATCATCATGTTTTCTCTTTTATCAGAAGCCTATTTTTCTGTTGTTTGAAAGCACTATGTCTGTTCTAGGTGCAACACTTTGTACTAACAGTTGAGAGCAAATGTGTGTGTAGATGTTTTGCTTTAACCTGTTTCTTATTTTATGTGCTTACGTTGCTTATGTCACACAATTTCAGGTTATATTTGAGGACAGTTTGAGGACAATTGCACCATTGCTTGTTAAACACTTGCACACGCTACCGGCTCCAAGGAGGGAAGTGTTGGAGTGGATTCTTAAGGTGGAGCTTCAGGAAAGGAGAGGAAACCAGAAAGCAAAGGAAGAAGCCACCATTCCACTGCTGGCCGCATATTTCAAGGACAACGCAGGGTATATGGTCCGGGTGCTTGAAGTAAGCGCGCTTTGTCAAATTTGTTGTACAATGTGACTTCTGCAGTCAACCCTTGGTGTAACAAATTAAATATGACATCACAGTAGCTTCGTTGTTGCTCATTGTTCGGTAATTTGTTATAAATGTACATTTGCAACACTCTTTTAATGTCAGTGCTGTATTTTAATAAATTCATTATAACCAATAATTCGTTATATCAGCATTGATGACATCATGGTTCAACTGCACTCTGTGTGGAAACGTGCTGTTATATTTCAGTTCAATTCTTAAACAGCCACAGCAGATCAGAAACTGTAGGGAAATTATGTTTTGACTTGAGGACTCTGTCAGACACTGACACACGAAAACTTGAGGAGCTGCTGAGTGGAAGGACATCACTTATAAGCGATCAGCATTATTATCAAGGACTTGATTCCAAGCAGTGCAGTAAATATTTACACCTCATGATGGGTCCACCGCAAAACCTGCACAAATTGCAGTGCAGCTTTATACGTGAAACAGGAGGCAGGGTCTCTCGAGGTGGTCCTGGTCGACTTCGAAGTATATTGCTCAATGTTTATTACTGCAATATCTGGGGGCATACTTTCGAGCCATTACTGTGTTTGTGTCCTCACTCTTTTTGCATTTTAGTTTCACATAATTTGAAAGAGTAAAGGATTATTTCACAAAAATACAAATGTAGTTAGCTGTAGGTCAACCAACAAATCCTCAATCTCTTGGCACCATATGGGCAAGTTTCTTGGAGCTGATGAAGTCAAGTCCAGTTATCAAATTATTGGCTCTGGGACCTGGTAGCTTGCTACTGCTTGCAAATAATAATGGTGAATTTCAGCCTGAAAGTTCTTCACCTACAGGCATTGCAGGCACAAAGTGCCCATATCTGGTTGATGAACAGACCACTGAAAAGAATAGACAATAGCATGTCACTGGAGCCGACGTTTTAACAAGTGGACTTGTTGAAACGTTGCCTCTTGTCCCTGTTTAGGTTATCTCTGTGGCATTCTGGAAATTTTCCAGCAATTTAACTGGAGCTATGGCAGCGGTCATTCCCCCGTCCACTTTATTGGGTATTTTTATGCATATAATCCTGGGATTGTATGCATTGGCTTGTAGCCATGGTGGCAAATGACTCTTTTTGCCAGAAGGTATCTTGTAGCATGGTATCCTATGAGGAGGTGGCTGCTGACCTATAAACCCTCATGTGCTACCTAAAAGTGCCAGGTGTCCCGCACTCATCGCCATGGCTACAGCTGGCACTAGCCAACACTCTTAGGATTATACACACACAAATACCCGATAAAGTGCACAGGGGAACTACAGCCATCGCAGTTCATTTGGTAGAGAATAGGATGGGAACTCAGTTCCGAACTTTGGTTCCGACCGACGACTGGTGTATTCTCGTATGCTTTAGTTTGTTTCATAATTTCTACGCTACAGTTAAAAACTACAATTAATGTCTGCAATGCCTTCCTTGGATTCACTAGGTTGTGTTTAACGAATAAACAAGCCCTTGAGCCATTCCCGTTCTTTCGTTAATGTACTTAAGTAACGCTGAACACATGGCAGCTCATCCTATTTCTTCTGGTTACAGCTCATTGCAATCATCATTTGCTGAAGAAAGCACGACTGCACCCTTCAACTCTCAGAACTTTGAATGCCGTTGCAGGAACCTGTCAACCAATGATTCCAGAAGTGGCATGATGCAGCTAAGCCAAGAAAGCTTATGATAGCAAACACTTTCTAATGTTCTACTACAACTTGTTGCCAACAGTCCTATAGTGATAAAAGTGTACACTTTCCTAGTTAGTAGCATGTGCACTAACATAGCACTGTTGATGCCATCATAAAGGCATATAGCACATGATATAGCACTTTAACGCCTGCTTTCACTGCCACCTTTTTGGGCAGCACTGCTAATACAATGTGCAGTGCATGTTGCTTGCAGGAACAAAAGCAGCTTAGTGTTGCTACGCTGACTTTACTCATGTGGCAGGGAGCTGAACAGACATTAAAAAAACTCCTGCAGCAAATGTGTGGTTACCGTACAGGAAGTACCCAAGCAGTGACAATGCGACCTCTGTAGATGACCCGCTGCTTTGAAGTATGTAGGGATGACTGGCTCCATGTGGCAGCTCGTGCTGTGTTTCAATTAAGGGGGACCAATTTTTGTTCAGTTGTAGACTTGGGTACTGATGCATGCACTTCTATTAGGGGAAACCAGGCAAGTTGTCATCTATCTGCTAAAACGGTAGCCTCTGTTAGTCTGCATTATTATTATTATTATTATTATTATTAGTTAGTGGTTGTAGTGGTTGTTTATTAGAAGAAATATATATGCAGTAAAACCTCGTTATAACGGAGTTGAAGGGGGAGCCATAATTACTTCATTATAACCATTAATTCGTTATAACCAATATTTATCTCATTTATGGGAATTTTAAGGGGAATTATGATTTCTTCATTATATCCAGTAGTTCGTTATATCCGAGTTCGTTATAACGAGGTTCCACTGTAAAAGGTTGGAGGAAAAGGAAAGCAATTACTGGAGACCGCAGTAACTGTCTAGCTTGTCAGCTGACACCTGAACCGTGGACTCCAGTAAGTCAAGTGGGGAGTGGGTTTAAAAGATAAGAGCGCGGAGAGAGGAACTATTTACATATTTACACAAAAGTTTCAGTTCAATTCTGATGTGACCTCCTCAAGCGAGTTGCGACCTGGCGCTGCACACTGGCACTGCTACGACACAGCGAGCAGCCGGCTGGCGAGGCTACACTGCTCAAGGAAGTCGCATACTGCTTCATGGGCCACCTCTATTGCGCGAGAATGACTGCACGGCCAAAGGAGCGCCTCAGCGCTATGGGCCGGCAGTCCTATGTGCATTGTCACTTATGAAACGCAACCACTCAGGTTGGATCTGACAAGTGGCCTTGTGGCCTCAAAGACTGCAAACCCAATGCGAGCACTCAAACGCAAGCAGTTTTGCTTCTGTTATCCATGTGCGAATCTTCGAGTCGGTGATTATGCGTAGCCGGTCACGCTCATAAGTTGTTGTTTAAGAGCTTCCATTTGTCACCGCATAATACCGCCTCAGCCCCCTCGGCCTTGCTTCGTAACAATAAACCTTTAGTTCATAGTCTGCACTTGTCATCCCTGTTTTTGTCTGTGCAGTATTCTTTCATTATCAAGTGCACCTCGGCATCACTCACCGTGCTATTTCATAACTGTGCAAGATAGCCAGGAATTTCTGCATTACTTTTGTAAAAAGAAAGAAAAGGCTAATATAGCACTGTGTAAGGCAGACTGTGTTAAGGCATATGTCATGCCACAGCAAAGTCTTTGTTGGGAGCAGCAGAACACTACAGGATATGCAATTTTATATTTGGTGGTTACTGCGTACAACTGTTTAGTGCATAGTTATGTCATTTGCTGGTATGTGTATATTAGCGATATTCCACAGTATCCACAATATCCCCCATTTATAGCCTTGCAGGTGTTTTGCATTTGTTGTGTATCTCTGTACTTCCCTAACTGCTATTCTTTCTTCTCACAGGAAGGGGCAAGTGTCACAGAAGTGATGAATGAGCTGCCACCTACGCCTACTATTTTAGCATTAGGTGAGGAACTGCCATTTAGTCTGCAATGCGGTCAGATATACCTTCAGAGTAGCACCTCCATTTGTAGTTTTGTTGGCTGCACTACATGTTTTAATTAGAGTTGAGGCTTGAGCGAGTTGGTATGGATTCATACCATCATCATCATCATCATCAGCCTGTTTAGGTCCACTGCAGGACGAAGGCCTCTCCCAACGATTTCCAACCCACCCTATCCTGAGCGAGTTGGTTCCACTTTATGCCCGCAAACTTTTTAATTTCATCGCTCCATCTAACCTTTTGCCTGCCTCTGTTGCGTTTTCCCTCTCTTGGTATCCATTCCGTTGCTCTTACTGTCCATCTGTTATCTTTCCTCCTCATGACATGTCCTGCCCAGGTCCACTTCATACCAACTCACCATCATCTACTTTCTTTCATCTCTAGTCTTAGCATGGTGCTGTGCCTGAATTTTCTAATATGAATAGGTGTTTTAAGCTGGTTCAGATTTCTGTCAAGCATGTTGTCGCATTTTCGATTAAATCGTGTGCAAACTAAGAAAGCAGAAATACCGCTTAAGCCTCATAAAACATGTGCAAATGCTTATCTTTCAAAACCTTACTTTCATGGGGAACATGGAGCGTGTACCTCCTTTCTCACATCTTTAAAGCGGCATGCACATTTAAGTGTCCATACCACTAACTTTACTTATTTTCAGTGTACTCAGTTGAATGAAATCCTTGTGAGTGCTTCTATTATGACTTCAGTTCATCAATCACAAGCTTGTATGTTGGGTTAAGAGAAAACAGAACAGCATAAAACGACAGTGCACCTGAAAAAAGAGGACACAAGCAACAGCACTGTTGTTTGTGTCCTTTTTCTGTTGCCCCATCTTTTAGAGCTGTTTTCTTTTTAGGTATGTTGTACCACCATGCCCAAACTTCTACACCATAGCTGGTTTAAGGGGAGACAGATACGGAATTGATAGATTCAGTAGATAGAGAAGATTCAATAGGTATATTCAATTGATAGATTCAATAGATAGAGAAGAGATAAGTGTATATTTTTGAAAGTACTCTTTTTTTCTTTTAATTTAAATGTTCAAGAACTCCTTTGTGAAACCTGAAAGCATTATTCGAGAAATGCTTGAAACTTGACTCTAGTGAATGCCAACACACACAGAATGACTTAAATTTGGCCAAATATATTTGAAGTTTATGTGCTTGCATAATGAAAATGCATCACGTGGCTCCTGCTGCTTGGGCTTGTTCTGGTGCTCGTTCCTTTGTGAACACACTGGTTATTGTCGATTTGGATTCACCATGTATAGCTGGAAAGTGCTAGAACCCCAATAACCGGCAATTCTGTAAATTTCAAGCTTGGCAAAAATTTTGAGCATGTTTTTGGGCCTCGATCATGCAGGCCTAAGGGGGAACAGGCTGTATTTTGTTCACAAACGGTAAGATAGACCTGTCAGGCATAAAAATTGCTACAGATCAAACTGTAGGCATTGTAATTATCCTAAGTTTGGCTGCGCTGGTTTCCTTTGTGATAAAGAGTGAAGTTGCATTGTCAGGTTGTAGTTGCTTGCTTTTAATGAACGTTTCTATAAAATAAATCTCTTCAGTGCTTATAGCATGCTGCTGATGTATCATTTCAGGCGACATCTTCAACAGCAAATGTTTTGTTGCATGCGAGCAGCAGCTGCTGCTTACAGAAAGCACATCATTTACAGAGGCAGTATGCTTAGCATTTTTGTGTTATTACGTTTTTAACAAGACATATCCAAAGCAAGTAAGCACTACACTGGAGTTCATACAGAGGTGAGTTGCCATTTTAGCAGTTAAAGTTTTACCTGCATTACATGAATGCAGATCTGATGCCTTTATTTATGAATCATGGGAAATAGGTACGTGTGTTTAGACAAAGCATCTCTGGAAAAGCAAGTTTATCAAAAACATCTTCTTTTTTTTTTCATTCAGATTTATCTAATGTATCTTTGTGTTTGTGGGGTTAGTGGTACGCAAGCAACTTGGGCTATCATTCACCGAGCACACGTTAAAATTCTTTTTAAAATGTCGGACGTCCCCTGCAAGTCCTTGCTTAACCATGGGTTTCGGGAATAACAAAAAATGAGACCTAAAAATGGTCTTGCTTGAATTCTGTATTTGCTGCAACCAAATCCAAACCTTTACTGCCCAAAATGTTCTAAACTCTGTGGTGTCTTATCTTTAATGGCCACTGGTAAAGCATTTAGTAGAAGTGGATACTACGGGCATTGAGAATTTCTTTTCGTCGCCAAACTCGAAGGGAAACGCTTTCTTTGAGCATCTGCTTGTTAGCCCTGCCAAGGTGGTCTAGTGGCTATGACACTCGGCTGCTGGTGTGAAGGTCGTGGGATTAAATCCTGGCCATAGTGGCTTTCTTTCGATGGAGGCAAAATGTTGAGACACATGTACTGTGCGATGTCAGTGCACATAAAAGAAGCTCAGGTGGTTGAAATTTCCAGAGCCTTCCATTGTGGCATCTCTCACAATCATATCATGGTTTTGGGGCGTAAAATCTCAGAAATCAGTCAATCAAATGCTTGTTATTAAATTTGATGCTGCTGATTTGGTCCAGATGAGTGATGGTTCACATTGTATTCCTGAGGTTTGTGAATGTGGGCAGTTCATGCTTTTGGAACACAGGACATGTCCAGATTGCTGCTGGTATTGTTGCAGGCAACTCTGTGGCATTAATCCAACGAAGGGCAAGAAATCTGATGCCAACACTCGGACGACTGTGCCCGTAAGGGTAATGAAGCTGGCACAATTCCTTCGAAGGGAATGTGAGTAGAATGTGCACTTTTGCCTTGGCCTTTTTTGCAGGCATACACTGCTTTACAAAATATACTTTGAATGTATCACTTGCATATCTTAAAGGGACTGTCTACCGTCCTTCATCGCTCTCCCGTTTTTTGGCTCAACAGAAAGCGTACCTTTCGAAGTGTCCCAGCGTGCAGTGGTTTCTCCAGAAACTCAATAGAAATGATTTAAAACACAATTTTTTTTATCTACGAAGTCGCTCCTTCTTTAGTGTAGGCATGCTAGCAACTATGGTTACCGTGCATGATGCGTCGTCGTCTCCCTGGAAACCGTTTCGGACGTGGGAGGCTTCTCAACACGAACCGGTTTCAAGGTCGACATCCCAGAGGTGACGAGGAAGAGGAGAGACGAGGGAAAGCTGGCGCGCGGGGTTGCGCCTCGGACATGCAGCGCCGCATGCACGACAAAGCGCAGTACTACACGTCTTTACAGGCAGACGAATTTGAAGGCAGTGCCACCTGCGCCACTGCGAAAGCAGCGAAAAAAAAAACAAATTGCTATTGCACGCTATAACACGGTGTCTCATAGGGTGAAGTGCATAATTGTTTTTCAGCAGAGTACATATGCCTGCGTGGGCTGGTTCTCGTACACTTGAAAAATGACGAACACGCTGTTGGGTGTCGCTAGCGGTGTTTTTTGCGCCACTTTCAGAGCAAAATTAAAAACCTAATTCCTTTTTGGTGGGGTGAAAACGTGCTCGTTCCCGTAAATGTGACGCACGATCTGCCCAATTTTACCACAGTCTTAAAAAATTTTACGAGCGGTAGACAGTCCCTTTAATATGAACTGTTAATGTAAAGCTGTATTACACCTTCCATGTAACATCCAGTAATTCTCATAAGGTTTGCGATGTGAATATGAAAACGTGTTCGGTCAATGACTTTCACGTATGAGAGCAAAAATTACTGCTATGGATTTGCAACAGGATTGAAGCGCAGGGGCCGTACCGTGAAAACGATTGCCTTAGGCGACGTTGCCAAATTGTCACCATTGAGTGTGCGCTTATTGGCTGGTTCAATGGCGAGCAAATCGTTGCTTTGTCCTTGGACACTCAATATTCCGTGTCATGCAACGCCCCAGGTGCAGTTTGTACAATCTCCCTGCTGCAGTGGTATAAGATGACTCCTCCATAAGTAACCAAAATCGATCTTATCTAGGATGCCAAAACAGGCTGTGTGTGAATTTGGCACTAACACACCCATTTTCAATGTGTATTGTTCTTAAGCTTTGTCATTTTTATTATTGTTGCCTGAAAATATTGCTAAGCTTTTACACAAGTTTTGCTTAAAGGGACTGTCTAGTGCATGGAAAGCTTAATGGGCACATCATGCGTCACATTTACGGGAACGAGCACGCTTTTGCACCACAAAAAAGGAATTATGTTTTTAATTTTGCTCTGAAATTGGTGCAGGAAACGGTGCTAGCGACACCCAACAGCGTGTTTGTCAATTCCCAAGTGTACAAGGACAAACCCATGCAAATATTCATATTCTGCTGAAGAACAATAATGTCTTACAAGTGTACTTCTTTCTATGAGACACCTTTTATAGCTATAGCGTGCATGAGCAATTCGTTCTTCTTTTCGCTGCTTTCGGGGTGGCGCAGGTGGCGCTGCCTTCGAATTTGTCTGCCTGTGCATAATGGATGCGGCGCTGTATGTCCGAGGCGCACCCCGGTGTGCCGACTTTCCCTTGCCTCTCCTCCTTGTCACCTCTGGAATGTCGTCCTTGGAACTTGTTACTGTTGAGAAGCCTCCCGTGCCCATGGAGGAAGAAAAACCTTTTTTTTTACTTCCTCCATGCCCGCATCGGAAAGGGTTGCCAGGGAGACGGTGACGCGTCGTGCATAGTAACCATTGTTGCTGGCGTCTGTACACGTAGGAAAGAAGCGACTTCGTAGATAAAAAAATTGTTTTAATAATTTCTACTCACTTTCTGGAGAAACCACTGCACGCTCGGACATTTCGAGAGGTACACTTTCTATTGAGCTAAAAAACGGGAGAGTGATGGAGGACGGTAGACAGTCCCTTTAACTGAGATCTCAATGCCCTAATTTCACCCATTTTAGGTGCATATCTTTTGTGTGTATGTATTTATAATTGCTGATTAACTCCTTTCAGAACCTAAACGGACCACTAGGCAGAAGACTTGTCTTGGAAACGAAAATATGTAAAGTTTCGGTTTATTGTAAAGACATTTCATGCCATGCTGCATACGGGAACTCCAGGTCGGTTTGCCTGACCATTGCAGTGAAATCCTAGGGCATGAACGTATTTTTAGCAGCGTGGATTCAATAAACATTTTTATTACAACTTCTACGAAGCTGGTATTTTTGTAGTCCGGGGCAGTTAGTTTCCCACGTGGTGTTGATGAAGGGAGGCGTTGAAAAGGCTCCCTTGTCGATGCTCCTCGATGACTCCATAGTGCACGGTGGCAGCACGAAAGGAGAGTCATTAGCCACTGATGGGAACGTTTTATTGAACAACCAAAGCGTATGTCAGGGCTGAAGCCCGAACCTGCGCTCTCTCCTTTCTCCCCAAAACATCACTTTTTGAACACTTAGGTTTACAAAGAGCTGCAAGCGGTCAAATCACGCACATGGTACACACAGTCTGAACCAATGGCATCAACACTTTCATTATCATCATGCCTTTGGATCAGAGAACATCACCATTCACAACACGCATGCGGATACACTTACAGGGCAGTACGTGACATTTCCCCCATTCCCATACGCTAAGACTGGTTACTTTCCCGCTGGCACCGGCAGCCAGGCTCGAACACCTGCCTTCTCTGCCCGCCGGACAGTGCTATACATTACCTTCCAGAATTCGTCACACCAGCTTCCAGAAGCTGGCCAGCCCGGCGAGCTGTGGTCGCACCGTTTCACCGCTACAACCACGCACCAAAGGTGAAGGCAAAGGAGGGCCGATCTATAGCTAAACGGCTGCGGCCATATTCGTTTCGCAAGCCCGCTGACAGCCACATTGAAACTTGTTAGTCAAGCCAAGGGGTGCTCTTTCGGCAGCAAGCATTAGCCGCATTCCTTACCGGATTCGTGTCCACCTTCTAATTCAGTCGAACTGCTTTGTCTCGTTTGACGAAATCGGCCTGTACACGGTGGCGTTGCTGCTCGTGCCCCTGCGCCTTTCATAGGCCGGGGCACGAGCAGCAACGCCATATAGTACACCTCAGACTAGCTAGAGCATAATATTGTGTTGCTCTCACAATGCATTATCCTGAGCAAGCAAGGTTGACCCAGCTTTGGGAATTACGTGTTCTGGCAGGGACCCTTAGACGGTTGTGATTTTTTGTTAAAGAACCCATTAGGCCGGTAGCATACACTTTTAAATATAATCGGGGATATTCATAATGCATTGTGATTTGGCAACACTGGGCGCATCTGCCATGTTCGGGCCGTAGTGGCGCAATCGGCTGCTATAGAGCTAGCATATTTGAAAAGGCCGACAGGCAAACTTCCTTATGAGGTCAGGAAGTTTGCGGGGATCAATTTTGCCCAATTAGCACAGGACAGGGATAATTGGAGATCCATGGGAGAGGCCTTTGCCCTGCAGTGGGCGTAGAGAGGCTGCTGCTGATGATGATGACAGGAAGTTGCTGGCTGTGCGAATCGGACAAATCAAACGCAACACTCTTGGGACATGCAGAGGAGGAAGTTCAGCGGAGTTTTGTGTGCTCCTCAAAGTCGACGAGAACATGATAACGAAGTTTCGCGCTCCAACCCGGACGGCAGCATATACGAGCGTAGTGCTTCACAACTGATGTTACTGCGAAATTTCTTTTATTGCGAAGTTCGCTACGGATCTGAGGTAAATGTTGGAGGAAATGCTTGTCGAAGAGGTGTGAGCGTAAAATGTGTAAGACAAGCTCGTATCACAATACAATGTCCTATGTTATTTACCACTTCGGTCAGAAACGCGCGCAAGATATCGAAACCACGGCGTTTCTGAGCGAAGCCAGGCAACTCCGGCGATTTTTGATTGTCGACTGATCTCAATCAAATTTTCAAGGTATGTTCTCCTCGGTGCTGCAATAATTTATGCCAAGCCAGGTGGTTGCGAGTCACTTAGTTTTCCTGAAAATAAATTTTAAAAATTCTTGAGGATTCTCCCGCGAGCCACCCTTTCTTTTGAACGTCATTACCTGCAACGCTGCCTGCATGAGCATGAGGGGCGTCTAAAGAAAAACGGCGATACTTCAGTGCTCAAATCGTCGCCGTCAAGCTCACGAGAGGTCAATACATCGTTGGATAACATCGGCACATTTCATTTTCATGGCACCAGCTCCATATTTCTGATGGCGGGGAGGCTGCGACGTCATCGCATAGGCTACACGAGGCGTCTACCCGTTTCGGTTTGAACACATCGTTCATTCGGTTATTTAATATTATCGGTGAGTTCCTGAGCAAACTGAATGATCCTGGCTGCTTCAAGGCCCTCAGTACTATTGGAAAACAGCGATATCAGAACATGGTGGAGAAAGCGCTGGAGTTGCCCTTTAACCTCTCATTTTGTCTAGCCGCGCAGGCTCTCTACCCTCCGCGGAGGCGTGTTTGATGTTTTCTCGAAAGAGGCAGTTCATGGACGTATGAGTGGTGCGCCAAGCACATTCTGAAAAGTTAGGCTGTCGCGTTTTGGAGTTTGCACGTACGGCCGCGGTGTTATTTCACCTCTGCTGCATGCGTTGTTGTCGGCAGGCGGTCGATATGCTGAGAGGATTAGTGGATCAGCACGTACATGTGTCAAAAAAAAAAAAAAAAGAATTGCAGGCGAGTAGGTGTTTGTTTAACCGTTACTCGAGAAAATAGCGTCAACGTTCGGCTCTTTTCTGTGTGTTCGCAACTGTGTGTTCGCAAAACTATCCCCCGACAACCCGTTCGGTTTCGCTTGCAAGGTTGCACCGTTTGCGGGCGCTTAGCAGATTAGAGCAGGGCTCTGGCGCGTGCAATGCAGTGCCTTCGGAGAAACGTGAGCCGTTCGAGAACTTTCGCTTTTCGCTTTTGTTTATCTGTCGGGGATCACACGCAGCGGGGCCTCGCTAGCCGCGGTCTTCGCACACCCCCATTCTAGCCACCCTGTGCCCGTGACATTTGCATAGGTGCGTACATGGGATGGCGCGCGTACGGGAGAAATTCTCAACTAGTGAAAGGAGATCTACCACTATTACTCAAGCGGAAACTATATAACTACTGCATTTTGCCAGTACTGACATACGGGACAGGAACTTGGGGAATCACGAAGAAGCTCGAGAGTAAGTTAAAGAACCGCGCAGCGGGCGATGGAACGAAAAATGATAGGCGTTACATAGAGAGATAGAAAGAGAGCCGAGTGGGTCACAGAACAGACGGGAGTCGCCGACATAACCGACGTTAAGAAGAGAAAATGGACATGGGCAGGCCACGTGATGAGAAGGATAGATTACCGATGGACAGTTAGAACGATGGAATGGATACCAAGTGAGGGCAAGCGTTGCCACGGACGACAGAGAGTAAGATGGGGGGTCGAAATCAAGAAATTCCCAGGCGTTTTGACGCCTGCGATTGGGACGGGCCTTCGTCCTGCGGTGGACATAAGAAGGGCTGCTGACGATGATTTATGTAAACCTTTCAGCAACGTTACTAGACCTTTAGTAAAGTTGCCTTCCAGCTCCCACTCGCGGACGCCTAAAGCAGCAGCTATGACGTCAGCGCTGTAAGGCGAAATGTGCCAAAGCGCGCTGTCACGAGTTTGTGTGTGAGGATCTCGGGAGCGCTTGCTCCGATGGATTGAGAGAGAGTGACGAAGGCGAGAGGCGTAAGCGTTAACAAAAAAAAAAAAAACAAAGGCGTTCCTTTATAAAACAAACATCAAACATCAAAAATAAGCAAACCACTAATTCGCACAAAAAGAGAACCTAAATGTTACTCAGCCTAAGAGGTCTAACTAAAAATCCTCCGCGTAGGGCGCAGTTCCCACGGGAGTCCGTCAACCTTGGGCCTCGCGTTCAAGTCCGCGTCAGCTGCCTGCCGGTCAAGGTGCAGTTAGACGCTCTTACGTTGGGTTCGACGCGGTGCGTTCCAGAGTCGATGCTCTCTTGGTGAGTCGTGTCCCGTAGCCGTCGTCGAGGATGATGCTGCTGGTGGTGACCGCCGCTCACGCAAGGTCCGTCCTCGTCCGCCGCCTTGCTTCGCCTGTGATGTGGCGAGTCACCGCTTAGGCCTAGCCCAGCCTAGGCCTCCTCATACGTAGTGCTCGGTCTCCAACCAAGACCGGCCCTCTGCAGCGATTCTTCTGCCGGTCGTCCCGTTCTGCCGGCGAAGGTGGAGCGCTGCGGGTACGCCGGGAACTGTTGAAGTTCAGCCGCTGCCACTCCGAAGTCCGTGCTCGATCGTAAGCCAGATCGACGGCACCCCGGAGCCCGACGCCCTCGTCTCCTCGTCACCAGACCGTAGCTGGCCAGACACCCTTCGTCGACCGGTGCCGCGCAGAGAATGCCACCTCAGCCTTCCCGAACACCGATCTCTCCTCGGGTCGCGTGCCGCGCGCCCACTGACATCCAATTGTGAACACCGACGTGTCCACTGCACGTGCTTTCCCGCGCCACTTCGCCGATCTCTCCATTTCGTCTGCTAGCCTTGTGTTTGTGGGCCCCTCTTACTCATGACATTGGCCCCCCTTTTAAGAGTTTTTTTCTTAAAAAAACTGCTTCTCCTCCTCTTCTTCTGAATTCTTCGGTACCTTGCCAAATCTTGCCTTTTTGAAAATAAACTTATGATGCCTTTAATTTTGGGCCCACCGTAGCACTGGTCACCACCACACTCTTCACGCATATACTGACACACCTTCACGCACCTTTTGGTCACACACACACAACACTAATACATGATCACTTCACTTGAAGTTCACTTTTCGTGATAGTCATCAATGTTCACAAACAACACCACAAACAACACTAATACATCACTATACATATTCATCACTTATCCCGATGTTCACTAGCACACAAGTTAATGTTCGGTTCGTGTTTCTGCCCTCTGAACGTTTCACTACCATACACTATATCAGTATGTAGAACCATCAATACACTAAATCCCTACACACACACAACTACACATAACTAGTCTTCACCACATTAGCACTCTTTGCTCTGCAGACATACCACACAGCAATCCCTTTTGCAAAACTAGCTAAGAACACAAATATAATTTTTCTTTCCTCTCGCTCTCTATAGTTCCTTTTCATGCGGATTTCGTCCTCATTACCTTGCCCTTTTGCTCTTTATCTTTCTCATTGCTCTGTCCGCTTTTGCTTTCCTTTCTTTCTCCACTACCCCTATACACAAGCCTGACGACATTCATTCCTTTCCCGTTACACCTCCAAATCTCTACTGGTCACATGTGTGGAATGTTGCTGTATCTACAGGCTCTGTCTGCGTCCTTTCAAAGGCTTCCATGCTCCTTTCCTTTCAACAACCTATAAGACCTCGTGCTTCGTTTTTCTTTTCTCCTTACTCCTATGTCATCTTTTGCTGTTGATCCTTTCTCTTTAAACTTAACTCATCTGTCCTGCACTTTCTCCAGCTCCACTATTGCACATGCTACGAGTTACCTATCTCTCTTCTACCTTTCCAGTCACTTTCCTATTCACTGTCCTTTTAATCAATAAATGCTCTGCACCTTCTCTTATCCAACAATTATACAGTACTTGTCATGACATGATTTAGACCTTGTGTCTATTCCTAGAGTCGTTTCCTTTCACGAGCCATCCTCTCATAAACGCATTCTTTTTCTTCAGCGGCCACAGAAAAAACCTCTCCGCTTTAACTCTGGGCTTTCTCCCAGTCGGCAGCTCGCGCCACTCTCTTGCACGCCTCCTCGCATGTGCTCGACGCCTCAAACGCTCGCTACGGCGGCGGCGTTTGTTAGCATTGCCAACCCTTCTCCGGCGTTTCTTTGCTACCTTGTCTCGCGGACGCCTGGTGCGGCCGCCGCGTTTGTCCTCTTTCAAAGTGAAACGCCTCATCCCACTACCTTCTCTCTCGCGTCTTCTTACCGCACGTGCTCGCGAACCCCTTGTACGGGTGCAGCGTTTGCCCTCTTTCAAACATGCACGCGTCTTCTGAGCTACTTCTCTCGTGCATCTACCTAACGCCCGCTGTCGACGCCGACCCTTGCGTTCTCGCCTCTTGGGACCGACTGTTCCCCGGCGTCTACTCGATCCCTGCTCCGTTGCCTTGCCTCGTAGTCTTACTTTTAATTTGTTTCGAACTCGCTTTCCTCGACGCGCCTTATGACCAAGTCCTTCGTTGGCAGCGTCCGCGTCTGCCTTTTCCTCAAGTTTGACTTCCTCACTCCCACTTGTACCGCTACGATCGCGGACTTCACCTTCACTGTGCTCGCTCTCGAGCACGGCACCATTTTCGCACGGATCATGACTCGATCTCACGTCCTTCCCTGTGGCGCACACATCGGAACAAACCCCGTCAAAACTCCATTTGCAGCAACCTGCAATACGCCCTCCGTCAAGTATGTGCTTGCAGCGACCTGCAATGCACTCTACGTTGTCCTCCTGCACCAGCGGTGGGTGCGCTTTCTCCTCCGCTGCGCTCAACAGCTCTTGGGCGCCTACGCCCGCATCATCAACCTCCGACTCGAGCTCCTCTAGACTTAACCGCGTAACCGCGTCGCCCTTCACTGACCCTACCGAGACACTGTCCTGACTCGCCTGAATTTCCGGAAGTTCGCTAGCTTCCGCCTCATGTCCACAAATTTCAACTGATTGCACTACTGGCAAATTTACACATGATGTCTCCTCCCTTTTCCGGTACATCAGCTTCCCTTCGGCCTCAGCTATCTGTTGTTTTAGTAGAGCTACCATTGCTTCATGCTTTCGCTCCCGTTCTTTTTGGGCATCTTCAAATAACCTCAGCACCTCCTTTCCTGACAGGTTTCTAGTAGAGCTCCAATTGCTTCATGCTTTCCGACTCCCGTTCTTTTTGAGGCCTCTTCAAATAACCTCAGCACATCCTTTCCTGACAGGTTCTCTACTTTAGCTATCCGCCGCCAAACGCTCCAAATCCATCTTCCGCAACCCGACGATCATTCGTGTACTGGGCCTGGAGATGTTAATCCTGGCAAAGGCTCGCCAATTATTGTCACGGAGTTTGTGTGTGAGGATCTCCGGGAAGCGCTTGCTCCGATGATTGAGAGAGAGTGGACGAACGGCGAGAGGCGTAAGCGTTAACAAAAAAAAAACACAGGCGTTCTCTTTATAAAAAAAACATCAAACATCAAAACTTAAGCAAACCACTAACTTCGCACAACAAAGAGAACCTAACTGTTTACTCAGCCTAAGAGGTCTAACTAAAATCCTCCGCGTAGGGCGCAGTTCCCACGGAGTCCGTCAACCTTGGGCCTCCGCGTTCAAGTCCGCGTCAGCCTGGCCTGCCGGTCAAGGCTGCAGTTAGACGCTCTTACGTTGGGTTCGACGCGGTTGCGTTCCAGAGTCGCTGACTTCTTCTTGGTGAGTCGTGTCCCGTAGCCGTCGTCGAGATGATGCTGCTGTGGTGACCGCCGCTCACGCAAGGTCCGTCCTCGTCCGCCGCCTTGCTTCGCCTGTGATGTGGCGAGTCACCGCTTAGGCCTAGCCCAGCCCTAGGCCTCCTCATAACGTAGGGCTCGGTCCCAACCAAGACCGGCCCTCTGCAGCGCTTTCTTCTGCCGGTCGTCCCGTTCTGCACGGCGAAGGTGGAGCGCTGCGGGTACGCCGGAACTGTTGAAGTTCAGCCGCTGCCACTCCGAAGTCCGTGCTCGATCGTACGCCAGATCGACGGCAACCCGGAGCCCGACGGACCTCGGTCTCCTCGTCACCAGACCGTAGCTGGCCAGACACCCTTCGTCTACCGGTGCCGCGCACGAGACTGCACCTCAGCCTTACCCGAACACCCGATCTCTCCTCGCGGTCGCGTGCGCGCGCCCACTGACATCCAATTGTGAACACCGACGTGTCCACTGCACGTGCTTTCCCTGCGCCACTTCGCCGATCTCTCCATTTCGTCTGCTAGCCTTGTGTTTGTGGGCCCCTCTTACTCATGACACGCGCTCACTTTCCACACTCGTGCGATGTATTCGGTACCGTGCTCTAGTGCCTCTAGTGGCGCATTGCAGAGCCTTCGCCCTTCCTCATCGGCGAGTATACTGATGGGGCATCCGCGTGAACTGGTACCGGGTACCACGAGAGGGGCCAAGCAACACGGAGCCAGAGCGTGAACTAGTAAAAGAATGATGTGCCATGGCACTTACGCATTTTCGTGGCTCAAGAGCATGACAAGTGAACTAGAAGGCGATACACGACACGATAAAGTTATCGCATTCCACTCTTAAAGGCGAAGCTTAAAAGTACCCCATTTTTATTTTCTACGACGTGTAGGAGCAACAGGATAAAGGAAATTCGAGCTACTATATTTAATTCGAGCACTAGGTAAATATTCATATCAATACAGCAAAAGAAGGTACATCATGGCAAGAGTCTTGGTCGTCTTCCTTGGTGAATGGCCAATCATATGTCGCGGTGACGTCGTCACAATGAGCAATAACTTGAGCGTGCACCTCGTTGCCGTAAACTTCGTCGAGGTCACCTATTTCTCGCAGGCTTTTTCAAATGCGGTACCCAGTAAAACATGCTTTCCGACGCATATATTCTTGATAGGTTGCTGGAAGGCTTTGCGGAAAATTCCACTGAGGAGCTGGATATTTTCCACGACGTGGATGAAGACGTAGGGCAGCAAGCGCGGAACGCATAAGCAGATCACGTTGTGGTACTGTCGGCGGGTTTCCGCGTACGTTGCCATGATGCAAACGTACACAGCGTCTTCTCGTTCAACCTTCGTGTGCACTGTAGGACTGAATTTCAGCAGGGCGGACGCGCCATTCGTTCGTGCAGCGTGAATCTGTCGGATGCCACGGTATTGGCTGGACTGAAGTAATATGACTGCCACCGACGTAGGCCTTGCCTTTCCGCGATGCAGCAGTAAAGCCAGGCAATGGCCGAAGCCCTTTGTTCTACGGTGTCAAAGGCTTCTACTGCGTCGCGAATCGAGCCGATTGCATGGTACGGCAGTGCTGATTTGATGTCCGGCAGCCAATGAATGTTGGCTTCCGTTAGGGAGAGCACATGTGTTTCAGTGCGTCGCATACCACATCGATGTCTCTCGTTGTCATCGCTGAAGGTTGTCGAGGCGTCGAGGTTCCAGTGGGACTTTCTTGAAATTGCGATCGCTGGCTTCGCCGGCGTCAGGCACCTCGGCTGCAGTCCTTTGCTTCGGGTCGACCGAATGACGCCTGTTCTTTGCTGATTAGCAAGAACGCATGTTCGCGCTGTCTGATGTCGTGGGCACGTTTCAGAGAGCAAACGTAACGGGCCAACGACGAGTGCAAATGGGCTCACAGATTTCCTGCTGCATCGTGAAAGTGGGTCTGCTCAATGAAGAAGCGTCCGTGAAGCATTTTGACACTTAGAGTGCGATAAGCAGCGCGGAAGAAACCCTCGTGGTCATGTGTTTGACAGGATATATTTACGCTATCAAGGAACAGAAAAATCGTGAATGAAAACGCGACGATATATAGGATCCACCAGAAGTGTGGCACGTTATATTTATCTAAGCACTTCCTAGAAATCAAGGTTTTCGTGAACTGTTACTTCCTTTTTGAGACAACGCACCTTTTCTGCGTCCACGCGAATTTCCGAGATTTGATAGGTTACCAGTCAGGCTATGCCTGCTACAGCCGAAAATTTAATCGCGATTGCGGTACAAAATATTTGAAGAAATAAGCTATACGCCGTTACATCGAATGTGAAATGATAAGCCACGTTGTTGATGTATTCAGGTGCCGCCACATGCAACCTTGCTCAGTATAGATGTGACGTTCATCATTCAGCGGTAACATTCCCGGGATAGCTGACGCCGAAAGGGTGCGTAATTCGCGAAAATTTGTTCTATAAACAGACATATCAGCCCAGCACCACCGATATCAGTGAAAGGAACTGCTCGACCACGTGAGGTGGTCGAGCAGTTCGTTTCACTGATATCGGTGGTGGGGGGTCGGTGAGCGCAACTGCAACATCACTGCAATTGTACTCACCCCCCCCCCCCCCCCCCAACCACCCGTTTTCTTCCTTCCTTCCTTTTTTCTGGTTTCTTTTTTTTTTTTTGACATCGACACACCTGAGGGTGGCCTGAACTATAGACATGACTGTTGGATCCGGCCACGAAAACCACTTCGTAAAGAGGGGAGTGGAAAAGGGGGGTGGGGGGAGATGATGCTCGCTTATGACGCACGTCATCTGCTTTTCTTCCACTCTTTGGTCCGTTTCTTTCAGGTTCTCTATCTCTCCTGTCTTTTTAACGCGAAAGCGTTTCTTGGCTAGGTTGATTCCGCGCGCCCAGCTGCCGTCCGCAGAAACCGCCCGCAAAAGCCGTGCCCGGAAAGCACGCGACTTCTCCCACCAGAAGTGACGCTGGCGCGAACACTATCCACAGAGGCAGTCGGCACGCGCTCGGCTCTGCTGTAGCTACCTGCAGCCACTTGCGGCCGCATCGCCGCGTTTCTTCCCTCGGTTGGCGAAAGCGCGCACCCAGATGCGTGGCGTCGCCGTAGCAACACTCGGCGTGAACCCGCCAGCTAGCCTATCGTTCCTCGCCGCCATACGTGCGGAGTTCAATCTCGAATTGAAGACGCCCACTGAGGCCATCACGACGTCGAGGTGTACGTGCATCGATCTCGAATTCACCAACGACCCATCATGCACTGTGCGGGACGTGATGTATGTCTCCACGTACTACTCGGACCACAAGGCCATGGCAGTGTTTGTGTACCCCTGACCATGTACGCCGTCACCGGAACGATAAGAGGGTGACGACACCGGTGACTGTCTAATGACACCACCCACAGCGCATCGGCAGTCGTACTACTTCGATATGCCCGAGACCTGCTGCGGGCATACACTGCCTGGACGACGACATAAAAGAGGACATGTGGAGTGTCGACACCGCTTGGACGGCATCAAATCATGTAAATAAACGCAACCCGACCCACCCAAAGTGCCTCATTCTTTAAAACACAACTCGGCAACACCAGTGTGCAGCACCCCTCCGCAACAGCAATCTAGCCAAAAGAAACAATTTCGCGTTCTCATCTCAATAATATTCTTAGGGATTGTCGAAATTTTTTCTTTTCTTATTCTCTCTACATTCTTTTCTTTTTTCATGTTTTTCCTTTTTTTTTTCTAGGGATACAACTATAGGGAGCTTGCACGGACGGCGGCGACGCTATGCACTCTGGGTAGGCAGCCATGTTTTTGTCAGAGGCGGCCAGCGAGTGGAGTAGTGCAGTCGCGTGTGCGAGCGTTGGAGTAGCGTGCAGGTGTGATCGAGTGTGAGCGCGACGCAAATTTAACTCCAAGGAGTGCCGTGAACGATGTCAGCGACACGGGAAGACTACACTGCAACGCTGTGCCAAAAAGACCGCGAGCGGTACGAAGAAAAGATGAGACTCTGCGGACTGGACCCATTCACGCTTCGTGTGGTTGATTGATTGACTTGTGGGGTTTCACGTCCCAAAACCAGCTCTGATTCTGAGAGACGCCGTAGTGGAAGTCTCCGGAAATTTCGACCACCTGGGGTTCTTTAATGTGCACTGACATCGCACCGCACACGGGCCTCAACATTTCGCCTCCATCGAAATGCAACCGCCGCGGCCAGGCATACAGACGTTAAGTGCGGGCGACTGTGTAAGCGACGTGGACTTGCGGCTGCGCGTCGACAGCTCCGATATTCACGAATTTCTCGTTCGATGGACGAGTTTTATTACCCGGGACCAGATGAAGTCGAGAAAGGCCCTAAAGGGTCACAACTTTGTGACGAGTGGGTTGCGGGAGCCGTGGGTGAAGAAAGTCGCCGCCTACACCGTGATCGTCGTCACTCAGGTAAGACGTGTTAAATTTGACTTTGCCGTAGATGCTAATGTTTGTTTCTGTCCAGGTTAACCACTCCCAGAGCGTTGACAAGCCCCCCCCGTCGAGGTCTGCACTGCGAATGCTCTCGGGGCCAACACATGCTCAGCCGGTCAAAGTTGTAAAGCGTGGCATTTTTTGTTTAAAATAAAGCGATAGCTTACATGATAACCGGTAGATTGATTCGTCATTAAAGTGTTCCCGTACCTGACACGAAGTGGCGAGAACAGACGAAATAGTTGTCGGCGTTAGCTTCTTGAATGCCGCGTGTGCGACAGCCAAGCCGCCAACGCTCCGACAGCTTCTTCGCCTTCCGGCACTCGTGTAGGCGCATCTTTGGGATTTTGGAGAAACTGTAGTCTTTCGTGTGGCTCTTAAGCTTCTTCGGCTTGCTCTGGCTCTAATTATTGAAGCCTAAGATTACACAGTGCACCATTACGTCTCCAGGCAGTGCCGACGCCACGAAAACGACTGCACTCGCCGGTCGGCTCTGACAAAAAAATGGCTGCCTACCCAGAGTGCATAGCGTCGCCGCCGTCCGTGCAAGCTCCCTATAGGCATTCCTGATGAAGGCCGTTCTCCGGCTGAAGCGTTCAATAAATGCTTTCCCCAGTTTTGTTGCCAATTACGAGGGTCTACTACTCATCTATCTATCTATCTATCTATCTATCTATCTATCTATCTATCTATCTATCTATCTATCTATCTATCTATCTATAGTTATCTCGTGCTTGTAGGTGTTTGCGTGCCAGGTTTCTGTTTCTTTATTGGTACGAAGAATCATTGCGCTATCCAACTCCCCTAAAAAGCGTGGCACGATTGTGAATAAATAAATGCAAGTCCATAAAATGATGTTGCCGAGTAGGTCCTCAAATAGTGCTAGGAGTTCAAACTAGCGCTACATTAATTCAAGCCGATTTTACCCGATATTACTGTAATCAACTCCGGACCACATGCTGAGCAAGAATACAGTACTACTGGGTGTTTGTTTATTGCAAATAAGCACTGAAGCGCGGATATCCATAACAATGTTCCCAGCAACTTCGCTTTCAAGACTTGGAAACTGCACTCACGTGCCAGTATTTTTGTAGCATCAATTCAGTTCAAACATCCACAATTGCGTGAACGAGAGTGACCTAACTAAACCTGACTTCTAAAAGGGCATTATGGCAAAGCGTGTTCGGGTTTGAACTGTCCTCTCTTTGTTTCAAGGAATGGAGTCAACAATATATAACAAAAGCAGCCTCATAAAAGCTCAAAGAATTGTTTGCACACTGACTTCGTGATCACTGCCTGGATCGCGTAAGGTGCGCAAGCCTCGGCACACAGGTCTCGTTGCTTTGTTGAGGTTGTCGTGTTTCCAGCACGACACATCAAGCAATGGTTATTGAATTTCATCTATAAGCTTTATCTCAGTGTGACGATCAACGTAGCTCACTTTCGCGAAAATTTGTTGTCAGACGATACAAGGTACACGAACTTTCTCATTCTTCGCTACACTTGGGTGTTGATCCAGCAAGTGCTATTTTCAGAAGTGCACGCACTGGAACATGAAGGCTGTAAGTAAGGCAACCATGTATTACAGACAGCACGTCAAATACTTCGTGAGTCGACTAAGATTAAAAGACTGTAAAGCAGCAAGACGCGTCGCAACTGCGCCATTCTTGCAGGGCCATTGGATGCAAACGAAGACCGTAGCAGGCTCAGTCCCAAGTTGTAGGAAACCAATGTAGATTCAGACAGTGAAGAAAAAAAGAAAGAAGCAGGTAGAAAGAAGCAAGCATTGTTCCTACGTTTTACTACGGTGGTCGGGTCCTCGCACACGCGTACTGCTTCCGCGGTCCGTCTGCAGTGAACATTCAGTGTCCGTTCAAGTTGTTTAGGAAGTTACCAGCTGCCGAGTGCGCCGACTTGAGGTCGACATGCATGCCGCACGTCAGTTCGTGAAGTTGCCCCTTCAGCGCAGAAGCGAGAGGAAGCCTGACGAAAGTTTCGAAGCCGTGTCTTCCCGAGTCGTGAATTGCGACGAACGGCAGGCCAGACCACGTGCGAAGGCAGATGTACTCGTGGCTCGCCGGCCAGCTGGGAGCGTCCGTCATCGTAATGCAGCCGTAGGATCCCGACGCGTTCTGCGTGGTCAAACACGACCCTTTACACCCTAGGGTGTGCACAGTCTTAGCGAGGGAAGTGATGAAGGCGCCGCCATTCTCCTGCGTCGCGTTGTTGGCGAAACGAAAGAGCGTCCAAGGGCTTAGTTGGTCCAACTGTACGAGCCAGCAGTAGAACCAACAGATCCGCTTGAGGCGTTCCGCCATCACGTCGACCGCTTCCAGGGAGTCCCGGATAGCCGTGACGGTCTGGAGTACGTTCATTCCTTCTACCTTGGGAGCCCAGGGGCCATTTATTCCCGGCGTTTGCAGTACTTCTTCGGGCACGTTGAAAAGGTGGTTACATAATATTTCGATGTCGGTGGCCGTCATCGTGCGAGTTGGATGCAGTTCAGGGAATCGCGCGGGGAATGTGTAACGGCGCTTGACGGTACGACGCAGTCGCCAGGCGGTCGACGGCTCAGCAGGTCTCACGGCGACGATGATCAGCAAGGGAATGCGGTGGTTGTCCGGCAGCTTTTCTCCGCTAGGTGAAATATGAATAAATGGCTTGTTGAAGCCCTTCAGTATGCTGAAGTAACTGATCGAGCGGGACAGGTAAAGGTAGTGACTAAACATTGTCAGAAGTGACGAAACACTGCCAGTCATTGAAATGCGAGGGCTCTCACTGCGGCAGTCATTTTTCTGGTGTTAGTAGGTGCGTTTCTAAAAACGCTATCGTTATCGCCGAAGCTAAAGCGGACGCTTGAAATACACCTTTTATAACGTCTCTATACGCGCAGCATATCTTTCTAAAAAATATCTACTTGAAAAAAAAATGGCGTTCCACGTGTGAAATCTCGGGATCTGCATATCTGATATGGCGAGCAAAGCCTTAATGTTCCTTTATTTCTGATTTCGTGTCATCTTCTCTTCGGAAGTGCGGTATGATAAGCCAATGGTCGTGATCCGTCGCAGTTGGAATCCTGACAGATAGGTCCATTTATTTTGCGAGTTACAGCTTTCTCTGCACGAGCTCGTCGACTGTGGGAGCAGCCGGATTTTTGCGTGGCACCACCGACGCCGCTGACACAGGCTAGACAACACAATGTTAATGTTCTAGTACGGCACCGTGCAGAAATATCGAGGCTCTGCCTCACATTGATACGTAAACTCCTGTGGCTAAAGAATGATTCGAAGGCTACCCGAGCATTGAGAATTTCTGTGCTGTCTAACCCCTGCTCTCTAAAAAAAAAAAAAAAAAAGGCCGCGTATTCGACCGCGTGAGCACACAGCACTGTGACGCATTTCCTCATGGCAAGCTGCAGCGCGTGCACAACTCTTTTGCCGGTTGCACGTACAGTATAAGCGGCGCCGTCAATTTGCGTTTCAGGGCCACGCATTATATTTTACTTTTTATGTAAAATCGGCTTCGGCGCTGACTGCAGCGTCGTACATCCACATTTTCTCCAAGCGGATGTGATGTTGCTACGTCGGTTGCGCTGCTGGTTCAGACTGGCTGGGAGCAGCCGGGAATAAAAACAGCTGTCGCACATGCTTACAATAGGCGTTAAAGGTCAACTCCGGTGACTTTTCAGTGTCCATGGACGTCAGCGAAATTTTCAGTATATGTTCTCATCGTCACTGTAATAATATATGTGAAGTCAGACAGTTGCAAGTCATCTAGTTTTCCTGAAAACAAATTTTAAAGTTTTTTAGGGGGTTCTCGTACGGGCCACCCAGTGTTATTGACGTTATTAGTGTGTACGCTGGCTACCCTGGCAGGCGGGCTGTCAGGAGCAATACGGTGGTACTTAAGTGCTCAAATTGGCGCTGTCAAGTTCAAAGCTGGCATACAACACAATGCATCGCCATATGACACCGCAGCTTTCATTTTTCTGGCACCAGCTCCATATTTTTGATGGCGGGGACACTTGTGACGTCACCGCGTACCTGGCAAGAAGCATCTACCTGTGTCGGTTTCGTTTTCAGCACATTGTTCATTCGGTTATTTAAAATTATTCGTGGGTTTATGAGTAAAATCATCCACCCTGCCTTTTACAGGACTATGAACACCATTGTAAAATATTGATATCAGAACATGGTGAAAAAAAAATCCACGCATATCCACGGAGTGAATGACGATGAGCGGGCGAAGCTCCGGAGGTTCATCGGTAAAAACCGTGAATCTTCCGTGAGTCTTGCCCAGTACATCATCAAAGACGTGACAAATACTTTGTGTCACAATCTAGCGCTCTCCTATCACACTAGAGCACGCAGCGAGTGCCCCCGCGGGGTCTATTGATCAAGTCACGTACTAGCTAAGCAGCACCGCAGCGCTCGGATGGACAGACAGACAGACAGACAGACGGACGGAAGGACAAACGGACAGGCACACGGACGTACAGACAGACGGACAGACAGACTCCCATACTACGCGTTCCCATACATCTGAATGAAGCGAGCACCGCAGCGCCATCCCGCCATCTAGTGAGCACTTCACGAAATAGAGGTGGCTACTTCAAACGGAGGATGGACAGACCCACGGCATAAGGAGCTTCGCCCCTAAAAACCGCCAGAGTTGCCCTACGTTTTATGCTTTCCGAAGCTACTAGAAGGCATACATTCGCGCTTTCTAATTTCATTTCGCGTGCTACTGATACGAGGATTTAACGCTGTGCGGTCCACTTGGTTGCTGTAGCTCAAGGCAACGACGCCTTCGAAAAGTTCGGTCACCGTCGTGGTAGGAAGGCCACAATGGTCAGCACGGTTCCGGTACTGCGAGATGTCAAGCTGCGTTACGGTGGCTATAGGCGCGTTTTGATTGGTTGGACACGGCCAACACGTCCCTGGGTGAGTGAAAGGGGATGCCAATATTTGTCTGTCTGACTATTTTACATTTGAAAGTTGAATGTGTTCTGCTTCTCCGCGTCAATCTTGAAAATTCCTTTTGCGTATTCTGATGGCAATACGCGAGGAACCCGTTTCAATGCAAATCACGGAGAGTTAAATTTGGTTTCAGTGCCCCTTTACTGAAAAGTTATTTACATCGTGCTCAAACTACGGGACAGCTGTCCCTAAAAAGCCAAGGAGCGAACCCTCATACGCACAACAAAACCAGCCATTTCGAGGTGCCCATCGATATGTCATAGTACAAAGCCTCCCTTCCTGCTCTGGTACATGAGAAAGAAAAAAAAAAGGATTGTATACATAACTCAGCCTCTCCAGAAATCGGAAAGTGTTCATTTTCGGGCATCTTTAAATGTACTCCGACTCCTTTAATTTATTATTTGTGGGAAAAGCGAGAGGCTGCGCTGACGAAATGGTTTCTCCCAGTCCCTACCAAAATGGAGTGCGACCTTCAGTCGTGGTTTCACAAAGTTCGCAGCGCTACAGTCCTGTAGCACGGCCACTGTGGCTGTTGACGTAGTACCTGGTAAGCCCAATGCACAGAGTAAAGTTGAGACCGAGGGCCGAAGGTTCTTCTTCGGGATTCCAGCTCCCCGCTCGGCGTCCTAAACGCACCGTACGAGACGGCATGGGCGAGTTGGGATGGAGCTGGCTGCCGCTGGTGTGGCCTCGATAGGCTCGCGGGCAAACGTGAAACGAAGGAAGAACAGGCTCGGAGACTCCGGGTTAAATAAAAGGTGAGGAAACTTGTATTTACAGTAATATACAAAAAGGAATACAGGGAGTTAACTGATACATAGAAATAAAACTGACACTCAACTACATGTAGGGCGACCCTACTCCGGCGTAGCACTTTTCAACCCGTTCAGCATGCCCCGTCACATGGCGGAGCCACCTTTACCAACACAACTGCCCCGCCTTAACGTCTCAGCCGGCAAATCATCTTCACTTTGCTCAGGCATTGGGCAGCGGTTCCATCCTTTGTCCCGCCCCCTCAATTAGGCCGGTCCAATTGGTGAAATCACCACCCAATCTGTTGACTGGCGAGAGGGGTATGTTTGTACAATAATAAAAAAACACAGTCATCACCACTAAACAAAACTGATTGATTGATTTTGGTTCGGTTAGGAAGGGACGCTAATTTCTGCAGCCCATGTAGGGAGCACGGCTAAGCGTCCGTGGGGTTGGGGGAAAGGGAGTGAAAGAGATAGAGAAGAGAGAAAGGCCGTAGTGGAGGGCTCCGGAAATTTAGACCACCTGGGGTTCTTTAACGTGCACTGACAACGCACAGTACACGAGCCTCTGGCATTTTCGCCTCCATCGAAAATGCGACCGCCGCGGCCGGGATCGAACCCGCGTTTTTTGGGTGGCAGCTGAGTACCGTAACCACTACACCACCGCGGCGGCTACTGAACAACACATACATAAAAGCAAGCCATGTCACCCAAAGCCGAAGGGCGAGGGCAAAGATATGATGCATGTGAGACGCGTCACTGGTACACGTGTCCTGTGTGATCGGGCGCAGTTACAGGAAACGAATGGGCGTCCAAGATTCGCCCGAAAGAGTTATTGTCCGAAGGAAACCTTCCCATGGGAAAGTTGGTCCGTCAGCGCGTCTGCTTCTGGTTATCTCATCAAACAAGCCGAGCCGTACTGGCTCTTACTCAGACCCGTTTTATCGGCACCCTGCAGTACTTAGACGCATGCTACCCCACGGCGTGCGAGGAAGGGACGCTTGAACAAAAGCCATTCCGCGGCAGGCGTGGGCCACAGCCCAGTGACCACAAACAGGTGCTTCCGACGGCGAACAACAAACGGCTTGCGAGTTTCCATGGCTGTCAACATCGGCACGTCGCATGCCGACGCCACAATCAGCGTAGCCGCCCCAAGTCGTCGTAATGACGCACGAGGTGCGGTTTGCAGAACGACCGATGTGCAGCTATCGCTGCGTGGTCACGCACAAAAGGTCCCGCCCGGCCCTCCATTCAGGCAAGCGAGGTGGAGGCTTTGTCTCTCCGCGGTACGGAGAATTGGGGGTGGGCTACCACATCCGCTCGTCCGCCAATTTCGGAAGAACTGCTTTCTGAACCACCGCCCGCTTCCTCCATGCGCGCGCGGGCGCTCACAAGGTCGTGTATACATGTACACCTGGAACGCCGCAGGGCGTCCTAAAGGTCCAGGCCCTCCGGGGTCCGCCTGTGTCACTGCCGCGACCACTGTTCAAGCATCGCCCCTCTTCACTCCGCAGCGGGGCGCCCGTGTCCCCAGAAGACGCGGAAGATACAAAGGAGGAAAATAAACAAAATCAACAAATACGGCCGGGGTCATGTATGCGGGGCAAGTGTCGATACAGTTTGATCTATGCAACACCGTGTTTTTCATTTACATGAAAAAAAAAGGATTTTCTACTCCTCCCTCACGCGTGCACGGATCCGTGATTCGTGATCGCGCGATGGCTTTTAAATGCGAAGCATTTCTTAGCGAACTTCGGTGACTTTGAGCGTATCTATCTATCTATCTATCTATCTATCTATCTATCTATCTATCTATCTATCTATCTATCTATCTATCTATCTATCTATCTATCTATATAGCCGCCTACGATTTTGTGCTCTCCTGGCCGTTTCGCTAATGGGATATATGCGAAAGTAAGTACGGCACAACATGACTGCCTGACGAACATAAATGACAGCTCATAACATCAAAATCATGACATGTATGTCAAGACCGGCATGATTTACATGCCACGGTATTGGTGCTCTCCTGGCCGTTTCGCTAATGGGGCGTATACGTAAATTGGTATGCCACAACATGACTGCATGACGAACATGACTGACAGGTCTCAGCATGAAAATCATGATATGCATGTCATGAGCGACATGATTTACATGCCACGCGTTTCGTTAACAGGTAGGTGTATACGAAAATTGGCATGCCACAACATTACTGCATCACGAACGTAAATGACAGGTCACAACACGAAAATCATGGCATGCATGTCATGAGTGACATGACTTACATTCGACGGTCTTGGTGCTATCGTGGCCGTTTCGCTAATGAGACGTATACGTAAATTGGTATGCCACAACATGACTGCATGACGAACATGACTGACAGGTCTCAGCATGAAAATCATGATATGCATGTCATGAGCGACATGATTTACATGCCACGCGTTTCGTTAACAGGTGTATACGAAAATTGGCATTCCACAACGTTACTGCATCACGAACGTAAATGACAGGTCATAACATGAAAATCATGACATGGATGTCATAAGTGACATGATTTACATGCGACGGTCTTGGTGCTCTCCTGGCCGTTTCGTTAATGGGATGTATAGGAAAATTGGTTTGGCACTACATGACTGCATAACGATCATAAATGACAGGTCATAACGTGAAAATCGTGACATGCATGTCATGAGTGACATGATATACATGCCACATGTTTCGTTAACAGGTATATACGAAAATTGGCATGCCACAACATTATTGCATCACGAACGTAAATGACAGGTCATGCCACAACATTATTGCATCACGAACGTAAATGACAGGTCATAACATGAAAATCATGACATGCGTGTATGAGCTGCATGGTTTACATCATGCAGTCATGGGGCTCTTGTGGCCGTTTCGTTAATTTCATATGAACCAAACTCGGTATAGCGAGACAACAATGCAAATCCATTTTACGTTCCTGATGCGTGCATCGCATTTCCTTGATTCCCACTGCACGTGGGATCTGCCAATTTTTTTAAAGACGATCTTTCTTGGGGTAGTTGAACGCAGAAATTTTGGCCTGTCTGTTTGTCACACGATGCAGCAGCCCGGCCAAAGTTTAAGCACTTGCCTAACGCCCAGCCATCATGAACTGGTAGCTGTGTTTTTATTAGGTTGTGTGTTCCTTTACTAGAAAATACATAGATACGTAATTCTAAAGACCCTAGTGTTTGTTAGGCTGCGCTAAAAATTCGACACAGGGCACGAACAAAGGCCTCTGCCGACGATTTGGTGCAGCCACCAGGTAGTTGCTCAGGGATTCTGCACAAGCTATTGTTTCCCGACGGCGCTACCAGACGGCGTCCGTCTCACGCAGCGCAGTACTGCCGGCTGAAGACTATCGTCTTTCGACGACATTTGCAGTGAAGCACGCAGAACGTGGCCAATTTTTTTTAGCCCGGCTTTTTCCTGTTTACGCTGACCACGCGACGAACATTTCTTTGGCTAGTAGAGGTATACACAGCTTCGCCGTAAAAAAAAGAAAGCAAGCCAGCGTAGCGCTGCGGAGAAGGGGAAAAGCTCACGGCGAGGGGAATGCGGCGCATGCGCATAAGTCATCCGGTGCGGCGCATGTGCACAGGTGGTGTTGCGCCATCCTCCGCCTGTACCGATAAAAATAGCGTCGCGCAACATAGCGGAAGTGAGGTAGAGAGGAGTGAAGCAGGCGATAGTGGGACGCTTAGCGCTTCCCATTATTCCCTGCTTCACTCAGTGCCCTGCGCTCTAGCTCTGCAGTGCCTTGTCATGTGTAGCCTAAGCACGCAGCGTACCATGACAGGGCACTGCATTTCGTGCTATCATGCTTGTTTTCCTTACTGACTTTCAAAATTCAAGAAGAAAACTAGGTTTACATTACGGCCTAACGAGCGATATAAGGTAGTGAGGGATGTAGCGGAGTCTGACTGCGGATAAATTTTTTGCACATCAACAGGCGTTTAATATCAATAGGTGGGCGTCGTTTGCATGTCATCAACCTGGAATTGTGACTTTCTTGATGGCAGTCGAACCGGCGTAGTTTCTATCACTAATACCCTGTAGCCGTCCATATAACCCGGCGGGTCACCGCCGGGGGTTATATCCCGCCGTGGATAACCCGGCGGGTTTCCGCATGGGTGAACGATCCAGCTTCCTCCTTGTAGTTAATCCCCGGCCGGAATAAACTACAGGGAGGAAGCTGGAATCTTCCGGAAATTATTTCAGAGGACATCGCCATACGGTGTAACTCATAGTGGTATCGCGGTCCTGCCGAATATAGCCCTGACTAGAACTTTCCACAAGGCCAATGTTCATGACATATACTACACCAGTAAGAAAGATGAATAATTTAATTTCGAAGTATTTGGAAGGCTGACTCGTTTCCCATCGTTGCGGTGAGTTTTTAAGTCATGGATGTCTGGTTGTCCCCTTGTGGACTCGTTTCCAACAAGCTTGTCTTACATATATTAAAATGTCCTGCGTTGCGAAGTTTTCTGCCTTTTTCCTCAATCACAAAGCAGTAACTGTTTCCGACAATTGGTTTCAGTTGGTATGACCGTTGTGTCAGGAAGATTGATACGGTGGTCGCTATCTTGGGAATGTTCGGCCATCGGGTTGCGATCTGTTGAAAAATTGCAGAGGTCATTCCTGTGCTGTCGAAATGTTTCTTTGAGGTTTTTCGTTTCGCCGATGTAGCTCGCATCACATATTTGTATACAGTGGCTTGGGCTCTCTCATTCGATGAATGGCCTTCGGCAATATGTAGAGAACATGTGCTCGTGGGCTTGTGAGTCCCTCCGATGCCTTCTTTTGTGACAATACGGGTGATAGCTTCGCTAACGCCTCGGACATATGGGAGAGTGTAGTGTTTTTGTTGTGGTGTTGATTCAGGAGCAGGAGGACGCGGAATTCTCGGCAAGCGTAGCCGTGCTTTTGGAATTGAAGTGCTTTCGGAATAAAGGTTCTTGGGTAGCTGTTTTTAGTGAGTTCCCCGACTATCGTTTGTTTTTCATTTGTTTAAATGCGCACGGCGCTACTTGTACTTGTGCCTATATACCCCTGCATTGATGCCTGACTTGACGAATTCCGGGGGGAGGGGGGGGGGGGGGCTTCCCTTGCCTACGTGCCTGATGCGAGTGCATTTCGTTGGGGGACAGCGACATCAACAACGCTAACTTCGTTCACATAGGGGCGTCTGAAATCTAGTTGCGAATATTAACGCCCCGATGCATGATAAAGCGATGACTAACATAGCCGCTCCATGACACGCTCGTGTTACATCGGAAACGCGTTTACAGCTTTCTCATCGTTTGCTCCCAGCGGACGCGTCAGTGGCTGCACATTTGTGTGTTTTGCTGGCGGGGATTGGAAATATACCGGCGTTTGGATATATATAGGCACAGTGTACGTTCCCCTGGCTCGTTCGAGCACTCTATTCAATGTGTCCTTAATGGGCATGTATCGATAATGTCCAAACACACGCCGTCACAGGCGTGGTGGGCCGGCAGACTGCACATGTGTTGATCCACAGCTTTAAGCCTCGCACTATAGTCTGCTGTTGGTCTGCAAGGAACGATCATAGCGACGGCTGAAGTGCCCGGGAAATACATGCACTGTTAAGGGTAGGGGGGGGGGGGGGGGGTATACATATTCACTGAGCAATTACTAAGCACCTGGTCGACCCAAATACCGCTACCTTATTAATAATAAAATATAGGGAAGCTGGCACTCGTAGCGCAAGGCAAGCAAAGCACCTGGCACTTGGCTGGTTGCGGGTTTTCCTCCGGTGGAATGAGGTGGAGTGAGGTTCGGCTGGGTAGTGCCGAAGGAGATGCCGCGTCCACTGCGTTACGCCAGCAGTAATTAGTGTCACAACAGCGAGGCTGATTGGACGCGCAACTCTTTTTTGAGATTGCGCAACTACTCTCTTACAAGCAGCACTGGTTTAGGCGAGGTTTTAATACAACAGCGCAGTGAGTTGAGCCCACGCATGATGTTTTTTTTTTCTTTTTGAATTGACCTTGGCGACCCAGGTTGATGGTGCTTCTCAAGAGCCCTTAATGCAGTACTGCATTCTAAACTTCTTGCTAAACTCGGCGTTCTTTTAAACAGTCCTCAGCTGCTTCACTGGACATCTAGCTCTTTGTCATCTCCGCCTCATTCCGTATCTTATTGGTCAGTCGAGTTTACTGCTAATAATTTGACATCTGGAGAGTCTCACGGGTCCATTACTGCGCCTCTACCTTTTCTAATATACGCAGAGGAGTTCCCTGCTTACACCTCGTCTTCGCTTCATCTTCTTTTGGATGATTACGTTTTATACGAAATGACTAACGCTCCCAGTGATCATTTAGGTTGGCAGGAGTCATTTAATGAGTTTTGCCATTATTGCAACACCTGCAGATGAATATTAATTATAAGAAAACCGTACTTATCTATTGCTGTAAATAATTATCTTCCGTTTTTAATTACTCTTTCGATAACCGTTCTGTCGACAGAGTTTATGACTGCAAGTATCTCGGTGTGTTTTCATTAGTCACAATATGCCATGGTCGAAGGACATTGAATATATATGTAACACAATGCTGAAAACAAGCTGGGTTATATCCTCGTCGAGCTCTATCCTACTATCTGAAACAAACTAAGCTTCTCTTATGCAAATCACAAAGCAGTCTAATTTCTGACTATGTGTCGTTTCGAACTTGTACGATCAGTGATAAAAAAATACATAAAAAAAGATCTGAGATTTATATGTCCTCGTTATGACTGCAGTTTCTCACCCTCTTCCCCTCTACCGTCTACCCCCTACGTTCTTCTTCAACCCTCACCCTATTCTACTCTTCCCTTCATTGAATGTCGCTTTATTGTCCTCGCCGAATTAAATCATTGAAGTTCTATCACAGCATCATGCCGTTTCGAGGTAAACTGTCAAATGACGTGGACTGCATGAACTTTGCTCCAGCGCCGCCATGGTCGTCTACTGGATATGGTACTCGGCTGCTGATCCGAGGGTCGCGGGATGGAATCCCGGCTGCGGCGGCTGCGTTTCGATGGAGGCAAAATGTTGAGGCCCGTGTACTGTGCGATGTCAGTGCACGTTAAAGAACCCCAGGTGGTCAAAATTTCCGGAGCCCTCCACTACGGCGTCTCTCATAATCAGAGCTGGTTTGGGGACGTTAAACCCCACACAACAACAACAAACTTTGCTCCACAGTCATGGACGACACAGCGGTTCCATAAGTGTCTCTGTTCACATGAATGGAAAACGCGGGATGTCTGGGTGCGAGCAAATGCCCTGTTTCTACTCCCCTCATAAGGGTCTCAAATACAAAAAAAGAACACATGAATTGTAATCGCCACGAAAACATTCGAGTAAACTGTTCTGCGCAGTTGAGACGAAGCGTATTGGAAATGTAAATCATTCAATTTCCGTGTGAAAATACAGAGAATTAACTAACAGGTTAAGAAGGTTCATCAAGAAGGTGGCCGAATCGAACCATTTCACGCAGCGATATCTTTCAGTTTGCTTCCGTACAGCACTGGCACGTGGACTTCAAGAAAAATATTATGGCTAAAATGCCTTGTAAGGGTTCATTGCAAAGCGGATAGATATATGCTATAAAATACGGTCCGCTAGCCCGCCCGCCATTTTCGATCTGTTCGGCTGTCATATACCTTCGGGTTGATTCATTCTGCAATGGCAAGCACTGGCCAAAGGCTAATCTAATCAAGAACACCTGATTGCCAACCGAGTAATTCGCCACCGCCCGCCACCTGAAGCTTGCAGCATGAAAACGCTGATAGTTTCCAGATAGTCAATATTTGAAGCATAAGCGTGCCTGCATATGACTAGAAACCTGGGTGCATCAGTAATCACGTGACGTGAGCAAGGTTTTATGGCACCAGGGCTGGTGCCACGCATGCGCTGCTCGGTTCTGCTATATCCTCCCCTGCGTGGATTTCGCATAAAAAGGGCCATTCGACAGAGGCGTCAGGTCAGTCCTCGGCTTGCACACGACATGGCATGATCATTTCCTGGAGTTTCAAGTGGTAGGTTGTCGTTGCACAGCTGCGGCTACACGTAAGTAAAACCTGCAAATATTTTCAGAGTTTATGTCGTCGGGGTAGAATTTTTGTTTGTTCCTTCTCGGCAGCTATGCATCCGTCATTCCGAAGGGTTAATCCAGTGCCTTAATCCAGCGATGACCGTAAGTGAAAACAAAAGATGACGGCTTATCTACGTTTCTGTCCGCCGCACAAACGAGAGAGAACGCGGCCTGTTTAATCTTGGGAATAACTCGAAAACGTCGCTGTTAGCCAGGCAAGCAGGTCCATAACACAATGGCATGTTCACAGCCCAATGCCGTAACTTTCCTCTGGGTGCTTGAGCCAACATTAGCTGTACATTTACAATTGCTCCGTTTCACGCCTCTCGGACTTCCGTTCTTCAGCACTGCGGTTGGCAGGTTACCCACTGCGTTCTCCGTATACGTCACATTCTGCCTTCCGACGGCTTTGCACTGTCCTCGGTCACTTGTTGCTTAGGTGCGCTGTCATCCCCTTCACCCTCTACGCACTGACGTAGCACACGTTCTCCCTCGTCATGTAAACAGCATTTCGCTAATCGTCATCTCGTACCGTTCTTCTCTGCAGGTACAGTTCCATGGCCTGGCACACCATGGGGGCGAACGCCTTTTTGCGAAAGCTGTGGCTGCTTATGTGCTCGTCCACCCATCCTGCCAAACTAGGCACCCACGTCAGCCTGCCGCAGTCCGTGAGCTGCCCACGGGCTGCTCCCGTAACCAGTAGGGACATATTTCTTCGTCGGCATTTGACGTGTCACTGGGCATGACCATTTCATATATGCCGACTACGGTGACATAATGTGCATCGGGGGACCATACTTCATTGGAGCGTGCTTGTGCCACCCATCACGATGACTTGACTGCCGGCAGAGGGTTGGAGGCCCTGGTCGTGTGTCACGGCCTATTCCGCCGCGCGCTAGCTTTGTGCCCACTGGGCATGCTCCCTGTACGACTAGCGCTTCTCGGGGCATTCAACGATATTCCCGAATTCACTGCGTTCCATGGCCGTCGCCCCTCCATCTGACGACATTCCTTCAGTGCAATTGGTCTACCCTGAGTCTAGTCATCATCACCAGCTGATGGCATTGTTCCCATTAGACACTCTCGTCTGGCGGGTTGCTCCTGGAGCACCTGCTCAACGACGGGTCTAGTCATGATCTGCTTCGTGTGCCGCCGCGTAATTTAATGTATTCCGTTGCCTTTCAACGGGGCCTCGCAATTTTAATGTACCTCGTAGTGAAATAAAACGTCAGTTTTTATTTCCGAAATTCCCGCCCGTTTCTTCATTGCTGCCTCCTCGTACTACCGCGCTTTACGCTCAATGCACACCACGAGGCTGGGAGAGTACATTTGAGTGACCACCAGTGCATGGGCAGTACAAGAGGTGCACATGACCGTTGTGCAAAGCTGCACGGATCTACGTGACTATGGTAAATAAAGCTGCGGGAAGAAAATTTTTACCAGGGCCAACATTCACATTTATGTCGCAAATGGGAACCCATATTAGGATGAACCCATATTATTCATTACATACATGAACTTTAGCACAAAATATGAGCTACATCAGCAGCGAGTCAACTGCGTTCAAGAAAGACAAGCAAATGAGCTTTCACACTCGTAGCTCCTATGTACGGTCGTTCACGCCCTTGCTTAAGAAATCCTGCCTCCCAATGTTTGCTAGCGGTTTTTTTTCAAAATAAAGGTTATCGGTGAGAGCAGGTTATTAATAGTGCTATATACTAACCGCATGGAATAATCTATTTTACAATTTACTGTACTTTTGATGTCATCTAAAACTGTCTGCGGGCTTGGTTTTCTTACAAGAATAAAACCTTTGTTTACATGAAATGCACTGCGCAGCAAGTTCATGCCAACTAATTTCTAAGCAGCTGTCGTCGTTGCGCTTCTCGACTGAATGTTATGCTCATGAGTGCTGGCGACCAAGAGTTCTTCAGGTACGAAGGACAACGTGGAGAAAACGCAGAACTCGACCACGAAACTGCACAGAGGCGCTAAATAAAAGCAGAAGGCAATCTCCCCTTCAGCGAAGTTTGCATAGAAAGTGCCCGAGCGAGGTTTTGCTTACTGTTTCCTAAAGTTCAACGCCGCAGGTAAGATTTGATTACGCTTCTCACAGAACTTTGTTCAAAATAAAACGTCGAACACACAATCTGTTGCTTTAGCGTTGGCCCGAACATGCTGCAGATTTAAAGGGCAGCTGAGGCGGTTTAAAAAAATATTGAGTTAAAAGCACCTTTTGTACTTTCGAACCTACTGAACACGAAAATCGAAACAAAATTTAACGCAGGTCGATCAGAAAGGCATTAGCGAGAAATACCGAGCGCGCGCGCCGCCTCTATCACGGCTAGCGGTTACCTTGTGATTGGCGGGGAGCTCAGTGACGTCATTATCGGTACCCGCCGCAGCAGCGGCAGTGCATGACCAGGCTCTGTTTTGACAAAGCTCAATGGATGCGAACTGCGTCGTTGTTTATATTCTTTTTCTTGGGTGGGGGGAGGTTAGGGTGTAAGCAACAGTGGGACAGTCCGCATGGAATAGTAGTCGTTGCAGTGCAAATAAACACGGTTAAAATAATGCAAGAGCTCTGGATTGGCCCTTATATGACAACCTACAGCAACAACTTCTTTCGGAGGCATTTGTTTACAAAGTGAACGAAGGTCTTTCAAACGTAACAGTATTTCTGGTGGGAACCCAGCGCCAAAGGACTTGCGATACTGGAGGTATGATGCGAGTGCATTTCGTTGGGGGACAGCGACATTAACAACGCTCACTTCGTTCACATAGGGGCGTCTGAAATCTAGTTGCGAATATTAACGCCCCGATGCATGATAAAGCGATGACCAACATAGCCGCTCCATGACACGCTCGTGTTAGATCGGAAACGCGTTTACAGCTTTCTCATCGTTTGCTCCCAGCGGACGCGTCAGTGGCTGCACATTTGTGTGTTTTGCTGGCAGGGATTGGAAATCTACCGGCGTGTGGATATATTGTGAAGCAGGGGTAATAATGCCGTTTTATTAAGCCTCGAGGCAGTAGCGCACCCAGGATCCCTGCCAGGGGGGGTTCAAGTTTTCGCGAAGGGCCAGGCATCCGATTACACAGTTGTTGCATGTAAAAAAAA
Organism: Hyalomma asiaticum; assembly: GCA_013339685.2. Lineage (NCBI taxonomy): Eukaryota > Metazoa > Arthropoda > Arachnida > Ixodida > Ixodidae > Hyalomma > Hyalomma asiaticum. Next base: position 74,491,601 of record CM023488.1, on the reverse strand, counting down.
AAAGTAAATAAATGCCAAATAATAGCAACATCAATAATGATGATAATTTTTATTATTTTTTCGGCGTTCTGCAGAGACATTAGCTCCACATTCTAGGGCATAGGAGCAGTTACGGAGTGGGACGGCGGTTAGGTCGGCCTCAGGGGGGGAGGGGGGTTACAACCCCCCCCCCCCCCCCCGTCGGTGCGCCACTGCCTTGAGGCTCCGGAAGAGTGGCTGACACCAAGGCGCAGATTGGACCCAAGATGGTAACCGACCACAGACGAAGATGAAGAGACCGAGGTGATGACTATGTACAGATGAAGTAGAAGTTCCCAATGATTGCCCACACTAATTTCCCGCGCGCGAGAGCGGCCATCCTGGCCGCAACTTAAGGGGATGGAGAGCGCTGGGTGAACGGCTTCATACGGGAAACATGGACCACTTCGGTAGCGCGGTAGCGGCGATCAGGTGGAGCGACAACAGGTGCGACGCGGTAGTTGACGGGGGAGGTCTGCGCCAAGACGGTGTATGGGCCGATGAACCGAAACTGAAATTTGTCACATAAGCCAGAGGTGCGAACTGGTGTCCAGATCAGCACTTCATCGCCAGGGCTGAAGAACACGATGCGGCGATGTGCGTCATAGTAATCCTTACGGTCACGTTGACGAGCTTCGGTGTTCATGCGGGCGATCTGGCGACAACGGAGGAGGCGGGACACATATTCTTCACAGGTCGATGAAGGTTCTTTGATAGGTGCCGCGAAAAAAGAAACGTCAAGAAAATAAGAGGGCGAGCGGCCATAGACGAGGTAGAACGGCGAGTAGCCGGTTGTGCGTTGTACAGACGTATTATAGGCAAAAGTTACAAATGGCAAAATTGTGTCCCAGTTCTTGTGATCTGGCTGAATGTACATGGTGATCATGTCCGAGAGTGTGCGGTGAAATCGCTCGGTTAGGCCGTTGGTCTGCGGGTGGTAGCTGGGGGTTGTCTTGTGGGTGGTGCCGGAGGCTCTGAGAACTTCGTCGACTATTCGTGAGAGGAATGCTTTGCCACGGTCGCTCAGGATGACGCGAGGAGCACCGTGACGGAGTATTAAGGATTGAAGGATGAATTCAGCGACTTCAGAAGCCGACGCGGAAAGCACACAAGCAGTCTCGGCATATCGTGTCAAATGGTCCACGGCTGTCACGATCCATCGGTGACCGCTCGAAGTCAGAGGAAGGGGACCGTAGAGGTCAACGCCGACGACTTCGAATGGTTCTTACGGACACGGAACGGGTTGCAGTTGTCCGCTTGGTGGTGTTGTAGGGAGCTTTCGACGCTGACAACGGTCGCAAGAAGCCACATACCTCGCTACACTGGCGGACACGCCTGGCCAATAGAAACGAGCTTTGATGCGGTCATAGGTTTTATGAAAACCAAGGTGACCAGAAGTCATATCATTGTGAGAAGCCTGAAGGACTCGAGGCCTTAGAGAGCGAGGTAGAACAGGCACTCAGCGTCGGCCGTCAGGGTGGTATACAAGGCGGTACAAGACGTAGTCTGAGATCTTAAACTGTGCCAGCTGACGGCGAAGGCGGGCGTTAGGTGGACGCGAAGTTCCTTTAAGGCGGGCCACGATGCGCTGACAATAAGGGTCGGCAAGCTGGTGAGACTGATATGATGTGTTGTCATGCGGCGGTACCTGATCCACTGTAGCTAACGAGGTAGCGAGGAGGAATCTTGCGGGAGCTTGTCGCAGAAGGCGGTTGAAGGCCCACAGTGTGTCGCAGGAAGCGGACAGCGAGAAAGTGCGTCTGCATCCTGGTGTTTTCGACCAGACTTGTAGGTAATGGTGAAGTCGTACTCTTGGAGACGGAGAATCCACCGACCAAGGCGCCCAGACAGGTTCTTCAACGTCGAAAGCCAGCATAAGGCGTGATGGTCCGTCACGATGGTAAAATGACGCCCGTGAAGGTAAGGTCGAAATTTCTGCACAGACCAAACGACAGCTAAACATTCTTGTTCAGTGATGGTGTAGTTCCTCTCGGCGTTTGTCAGAACGCGGCTTACGTAAGCAACGACCCGTTCTCGTGAAGACTCGTCTCGCTGCAGAAGAATGCCACCAATGCCGTGGCCACTGGCGTCGGTATTCAGGAAAGTAGGTGCGGTTTCGTCAAAATGGCGGAGTACGGGCTCAGAAGTGAGGGCGCGCTTCAGATAGTCGAAAGCTGATTCGCATTCGGGAGACCACACAAAGGGAACATGAGATCCGAGTAACTTGTGCAAAGGGGAAGCTATGGTGGCGAAGTCCCGTATGAATCGGCGAAAATAGGAAGCGAGGCCTAAAAAACTGCGCAGATCCTTGGCCTTCTCGGGACGAGGAAAGTGCAGAACTGCGGAAACCTTGTCAGGATCAGGGCGAATGCCGTCCTTGCTGACAATGTGACCCAACACCTTGATTGTCTTGCTTGCGAAATGGCACTTCTTGGTGTTTAGCTGAAGTCCAGCGTTGGCAAGGCACGTGAGAACTTCATCCAAACGGCGCAGATGCTGAGGGAAGCTTGACGAAAAAATAACGATATCATCTAGATAGCATAAGCAAGTCTTCCACTTCAAGCCACGGAGAACGGTGTCTATCATGCGCTCGAACGCTGCGGGTGCATTGCAGAGGCCGAACGGCATGACGTTGAACTCGTATAGTCCGTCGGGCTGTTGAAAAAGCCGTTTTCTCTTTGTCGTCCTCATGCATAGGTATTTGCCAGTACCCGGAACGTAGGTCAAGAGTCGAAAAGTACTCGGCACCCTGTAGGGAATCCAAGGCATCGTCTATGCGCGGCATAGGGTATGCATCTTAGCGCGTTATCTTGTTAAGTGCCCGGTAATCTACACAGAACCGCACAGAGCCGTCTTTTTTTCGAACGAGAACAACGGGCGATGACCAAGAGCTCGAGGATGGGCGTATTACGCTGTAGCATGTCAGCGACGTTTTCTTCAATCACTTTCCGCTCGGCGAACGATACACGATATGGGCGACGGCGCACGATGGACGTGCCTTCGGTCTCGATTCGATGCGTTGTAATCGGGGTCTTTCCCAGCGAAGTGGAATGCACATCGAACATAGCTTTGTGCTTCTTGAGCAAAGCCAGCAACTCTTGTGATTGTGAAGGTGTGAGGTCGGAACTGATGGTAGATGTAAGAGCAGGAAGCGACTTGGAACTCCCAACAGATGACGCTGCAGAGTATGTTGATTTGAAGGAAAGCAGTGATATAGGCCCCGATGCAGGAATGCGCGCCAATGTAATGCCTTTAGGGATGAGAATTTTTTCTGGTGTCGTGTTCGTCACGTAGCACAACCACTATCAAACCGAACCAGCCCTGACACAAAGGCTATCCCTCTTGCGAGACAGCGGACAGATGGTACGATGAACACGTCACCCCGATCAATGACATCAGACATTATGGTCACAATTGTGTGATGGCGGGGTGGTAGCTCAGTGTCTTGCGCAGCGAGAAAGTGAAGAGGTGCGTCATCGGTGTAGAGTGAGTGGTTCGTGTCGGTCATGTGGATAACCCGTTGCCGGCAGCAGATGGAAGCGGACGCCGTAGAAAGAAAATCCCATCCCAAGATGAGCTGCTGGGAACACGAACATAGTACGGCGAATGGTATCCAATGTAGAAGTCCATCAATGGAAACTCGGGCGGTGCACATAGCAGTAGGCCGAATAGTGGATCCTTCAGCAGCAAGTAATGTATAGGTCCGTCATATGGAGTGGTAACCTTTCGCAGACGCCAACACAAATCACGACGAATTACCGATACACTAGCACCAGTGTCTATTAAAGCTTCCACTAAGAAACCCTCTACAGAAACCAATATCATATTACACGGGCGCGCTGGAGGAATTTTTGTCCGGTCGTCCGATGCAGCTTTTCCTCCTGAAGCTGCATAAGTTAGTTTTCCGGACGGCGATCGGAGAAGGAAGAAGCAGGGCGCAGCGGTGACGTAGAGCGGCGAAGAGGTGATGGGAAGCGGCGCCTCGCCGGACGGTAGGCAGCAGGATGCGTGGACTCTGCAGGTGGTGGTGGGGAACGACGTCGAGGCGGAGAATACGGACGGCGTTGGAAAGTCGGTCCGGCTGAATAGTCATCCCGCTCGTACATGTCGTAACCGCGGCACAGTGTACGTGCTTCTGGCTCGTTCGAGCACTCTATTCAATGTGTCCTTAATGGGCATCTATCAATAATGTGCGAACACACGCCGTCACAGGCGGGGTGGGCCGGCGGACTGCACATGTGTTGATACACAGCTTTAAGTCTCACACTAGTCTAGTCTGCTGATGGTCTGCAAGGAACGATCATAGCAACGGCTGAAGTGCCCGGGAAATACATGCACTGTTAAGGGTGGGGGGGGGGGGGGTATACATATTCAGAACTTGTTGCTGGGCGAGTTGGTTGACATTCTGAGCACACATGGTAGCGCAAAAAACCGAAACGAAAGACTTAGGAAGAAGTGGAGAAGAAACGACAGGTTGAGCGCCCAACCTGTCGTTTCTTCTCCACTTCTTCCTAAGTCTTTCGTTTCGGTTTTTTGCGCTACCATGTGTGCTCAGATTATACATATTCACTGAGCAATTACTAAGCACCTGGTCGACCCAAATACCGCTACCTTATTAATAATAAAATATAGTGAAGCTGGCACTAGTAGCGCAAGGAGAGTAAAGCACTTGACACTTGGCTGGTTGCGGGTTTTACTCCGGTGGAATGAGGCGGAATGAGGCTCGGCTGGGCAGTGTCGAAGGAGATGCCGTGTCGACTGCGTTACGTCAGCAGTAATCAGTGTCACAACAGCGAGGCTGGTTTGATGCGCAACTCTTTTTTGAGATTGCGCAACTACTGTCTTACAAGCAGCACTGGTTTAGGCGAGGTTTTAATACAACAGCGCAGTGAGTTGAGCCCACGCATGATGTTTTTTTTTTAATTGATCTTGGCGACCCAGGTTGATGGTGCTTTTTAGGCTTCTCAAGAGCCCTTAATGCAGTACTGCATTCTAAACTTCTTGCTAAACTCGGCGTTCTTTTAAACAGTCCTCAGCTGCTTCACTGGATATCTAGCTCTTTGTCAGCTCCGCCTCATTCCGTATCTTATTGGTCAATCGAGTTTACTGCTAATAATTTGATATCTGGAGTGTCTCATGGGTCCATTATTGCGCCTCTACCTTTTCTAATATACGCAAAGGAGTTCCCTGCTTACACCTCGTCTTCGCTTCACCTTATTTTGGATGACTACAACGTAATGAGCAAACTGCCTAACACTACCAGGATAATACGTACATAAATACACTATAAAGTGGACGGGGGGACAACCACCTTCGTAGCTCAGTTGGTAGAGCATCGGACGCGACATCCGAAGGTCGTGGGTTCGGTTCCCATAGAAGGCAGATTTGTCTTTTCGTCCACTTTAATTCCTTTCTACTTTCTTCACAATTACAATACCACACGTTACTACCCCTATGCTTTCCTAGGCTTCATTGTCTATTTGCTCATTAAGTTGTTTCTAACAAATAAAGAACGAGCCCTTGACCCCGTCCCTTTCGTTATTTCATTGCTTGGGCCTCGTTGCGGCCGACTTGGTGCCTTAGGTAGCATGAGAGGGCTTATTGGGCAGCAGCCATCTCATCTAAGTTCATGTTCTACGTGACGCCTCCTGGCAACAAAGTATGTTCCACACACGCCACCTGGGCTACGAGTGGCGCTGCCTAACACTCCCAGGATAATACGTACATAAATACACTATAAAGTGGACGGGGGGACGACCGCCTTCGTAGCTCAGTTGGTAGAGCATCGGACGCGACATCCGAAGGTCGTGGGTTGGTTCCCACCGAAGGCAGGTTTGTAGTTTCATCCAATTTAATTCCTTTCTACTTTCTTCACAATTACAATACCACAAGTAACTTTCCCTATGCTTTCCTACGCTTCATTGTCTGTTTGTTCAATATGTTGTTTCTAACAAATAAAGAACGAGCCCTTGACCCCTTTCGTTATTTGGTTGATTACGTTTTATACGAAATGACTAAAGCTCCCAGTGATCATTTCGGCTTGCAGGAGTGATTTAATGAGTTTTGCCATTATTGCAACACCTGGCAGATGAATAGTCACTTGAAGAAAACCGTACTTATCTATTTCTGTAATAAATTGTCTTTCGTTTTTAATTGCTCTTTCGATAACCGTGCTCTCGACAGGGTTTTTGAGTGCAGGTATCTCGGTGCGTTTTCATTAGTCACAATATGCCATGGTCGAAGCAAATTGAATATGTATGTAACACAATGCCTGAAAAGAACTGGGTTATATCTACGTCGCGCTCTATCCTACTGTCAGAAATAAACTAAGCTTCTCTTATGTAAATCACCATGCAGTCTAATTTATGACTATGTGTCGTTTGGAGCTTGCACGACCAGTGCTAAAAACAATACAGAAAAAAATGCCTTTAAGACAGAGACGTACGTCATCCTTATGACCGCAACTTCTCGCCCTCTTTTACTCCTCCTTTACTGAACTTCCCTCTTTTGTCGTGGCTGAATTGAATCATTAATATTCTATCGTAGTATCATACCGTCTTGAGGTAAACTGTCAAACGACGTGGACTGCATAAATTCTGCACCGCAGTGAACGACTATACTTCGTCACAACTTGAGCTTAACACCTCACTATGTTCGCACTAACATGTTCGAATGAAGCTCTTTTTTTTCCTCCCCTGTTCCATTGAAGAGTGAGATTCGTTACCTGGTTCTGTCCATTCGCGCTTCTCTGCATGCTTCGTACACCCCTACCACAGCGGTGCCATATATATAGTATCTCCATTGGTAAGAATGGAACACACAAGATGTCTAGGTGCAAACACATGCCCTGTTTCTACTTCCCTCAGGTCTAAAATACAAATGAACAAAAAAGAAAACTTAATGCGGCAACAGACAATGAAGCCTAGGAAAGCATAGGGGAAGTTAATTGTAATATTGTAATTGTGGAGTAAGTAGAACGCAATTAAAGTGGACGAAAAGACAAACCCGCCTTTGGTGGGAACCGAACCCACGAACTTCGGAATACGCGTCCGATGCTCTACCGGTGAGCTACGAAGACGGTCGTACCCCTCGTCCACTTTACTGGGTATTTATGTACGTATCATCCTGGATGGATGGATGGATGGATGGACGGATGCTATGAGCGTCCCCTTTGTAACGGGGCGGTGACATGTGCGTCACAAGGCTCCTAAGAAAAATTTAAGAACTTTTCTTTTTTTCCCTTCTCTCCTTAAGTTGTCTTCATGCCTTTTAAATCTACTTCAGTTAAATCAATCATACTATAGCTAAAACGTAAATTCATAGCCCAGTTCAATGCGCCTTATGGAAGGAAGTCCTCATTTTCCCCTGTAATTATTTTTGTCCGTTCTCTCTGGTTTTCTGCCACCAGTATTCTAACCGTCTCTTAGTTATTTCAATCGCGGGTATCTTCAGCTTTCCACTGCTCTCCATGAAACCAAGGCTTCATGTAGGGTGGTGCCCAAACGTACACCTGGTTGCATATTTCCGCATTCAATCAGAACATGTTCCGTCGTTTCCCTATCTTCCTCAGAGCATGTGAATTTTTCTTGGGATTATTAGGCAGCGCCACAAGTAGCCATGGCGGCGTGTGTGGAACACACTTTCTGTCCAGGAGGCGTCACGTAGAGCGTGAACTTGCGATGGGATGGCTCTGCCCAATGAGCCCTCGCACGCTGCCTGAAGGCACCAAGTATGCCGCAACGAGCCCTTGACAACTTCCCTTTCGTTCAATAAACAAAGAAAGGACACAACAATTATGATGGTCACAAAAACATCCGAGTAAACTGTTCTGCTCACATGAGAGGAATTGTATCAGAAATGTAAATCATTCAATCTCCGCATGAAAATACACGGAACTAACAGGATAAGAAGGTTCATCAAGGAGGTGGCCGAGTTGAAACATTTCACAGAGCGACATCTTTGAGCTTCCTTCCATATACCACAGGCACGTAGACTTCAAAAAAAAAATCATCATGCGATTAAATGCCTAAAAAGGGTTCATTGCAAAGCGGAGAGATATATGCTGCAAAACACGGTACGCTAGCCTATCCGCCATTTTCGATCCGTTCGGCTGTCATATGCCTTCAGGCTTATTTCTTCTTGAATGGGAAACACTGGCTCAAGGCTAATCTAATTAGGAACAACAGATTATTTCCAAGCTGCAGCGGATTGCCAACGGAGTAATTCGCCACCGCCCGCCGCCTGAGGCTTGCAGCATGAAAACGCTGATAGCTCCCACATATTACAAAAATACTTGAAGTATAAACGTGCCTGCATATGACCAGAAACCAGAGTGCATTCAGTAATCACGTGAACAAGGCTTTACGCATTAGGCATGGTGCTGGCGCATGCGCTCCTACATTCTCCTATACCTCCCCTGCCATGTATTCGCATAAAACCAATCAAAGAGGGGCGGGCCGCCTCGTAGCCACGACTGGATAAGCATTCTGGACGCGAAATGGGAAGTCGTCGGGTTCGGGTTACCACGTAAGTTGTCCTGCAATTTAATTCATTTATTTCGTCCACAATTTTTTTGTTCCCCTCTCCCCTATGCCCTTCATTGTCGAGGTTTTACCAGTCTAATCCGCGATTACCGTAATTAATAACATATAAAGCTGACTATGCCTTCTGTATTCTGGCAGCTGAACAAACAAGATGTCTAGGTGCAAACACATGCCCTGTTTCTACTTCCCTCAGATCTAAAATACAAATAAACAAAAAAAGAAAACTTAATGCGGCAACAGACAATGAAGCCTAGGAAAGCATAGGGGAAGTTAATTGTAATATTGTAATTGTGGAGTAAGTAGAACGCAATTAAAGTGGACGAAAAGACAAACCCGCCTTCGGTGGGAACCGAACCCACGAACTTCGGAATACGCGTCCGATGCTCTACCGGTGAGCTACGAAGACGGTCGTACCCCTCGTCCACTTTACTGGGTATTTATGTACGTATCATCCTGGATGGATGGATGGATGGATGGAGGATGGATGCTATGAGCGTCCCCTTTGTAACGGGGCGGTGACATGTGCGTCACAAGGCTCGTAAGAAAAATTTAAGAACTTTTCTTTTTTTCCCTTCTCTCCTTAAGTTGTCTTCATGCCTTTTAAATCTACTTCAGTTAAATCAATCATACTATAGCTAAAACGTAAATTCATAGCCCAGTTCAATGCGCCTTATGGAAGGAAGTCCTCATTTTCCCCTGTAATTATTTTTGTCCGTTCTCTCTGGTTTTCTGCCACCAGTATTCTAACCGTCTCTTACTTATTTCAACCGCGGGTATCTTCAGCTTTCCACTGCTCTCCCTGAAACCAAGGCTTCATGTAGGGTGGTGCCCAAACGTACACCTGGTTGCATATTTCCGCATTCAATCAGAACATGTTCCGTCGTTTCCCTATCTTCCTCACAGCATGTGAATTTTTCTTGGGATTATTAGGCAGCGCCACACGTAGCCATGGCGGCGTGTGTGGAACACATTTTCTTTCCAGGAGGCGTCACGTAGAGCGTGAACTTGCGGTGGGATGGCTCTGCCCAATGAGCCCTCGCACGCTGCCTAAAGGCACCAAGTATGCCGCAACGAGCCCTTGACAACTTCCCTTTCGCTCAATAAACAAAGAAAGGACACAACAATTATGATGGTCACAAAAACATCCGAGTGAACTGTTCTGCGCAGATGAGATGAATTGTATGGGAAATGTAAATCATTCAATCTCCATATGAAAATACACGGAACTAACAGGTCAAGAAGGTTCATCAAGGAGGTGGCCGAGTTGAACCATTTCACACAGTGACATCTTTGAGTGACATATACCACAGGCACGTGGACTTAAAAAAAAATTACAGCATATCCACGGAGTGAATGATGATGAGTGGGCGAAGCTCGGGATGTTCATCGTAGATCGTGCCGAGTTCCGGATTAATTTAGTTAACGCGCATGCTACGAATCCTCACGGTTCAACTATGCACAATGCACAAGTGAAATCTCCCACCGGCACTTCATTGCAAGTCAAGATCCAGTGCCTATATATATATATATATATATATATATATATATATATATATATATATATATATATATATATATATTTATATATATGGGTTGCCGGTGAACGCTTCTCCAACGCGAGCAGTCGGTATTTCTCAATCAAGAAACTCGCTAGGAGACGCTGCCTGCGCCAACGTTGTCTCTCGCGTTTGCCGGGGCAGTGTTGAGTTTGCCGGGGAGCGCGTGGCTCCCGGCGCTCGCGGCGAGGGCGAGCGCCGGGAGCCACGCGCTCGCCCTCGGCGCGTGCGTGCCTCCCGGCAGGCACGCCGGTGGCTACCTACTACTACTACTACATACATCGGGGACGCACGACCCACGCCTTAAGGAGCTTCGCCCCTAAAACAAAAAAACACATGCGCTAAAACGCCTTGAAAGGGTTCATTGCAAAGCGGATATATATATGCTGCAAAACACGGTACGCTAGCCTATCCGCCATTTTCGATTCGTTCGGCTGTCATGTACCTTCAGGCTTATTTCTTCTTGAATGGGAAACACTGGCTCAAGGCTAATCTAATTAGGAACACCAGATTATTTCAAAGTTGCAGCGGATTGCCAACGGAGTAATTCGCCACCGCCCGCCGCCTGAGGCAGCATGAAAACGCTGATAGCTTCCACATATTAAAAAAAATATTTGAAGTATAAACGTGCCCGCATATGACCAGAAACAAGAGTGCATTCAGTAATCACGTGAACAAGGCTTTATCGCATCAGGGCTGGTGGCGCGCATGCGCTCCTCAATTCCGGTATACCCTCCCCTGACATGGATTTCGCATAAAAAGGGCCATTCGAAAGCGGCGTCAGGTCAGTCCTCGGCTTGTACACGACGTGGCATGAGCATTTCCTGGAAGTTTCGAATATTGGGAAGTCGTCGCACAGCTTGGGTTACACGTAAGTGATACCTGCAAATTTTTTCAGTTTATGTCGTCGGGGTAGAATTTTTGTTTGTTCCTTCTCGGCAGCTGTGCATCCGTCATTCCGAAGGTTTCATCTAGTGCCTTAATCCCGCGATGACCGTAAGTGACAACAAAAGATGACGGCTTATCTGCGTTTCTGTCCGCCGCACAAACGAGCGACAGTGCGGGCGCGTTATTCTTGTAATAATTCGAAGAATATCGCTGTTAACCAGTCAAGCAGATCTATAGCACAATGACATGTTCACAGCCCCATTCCATATGTTTCACTGTTGGCACTTGGGCCAACTTACAATTGCTCCGTTTCACGCCTCCCGGACTTCCGTTCTTTGGCACTGCTGTTGGCAAGTTACTCAGTGCGTTCCCCGTATGCGTCACAGTCTGCGCTGTGCCTGTCATCCCCTTCCCCCTCTATGCACTGACGGAGCACACATTCTCCCTCGTCATGTAAGCAGGATTTGGCTAATCATCAACTCATACTATTCTTTTCTGCAGGGACAGCGGCATCCCTACGACACCATAGGGCCGAACGCCAGCGCTGCGACTTTGTTGTCCACGTCTTCGGCTTTCATCGCCCGTCACGGCTCCTGATTTGCTTGTCTACTTACCCAGCCTAACCAGGCAGCCACGGCCACCTGCCGAAGATGAGCAGCTGCGCCCTAGTCCGTCAGCTGCCCACGGACTGCCCCCGTCACCCTCATCAGCAGGGACACGTTGTCCGTCGACATTTCACGCGTCACTGGGTGTGACCATTTGATATGCCGACATACGGTGACACCATGTGCATCGGGGGACCATACTTCATTGGAGCGTGCTTGTGCCGCCCATCGCGGTGATTTGACTGCCGGCAGAGGGTTGAAGGCCCTGGTCGTGGATCACGGTCTATTCCGCCACGCGCTAGCTTTCTGCCCACTCGGCATGCTACCTGTACCACTAGCGCTTCTCGGGGCATCCAACGATATTCCCGAATTCACTGCGTTCCATGCCAATCGCCCCTCCATCCGACGACTTCCCTTCAGTGGAATTGGTCTACCCGTAGTCCAGCCATCATCTCCAGCTGATGGGATTGTGCCCATTCGACGATCTCGTCTGGCCGGTTGCTCCTGGAGCACCTGCTCAACGATGGCTCTAGTCATGATTTGCTTCGTGTGCAGCCGCGTAATTTAATATATCCCGTTGCCTTTCAACGGGGCCTCGGCATTTTACTGTACTTCGTGGTGAAATAACACCTGAGTTTTTATTTCCGAAATGCCCGTCCCTTTCTTCATTGCTGCCTCTTGGTGCTAGCGCGTTTGACGCTCGATAAAGCCCACCCGGTTGCGAAAGTACATTTCAGTGAGCACAAGTAGAAGGGCAGCACACAAGGACGATCGCAGTACAAAAGCTGCATGTGGCCATTGTGCCAAGCTACGCGGATCTACATGACTATGACAAATAAACCTGCGAGACGAAATCTTTAACCGCCCCAAGTTTCACATTTATGTCGCAAATGGGAACCCATATAGCAACGCGCGAGCATTTGTGAAAATGCGACAGTAAGCATCAAGTTTGAAAGCTCCTCTGTAGTGCGAAAGCCGCCGCCCAGCGATAACCAATCGTATTTTCACTGGAATGTCCCAAAGTAGAGTGCCAGCTCAACCAGCCACCGTTTCGTGGAGCGATGCACTCCGAATATCTAGGCTGGTTATCGGACGCGCTTGCTTGGCAGAGTTCTGCAAATATAGTGAGAAAGATACTTCGCAGCACGGAGAATTTATGCAAACGGTTATGGTGGTTCCGCCTGCACGGTGGGAAGATCCGTTCCAGCAGTACAGAACATGGCGCGCTATTTTTAGGGGCGAAGCTCCTTAGGGTGTGGGTCTGTCCCTCCTCTGTATGTATGTAGCCACCTAATTTCAATCCCACTCTCTTGCCCTGAGCCCACTACTGCATAAAGGCACGTATGCGACACAGAAAGCGGGCATGTGTGTCCAGGCTGCCACCTGGACAAACGCATCATCATCAGCTACCTCTTTCCTGAAGCCATGCACTACGCCACGAAGCGCACATGGAAACATGCACCACGATGACACTAAATACCCAACAGTAACGAAAGACTGCCCGTTTCTAACGATGATGATGATGATGCGTTTGTGCTAGCGCGTTACGACGCGTGTAAGAACCTGGTGTAAGACGTTGTGGCCTCTCCGCCTTACACTCTTTCAGCAGTCATGTGATGCCGTCGGCCAACGCGCTGCGCGTTCCGGCCTGTGTAAGGGGCTGCGTAAGACGCTGTGGCGCCTCTCCCTTACTAGAGTGTACTGCACGTTTCTAACGCATTTGTGCTAGCGTCCCCTTAAACGCGAGATCCCAGAGTTCGAATACAGTGTTTCTCACGTCTTTACATGATGATCGACTGGGCGAATTACAGGGAAGATTCACGGTTTACCAATGATTCACTCCGGAGCTTCGCCCACTCATAATCATTCACCCCGTGGATATGCTGTGATTTTTTGGTCTTATTTCGCGGGTATAGGCGTGTGTGTTTCTGGTCTGATATACCGAATGGCCGTTATTAAAGCCTGTTGTGTGGAAAATGCCATATAACAATTTCATTGCATGGGCGTCACCTCGTTTTTCATTAGCATCCGTTTCATTAGCAAACGGGTTATCAGCGAGAAATGCCGAGCGCGCGCCCCGCCTCTCGGTCGCAGCATGCGGCGACCTCGTGATTTGCGGGGCGCGCAGTGACGTCATTATGAGTACCCGCAGCAGCAACGGCAGTCCAGGAGCAGGCACTGCTCGACCAGGCTCTGTCTTATCTAAAAATGTGCGAACAACGTCGTACTGTATATTGTTTTTCTTTTTGAGGTGGGCTGGGAGGAGTGGGAGGCTAGCGTGCAAAGAACAGCCCGACAATATGTATGGAATGGTAATTCTTGCAGAGCGAATAAACGCGGTTAAGATTATACAAGAACCCCGGACTGACTCTATGTATTGACATACAGCAACAACTTCTTTAGGAGCAGAACTCTTGTTTGGGCTATAGTTGGTGACCTTTCATAATGACTTCAAGACGCAAAAAATATACACAGACGAAGCACAAAAACAAGGACAAGCGCCTCTTCCAAGATACATGGGGAGCCGAAAAGTTTAGTAGTAGGTTCAAAAACTGTATCTTGTTGTCAGTTGGTATCTCGTAGGTGAACCTTAGCCCTCCAGATTCTGAGTTGAAAGCCCCGAGCATGTTGCTGGTTGGCCTGGTTAAGCTGGTCTGACGGAATGTCTTCTAAGATGACAAGAAAGTTGTCCACGTACCTGTATATTCGTTTCACGGGCTGGGCGCCTAATTTTTCTTCGATTCGCTTGTCCATAGCAGACAGAAAGATTTCACACAAGACCGGCGCGACCGACGACTATATACAAATTCCAGATCTTTGCACATAGAACTTGTTGTGATCGCAAATTGCGGTTGACTGCAGGTAAAAATCCAAAAGGGCCAGAAATTTTTCTGTGCTGATACGCGAGGCATTTTGGAAGTTCACTTCTCCGGAAGTGTTGATTCTGTCGTGGACGGCTGCAAGGAGACCTTCAAAAGGGATGCTGTAGTAGAGGTCTTCAACATCTATGGAAAATGCAGTTCCTAACTGCTGTGACCCATTCTTGGGGTTATCAACTACTATCAGTGAACTGCTTACAACGAAGGAATCGTTGCCAGTCAATGTGCTTAGGTGACGCTGTAAGTAAATAACCACTTGTGCTTGCCAGGTGCTCTTCTCTAAGACTATTGTTCTTCGAGGGTAGTCCGGTTTGTGCGGTTTTGCCTGTAAAGAAGACTTCCAAAAAACTTTCTTCAGCTTTGTTAATGGCCTTTTTCAGTCTTTCAAGATGAAAATCTTCCATTAGTCTGAGTGCCTTCTTTTGCTTCTTAGGGGCAAACTGGTGTGCTTGACATTCTTATCAATTGCTGTTTGAGCTTTTTTCTCAAAGCTCTCAAGTGGCATGACAACAAATCCTCCCTCCTTTTCTGCTTGCAGCAGGGTCAGTCCGTTGTCTTTCATATATAACCCACTACATTGGTGAAAGGGGCTCTGGTTCTTGGGTTTGTTCTCCCGGTTCGAAGGACGAGGTCCGCACCATCACTTATCGCCCGGTCCCTATTGTTTTCACCGGAACGGTTCGCGACCTTCCCGACCATGGCCAGCAGCTGCTGGGGGCGCGTTGAAGGTTCGCAGCAGAACTTCGGACCTTTCTGTAGTGCGTTAGTCACTTCGCTTGAAAGGACGGCTCCATCCAGGCAAGTGATGCTCCTGCTCGAAGGAGGCTTCTGGGTTGTCGCCTTCGATATGCTGCTTCTAGCCTCTTGCCGAAGAAAGTCGGCGGTTGGGATGCCAACCTTCGGCACTCATGGTACCGGCGCCTGTTCCTTTGCAGGTTGCTGCCGTCGCAAACGAGGCTGTCCTGATAGAGTCTAATCAGACGCCATACTTCAGATTTTAGGATTTTGGTCACCGTTTGGCGTGTCCCAAGGATGGTGTCAACGTGTCTCAGCGCAGCAACGTTCGCTACTTTCACGTAGGAGCGTCTGAAATGTAATTGCGCATATTAAAGTGCGATGCATGATAAATTCGATCATCAAAATAAGCGCTCCATGGCACGCTCGTCTTAGATCGCACACGCGTTTACCGCTGCCTTCTTATTTTGATGTAACAGGACGCGTCAGTGGCTGCGCATTTGTGTCTTTTGCTGGCGGGGATTGCAAGTGTTCCGGCGTGTGGATATATAGGCAGAGTCTACGTGGTTCTGGTTCGTTCGAGCACTCTATTCAATGTGTTCTTTATCGGCATTTATCGATAATGCCCAAACACACGCCGTCACAGGCGGGGTGGGACGCCGGACTGCACATGTGTTGATACCACAGCTTTAGTCTCATACTATAGTCTGCTGTTGGTTTGAGAGGAACAGTCAGAGCAATGGCTCAAGTGCGTGGTGAATACGTCACGATCTTAACAAACAACAAAAAAGGGGGGAATATGCATATTCACTGAGGATTTACTAAGCATCTGGAAGACCCACAATCCGGTAGCTTATTAATAATAAAATATAGTGAAGCTGGCACATTGTATAGTGAAGCTTGTACGTTGGCGTCGTTTGCATGTCACCGCCCTGGAACGGTGACTGTCTTGACGGCAGTCGAGCCGGCGTAGCTTCGATCAGTAACACCCTATAGCTCTCCAATATAACCCGGATCGTATTGGTGAACGATCCAGCTTCCTCTTTGACGTAGTTTACACCCGGCTGGCAGAAATTATTTCGGATGACGTCGCTATACGGTGCGCCTCATATAGTGGGATCGCGGTCCTGCCTCGTATAACCCCCGAGTCGAAATTTGACAAGACCAAAGTTCATGATATACATTATACCAGGAAGAAAGAAGAATAATTTAATTTCGGAGGATATGTTCGGAAGGCTGATTCGGTTCCCTTCGTTGCGATGAGTTTCTAAGTCGTGGATGTCTGGTTGTCGCCTAGTGGACTCGTGCTAAATAATGGTGGATCCCTCGCAGAGACTTAAGGGAAGACTAGTGAGGGAAGCTAACATGCACGCCACTAATAATAATTAATTAGTTGTATAGTTATTTAACTGTTTGCTTATTATTTATAATTTTAGCACATTCGGAGCCCGAGGGCATTACGGAGGGGGTGGGTTAAATTTTTAATTCAACATACTTTAAAAAAGCAGAATCTTGGGGATACATAAATACAATGAAGGAAACCAATAATAAACAAGGCAAATTAGAACAAAAATCAGTTGATTAAGAATGATAAACATAACAGGGTGTGCTACAACAAACAGTCAACGCAAATGAAATAACTCAACACAAGCACGTGCCCATCAACCAAAGAAAGCATAGTTGTAGCAGCATGTCAAAATATAGGCGTGGTCAAAAATGAAAAACAAAAGGGCTACACGAAAATGAAATATTGCTATAATCCTACAAAAATAATACTGTTATGACAACAACAGGTTAGTTACAGCAGCCTTAGACTTAGTTACCAGCAATCTTGACGACAGATCGGGAAAGGTGACGAATGAATTAAAAAAAAATGATTGGTGTTGCATGTGGGAATAGCAACGTTATGACAATGGTCGATGCGAGCAGATACGTAAACGGAAGGGGGTTATCAATTTATTCTTGAAAACGGCATTGTAGTAATATATCTTGTGGAACAGGCAGAGGCGAGATATTTTCCAACGTTGTGAAAGCACAGGTAACGATCAACTTATTTTCATGTAAGTCACGCTGGAGGTGCGATGACAGAAAGAACGAAACGAGCAGCCTGGCTCTGGATGGATTCATTCTGACAGATGAGCGCTTCTTGACTGGGGTGCCACACAGATGCAGCATATTCCAGTTAGGAACGAACAAACGATTTATAAATAAGTAATCATTCACAGGACTAGAAGAAAGATGAAAATTTCGGCGTATAACGCCCAGCATTTGATAAGCCTTATTGATTATATGATCTACATGCATCTTCCAAGAAAGATCAGAAGCGATGATTACGCCCAGATATTTGTAAGCGGACACAGGTTCCAGGTTAGTATTATCAAGATGATAAGAGGACATGCAGTGTTGTACTCAGACGTGAAACGCGCATGTGCTTGCGTATGTTAGTGTTTGATTCCATGTTCCACATGTTAGTCCAGTCACGAACCCTGTTTATATCAGACTGAAGAAGATCTACATCATAGTCATCGTTAATAACACGGTATATAACGCGGTCGTCGGGGAACAGGTTAATTTACGAACATAGATTATCAGATAAGATGTTATGTAGATGAGAAAAACAAGGGTCCCAGCACAGAGCCTTGAGGAACGCCCGATTCAACAGCTGGGGTGATGGAGGAAGTGTTATTAACAGTGACAAATTGGGAACGATCAGTTAGAAAGGAGTGAAGCCATTGGGAAACGTTAGGATGAATGTTTACTGAGTTTAAAAAGGAGCAGTTGATGAGAAACACAACGTAGGTCGTGCGACGGGTTGTGACAAAGGGAAACCCAGACGACCTTGTGCGGATGGTTACCGCGGTTCCGCGTGTATGTTCGATACACCTCAATATGATCCTGAACAGACCCTTGCGCTTGGTTTCGAAAACTGTTTGGTGTGTATCGAAGGCATTTGAGAAACACACATCCGAATTTTTTTTTTCGAGAAGATTTGGTGGGAGCGAAGATTATGAAAATCTCCTTTTCTGCATTGTTTCTCAACTTGGTGGAATAAGGATTGGGTGCGTGGTGCCGAAAGAGACTGCATGTTCACTGCGATACGTCAGCAGACATTAGTGTCAGAACAGCGTGGCTGGTTGGACGGGCAACTCTTTTTTGAAATTGCGCAAGTACTGTCTTACAGGCAGCCTTGGTTTAGGCCTGGTTTTAATACAACGCAGTCAGTTGAGTCCACGCATGACGTTTCTTTCTTTCTTTCTTTTTTTGTCGTTGATGTTGGCGACCAGGTTGATGTTTTTACAGAGTTCTCAAGAGCTCTTAATACAGTACTGTATTATAAACTTCTTGCTAAACTCGGCGTTCTATTAAACATTCCTTAGCTGGTTCATTGGATGTTTAGCTCTTTGCAAGCTCGCTCTCAATCCGTATCTTATTGGTCAACCAAGTGTACTGCTATTAATTTGACATCTGGAGTGTCTGGGGTTCTGTTATTGCGCCTCTACCTTTTCTAATATACGCAAAGGACTTCCCTGCTTACACCTCGTCTTCGCTTTATCTTCATTTCAATGATTACGTTTTATACGAAGTGAATAAAGCTCCCAATGACCATTCCGGCTTGCAGGAGTCATTTAATGAGTTTTGCAATTTTCGGAACACCTGGCGGATGAATATTGACTTAAAGAAAACTGTACTTGTCTATTTTGTAAGAAATATGTTTCGTTTTTAATTGCGCTTTCGATAACCGTGCTGTCGACAGGGTATTTGAGTGCAAGTATCTCGGCGTGTTTTTACGCCCTATATGCCATGGCCGAAGCGCATCGAATGTATATGTAACACAACGCTAAAATCTTATGCTGGGTCTTATCTACGTCGCGCTCTATCCTACTGTCCGAAAGAAACTAAGCTTCTCTTATGTAAATCACGGAGCAGTCTACTTTCTGCCTATGCATCTCTCGTTTGGAACCCGTATGAGCAGTGCTAAATGATATACAGAAAAAAAAACGCGCTTTTAAGATTCAGATGTCATCGTTATGAGCGCAACTCTTCACCCTATTTTGCTCCTCTTTAATGAACTTTCCTCTGTTGTCGTCGCCGAATTGAATCGTTAAATTCTATCACAGCATCATACCGTCTTGAGGTAAACTGTGAAATGACATGGACTGCATAAATTTTGCAGCACAGTCAACAACGAGGTTTTGTCACAACTTAAACTTGACTCCTTGCTATGCTCGCACTAACAAATTCGAATCGAGTAATTTTTTTTTCCCCCCGTTCCATTGAAGGCGTGAAGTTCGTTTCCTGATTGTGTCCGTTCGTGCTTCTCTGCATGCTTCGTGCACCCTTACCACATCGGTGACATATGTATAGTATCTCCCTTAGCAAGCATGGAAAACACAAGACGTCCGGGTGCGAACTCATGCCCTGTTTCTACTTTCCTCAGGTCTAAAATACACATAAACAAAGAAAAAAATTAATGCGCAAACAGACATTGAAGCCTAGGAAAGCATAGGGGAAGTTAATTGTAATATTGCAATTGTGGAGTAAGAAGAAAGGAATTAAAGCGGATGAAAAGACAAACCTGCCTTCGGTGGGAACCGAACCCACGAACTTCGGAATACGCGTCCGATGCTCTACCGCTGAGCTGAGCTCGAAGGCGGTCGTACCCGCGTCCACTTTATTGAGTATTTATATACATATTGTCCTGGGGGTGTTAGGCAGCGCCACTCGTAGCCATGGCGGAGTGTGTGGAACACACCTTCTTGAAAGGAGGCTTCACGCAGAACGTGAACTTGCGGAGAGATGGCTCTGCCCAATAAGCCCTCGCATGCTACCTAAAGGCGTCGAGTCTGCCGCGGCGAGGCGGAAGCTGTGAAATAACGAAAGGGAAGTTGTCAATGGCTCGTTGTTTATTTGTTAGAAGCAACTTAATGAGCAAACAGACAATGAAGCCTAGGAAAGCATACGGGAAGGTAATTATAGTATTGTACTTGTGGAGTAAGTAGAAAGCAATGCACAATTACAATACTATAATTAACTTCCCCTATGTTTTCCTAGGCTTCGTTGTCTGTTTGCTCATTAAGTTGGTTCTAACAAATAAAAAACGAGCCCTTGACCCCTTCCCTTTCCCTAAATAAACAAAGGAAGAACACCACAGTTATGATGGTCACGAAAACATCCGAGTAAACTGTTCTGCGCACACGAGATGAAGCGTATCGGAAATGTAAATCATTCAATCTCTGTATGAAAATACAGAGAACTAACAGGTTAAGAAGGTTCATCAAGGAAGTGGCCGAATTGAACCATTTCACACGGCAACATCTTTGAGTTTCCTTCCATATACCACTGGCACGTGGACCTCAAGAAAAATATTACGCGCTAAAATGCCTAGTAAGGGTCCATTTCACAGCGTACAGATATATGCTATAAAATAGGGTACGCTAGCCTGTCCGCCATATTCGATCTGTTCGCCTGTCATATACCATCGGGTTGATTTCTTCTGCAATGGGAAACACGGCCCGAAGGCTAATCTAATAAAGAACACCTGATTGTTTCCAATTTGTCGCGGATTGGCAACCGAGCTATTCGCCACCCGCCCGCAGCCTGAGGTTTGCAATGAAAACGCTGATAGTTTCCAGATAGTAAATATTTCAAGTATAAACGTGCCTGCATATGACCAGAAACCAGAGCGCGTTCAGTAATCACGTGAACAAGGCTTTATCGCATAAGTGCTGGTGCCGCGCATGCTCTTCTCGATTCTGCTATACCCTCCCCTGACGTGGATTTCGCATAAAAGGGCCATTCAAAACAGGCGTCAGATCAGTCCTCGGCTTGCTCACGACGTGGGGCATCATCCTTTCCGGGAAGTTTCAAATATTGGGAAGTCGTCGCACAGCTGGCGTTATAGGTAAGAAAGACCTGCACATTTTCTCATGCAGAGTTTGTCGTCGGGGTTGAATTTTTGTTTATCTACCTGTCATTCCGAAGGGTTAATCGAGTGCCTTAATCCAGCGATGACCGTAAGTGACAACAGAAGCTGACGGCTTACCTTCGTTTCTGTCCGCTGCACAAAGGAGCAGGAAAGCCGGCGCGTTATTCTTCTAATAATTCGAAAAACATCGACGTTAACCAGGCATGCAGATCCATAGCACAAGGGCATGTTCACAGCCCGATTCCATATGTCTCACTGTAGGCGCTTGGCCAGCATAAGCTGTATATTTAGGATGCTCCTTTTCACACCTTTCGGACTTAGGTTCTTCAGCACTGCGGTTGGCAGGTTACCTAGTGCGTTCTCCGCATACGTCACATTCTGTGCTCTGCTTTCCAAAGGCTTTGAGCTTTCCTCGGTCGTTAGTCTCTCGCTTGTTACTTACGCGCATCGTCATCCGGTTTAGCCGCTATGCACTCCAGTAAAACGAGTTTTCCCTCGTAATGTCTACAGCATTTCGATGATATTATTCTTCTCTGCAGATAACATTGCCTGGCCTTGCACGCCATGCGCCGAACGCAAGCACTGCAACTGTGTCGTCCTCGGCTTCATTCGGACGTCCAGGCTGCTGTTGTGCTCGCGTCTATCTACCCAGCCACGCTACGCGTCCATTGCAACGGCGGCAACTTGCCCCCGATGAGCAACTGCCCCTTGTCAGTGAGCTGCCTGTGCCTGCAGACTACCCCCGCCGCCCTTACGAGAAGCGGACATTTCACGTGTCACTGTGCTGACCGTTTCATATGCTGACCTTCGGTGACATCATGTGATCCTAGAGACCTTGCATTTAACGATGACTTCAATACTCGCAGAGGGTTGGTGGCTCTAGTCATGTATCACTGTCTAATGAGCCACGCGCAAGCTGTCTGTCCTCTCGGCATACTACCTTTACGACCAGCGCTTCTCAGGGCTTCCACAGATATTCCCGAATTTACTGCGTTTCATGCCAATCGCCCCTACATCCGACGACTTCCCTTCAGTGGCATTGGTATTCCCGTGGTCTAGTCATCATCTCCAGCTCATGGGATTGTGCCCATTCGACGCTCTCGTCTGGCGGGTTGCTCCTGGAGCACCTGCTCAACGATGGGTCTAGTCATGACTTCTGTCGTGAGCAGCCGCGTAATTTAATGTATCCCGTTGCCTTTGAATGGGGCCTCGGCATTTTATTGTACTTAGTGCTGAAATAAAACGTGAGTTTTTATTTCCGAAATGCCCGTCCCTTTCTTCATTGCTGCCTCTTGGTACTAGCGCGTTTGACGCTCGATGCAGCCCACCGGGCTGCGAAAGTACTATCGGCATCAAATGAAACGCGAACAGCGGAGCGCGTGGCACAAGCCTTATCAATGGCATAGTGCGCGCCGTCCACCAGTCATCGATATACAAACTGGATGTGCACGCCTGTCAATGGTGATGACTGGG
The DNA here is from genome assembly GCA_013339685.2 of Hyalomma asiaticum. Classification (NCBI taxonomy): domain Eukaryota; kingdom Metazoa; phylum Arthropoda; class Arachnida; order Ixodida; family Ixodidae; genus Hyalomma; species Hyalomma asiaticum. The sequence continues at coordinate 74,468,978 of CM023488.1, read as the reverse complement.
CGGCGAACACTATACTGTTTCTCATGCTTGAAACACGCGCTCCGCTGTTCGCGTTTCATTTGATGCCGATAGTACATTTGAGTGAGCACAAGTAGAAGGGCAGAACACAAGGACGGTCACAGTACAAAAGCTGCATGTGACAATTGTGCCAAGCTACACGGATCTACGTGACTATGGCAAATAAACCTGGGAGAAGCAATCTTTAACCGGCCCGTGTTTCACATTTATGTCGCAAATGGGAACCTATATAGGAACGAGCGAGTATTTTTGAAAATGCGACAGCATGTCATGTTTGAAAGCTCTTCTGTAGTGCGAAGACCACCGCACAACGATAACCAATCGTATTTTGACTGGAATGCCTTAAAGTAGAGTGCATGCTCAACCAGCCACCTTTTCGTTAAGCACTCCACTCCGAATATCTAGGCGGGTTATCGGACGCGTGTGCTTGGCAGAGCTCTGGAAGAATAGTCAAAACAACACTTCGCAGCCTGGCGACTACACCACTTATGTAGACGGTTATGGTGGTTCCGCCTGCATGGTGGGAAGATCCGTTCCAGCAGTACAGAACATGACGCACTTATTTTTGGTCTTATTTCGCGATTAATAGTTCGTGTATGTGTGTGTTTCTTGTCTAATATACGGAATGCCTTTTATTAAATCCTGTTGTGTGCAAAATGCCATCTGACAGTTTCTGTCATGGGCGTGATCTCGTTTTCCGTTGGTATCCGTTTGGTTAGCGCTAATGCTCGCTCCACAGAAACATTGGTTCAGCTGAGTTGGAAACTTAACTCTCGTTATCTCTGCTATGAAAAAAGAAACTTAAAATAAAGAGATACATTTGCTCGTAAGAAAGGGCAATGTATCCTAATAAGAGCGTATAATTTTTGTACTAGTCTTACATCGCTTGTATCGGGAAAGTGCTGTCCACTTGTTTCAGCTCATCGATCATTGAAGGGGTCCTGCGTCCCTTACGAAATTATGAAATTTTACTGGACAATATACACGAACTTCAGCAGAAAAGCTTGAGCACCGAGTCAATTGTGTTCAAGAAAGGCAAGCAAGAGAGCTTGCACAGTCGTTGCTCCTCCGTAATGTCGTTCACCCCCTTGATTAAAAAATTCAGCCTGCCAAAGCTTGCCATCGTTTCCATAATAAATGTTCTCAATGCGAGCAGGATAATTGTGCTTTCACTAACCGCGTGGGATAAATTATTTTGCAATTTACTGTACTTTTGATGGTCATCTCAACTTGCCAGCTGCGTGCTTGGCTTTCTTACAAGAATACAGCCGTTCTTTACATGAAATGCAGTGATTAGGAAGTTCATGCGAACTAATTTCTAAGCAGCTTTTTTATTTGCGCTCCTCGACTGAATGTTATGCTCGTGAGTGCTAACGAGCCAGAATACTTCAGGTAAAAAAGAGAACGGGGGAAACACATAAAACTGGACCACGAAACTGCACAGAGGCGGTAAGGAAAAGTAGAAGATAACCTCCTCTTCATCGAAGGTTCCTTGGAAAGTTCCCGAGCGAGGTGTTGCTGTTTTCTGAATTTCAACGCACGCATATAAGTATTGATTGCGCTTCTCACAGAACTATGATCAAAATAAAACGTGGAAAACACAAGCTGTGACATTAGTGCTGGCCTGAACATGCGCCCTATTTAAACGGCAGCTGAAGTGGTTTTCAAAAAAAAAATTAAGTGAAAAGTACGGTCTCATACGTTCACTACAGCGCTTCATAAGTTGCATTTATACTCTGAGGAGTTCCGTGCAGGAGAGCCAAGGTCACGAGGCCATCGAGCGGTGAATTCTTCCAATGCGACACGAAATGTCATTGTTCGGACCCGCCCCTGCGAGTCACTCCTATCAATAGGGGCCGCACACCATCCTCCTCTTCCCTTTTCCAAAGCTTCTCCCGCCACTGCACCGTTCGCGACTGGCAGAAGCCATAGTGCGGAGGGATACGTTAACACGTGTTTGCCCTCCTGATTGCCAGAAGGGGTCTGTAGCTTCCACAGTGCTGCACGGAACTCCTCAAAGAGACTACAGTTGGTGTCCGGTTAAAGTTATTGTGTTTAGTAAACTATATACAGTGCTTAACAGAAAAAAAATATTAACATTATCTCCCGTATACTGTACTCTTGGCTCGCTTAGATTCGCTGCGGTGCGCGGTACCGCCACCAAGGAGCGATAGACAGAGCGAAGAATATTCTTATGCTAATTCGCGCCGCTAGTCAGCGCTTCAGTAGTCTTCGCACCTCAACCACCGCGGAAGTTAGGGGCGTGGCGGCGTCGTGACGGTGCATTTCTTTAAGTATGAACGCCACCCCTACAAAATTTTTTGTGCGTAGCCAGGTGTGTTGAGTTGCGATGCGCACTGCTCCAGGAACGAAAGGACGGCCTTCGATAAGCAAATGATTGGCATTTTTTTTTTGGACTGGGCTGTATGCTTACAGAACGATCCACTGACAACCCGTTTAATTTCGCATGAAAGGTGCCCGCGTTTGCGGACTCTTCTCGTTTATGGCAGGTCTGCGCAGTGCTCTGGCGCCTGCAGTTCAGTGTTTCCGGACAGTGTGAGTCGTTCTAGAACTTTACCTGATGTACAACTGTCGAGGATCTAAGTGCCGTGTCGAGGTGCCGCTCATGTGCCACATGTAACGTGTTCACTTGTTCACAGCACCCAAGCCATCAACCGTCCCTCGATTCTCCGGATTCCCGCTTATGCATTCCACAACTTCGCGAAGACATGGTTTACTTTCGTGTTATACTGATTCCTATGACACAGGGATCAGTCACGTTTTTGCACGAGCCCGTGTCACGTGCCGGAGCAACAAACGATGATTTCGGCCATCGCACGTGTGGACGCAAGGTCCTTGACTGATGAGCCTTGATGAGGTTATGTCCTTGAACTGACGTAAAATCTTGGAAAGCTAATCTTAGCAGTTGTAGTTGCCTTTCTTCGAGCCATTAGAATAGACATGCGACTTTAGTATTGCCCCAATGCGATGAACTTGTATATACGCTCTTTCTTCTCATAAATCTTTTTTCTTCCCCTTTCCCCCGCTTTTCAGCGTGGAGTAACACGTCATACCAAGCTATAGCTCAAGCCGACATCTCTGCCTTCCTGTAAGTAAATCAACCTCTCTCTCTCTCTACACAACTGCTCAACTTACACAAGGGCTTCTGTCCTCGTGACGTATGGTTTAAAGCCAAACAGTGCAACATATACGAATTTCCTCGCTCTGTGCTTCGCAGGACATCGGCTCTCACCAATGCGTGGGATCCCACAAGCCTCATCGAGTAAACCACCGCCGCTCTTGGGCGCTGGTGAAGTTTAGGCATATGCCGAGCTCGCGTCAGTGAAAAACTGTGCCATTTCGTTTAATAGTTCCGGATGTGCGACTACGACTTTGGTTTGATCAGATGTGTTAATTTCGAAAACCTCTTGTGCGCCGCGACTGAGATAAACGACATTGAAGAACCCGGGCGCTTCGTTCTACGGAGCACACAATTAACTCCGGCATATCTGGTTGCGAAGAAATTTCGTAACAACGCAGCCGCTAAAGGTAGCAAGTCTGTGTCGAACTCGGTGATCAACGGTACATATACAGGAATTGAGGACAACTCGTTCAGTTCCTTCTTTTTTTTTTTTCGTTTTGCGTTAAAATGCCTAGTAAGGGTTCCTTGCAAAGCGGACAGATATATGTTGTAAAATACGGTACGCTAGCCCGTCCGTCATTTTCGATCTGTTCGGCTGTCATACACCTTCGGGTTAATTTCTTCTGCAATGGGAAACACTGGCCAAAGGCTAATCTAGTCAAGAACACCTGATTGTTTCCAATTTATCGCGGATTGCCAACCGAGTAATTCGCCACCGCCCGCCGCCTGAGGCTTGTAGCATGAAAACGCTGACAGCTTCCATACAGCAAAATAATTAAGGTATAAACGTGCCTGCATATGACCAGAAACCAGAGTGCATTCAGTAATCACGTGACGTGAGCAAGGTTTTATCGCATCAGAGCTGGTGCCACGCATGCGCTGCTCGGTTCTGCTACACCCTCCCCTGACGTGGATTCCGCATAAAAAGGGCCATTCGACAGAGGCGTCAGGTCAGTCCTCGGCATGCACACGACGTGGCAGCATCATTACCTGGAAGTTCCAAATAGTGGGTTGTCGTCGCACAGCTGGGGTTACACGTAAGTAAGACCTGCAAATTGTTGAGAGTTTATGTCGTCGGGGTAGAATTTTTGTTTGTTCCTTCTCGGCACCTATGCATCCGTCATTTCCGTAGGGTTAATCCAGTGCCTTAATCCAGCGATGACCGTAAGTGACAACAAAAGCTGACGGCCTACCTTCGTTTCTGTCCGCTGCACAAAGGAGCGAGAACGCTGCCTGGTTGATCTTGGGAATAACTCGAAAACATCTCCGTTAGCCAGGCAAGCAGATCTATAACACAATGGCATGTTCAGAGCCCGATTCCATATCTGTCTCTGCAGGCGCTTGGCCAACATAAGCTGTATTTTAGATTTGCTCCGTTTCGCGTACGCCTCTCGTGCTTAGGTTCTTCGGCACCACGGTTGGCACCTTACTTAGTGCGGTCTCCGTATACGTCACATTCTGTGCTCTGCCTTCCGACGGCTTTGAGCTGTCCTCGGTCGGTTGTTGCTTAGGTGCGTCGTCATCCTCTTCACCCGCTATGCACTGAAGTAGCATACGTTCTCCCTCGTGATGCCCGCAGGATTCCGCTACTCGTTGACGACCACGGTTCTTTTTATTCACCGAGCAGCACACACATATATATATATAGTCACGCGGCGACATGTGGCCGCATGACGGTATATATTTGTGTGCTGCTCGGTTAATAAACAGTTGGTAGTCACCCGCTTTCCTGTCTTCCTTGTGTTTTCTTTTCCTGTGTTCGTCTGCTTTCTTGGCTTGAATACGTCTTGCCATCAACACAATAAACCAGCTAGCCCTACAACGTGTTTTACTGTTCTTTTCTGCAGGCACACTTGCATGGCCTGGCACACCATGGGGCGAACGCCAGCACTACGCCTTTGTAGTCCACGACCTCGCCTTTCTTCGCCCGTCACGGCTGCTTCTGTACTCGTACCTCCACCCAGCCAAACTAGGCATTCACGGCCGCCTGCCGTAGATGAGCAGTTGGCCCTTGCCCGTGACTGCCTCCCCCTGTCGCTCTCACCAGCAGAGACACGTCATCCGTCGACATTTGACATGTCACTGAGCATGACCATTTGACATACTTGCATTGGGTGACATCGTGTGCATCGAGAGACCTGCCATTTCTTTAAAGCGTCCTTGTCTCACCCATCACGATGACTTCAATGCCGGTAGAGTGTTGGAGGCTCTGATGGTGTAACACAGTCTAATGTGCACTACGGTCATATTTCTGTCCGCTTGGCATGCTACCTTTAGACCGGTGTGTCTCAGGGTCACAAAAGATATCCCTGAGCTTACTACGTTTAATAAGGACCGGCCCTCCATCCAACCACTTCCTTTCAGAGGCCCTGGTATGCCGAGGGTCTAGTCGTCATGTCCAGCTCGTCGCATTATGCTCATTGGACGCTCTCGTCTAGGCGGGTTGCTCCTGGAGCATCTGCTCAACGATGGGTCTAGTCATGATTTGCTTCGTGTGAAGCCACGTAATTTAATGTATCCCGTTGCCTGTCAACACACACTCGCCAATTTAATGTACTTCGGGGTAAAATAAAACCTGGATTTTTTTTTCCGAAATGCCCGTCTCTTCCTTCATCCCTGCCTCTTCGTACTACAGCGTTTGACGCTCGATACAGCCCACTACGCTGGGAGAGTACATTTGAGTGAGCACCAGTAGCAGGGTAGAACACATGGGCGATCACAATACAAGGGCTGCAATTGACTTTTGTGAACACAGCGCTACGTGGCTCTGGCAAAGAAGGCTGTGAGAAGAAATTTGTAACTAGGCAGAGTTTCACGTTTTTCGTTGAGCGCTCCACTCCGAACATCTAGGCGGGTTATCTGGCGCGCCTGCTTGGCAGAGCACTGCGAATACTCAAAGCGATACTTCGCAGGACGGGGACTAGACAACATATGTCGACGGTTATGGTGGTTGTTTCCCTCGTGGGAAGGTACGTTCCCGCACTGCAGAACATGGAGCACTATTTTTCTAATTTTGCGGGTAATAGGCGTGTGTGTGTGTGGTCAGGTACACCGACTGACCTTTATTTACTACAGCCAGACGTGTGCAAAATACCATCTGACAATTTTGTGCGTGGGCTTGGCCTCGTTCGCCATTAAGATCAACTGTGGCTAGCTTTACTGTTGGCTTCACAGAACCGTTGGCTCAGCTGAGGTCACCACAGTAGGGAAGCTTATGTTCCGCTATCTCTGCTTTGGAAAGAAAGATTTCCAAATTCAGCGATACATCTGTTCATAAGCAAGTGCAGTGTACCATCTGGAACGAACAAAGCTTGACTGAATGCTGCAAATATTATAGCCGCTTTTTATCCCGCCGTGGTTGCTTAGCGGCTATGTGTTGGCTTGCGAAGCTCGAAGCCGCATTGCGATGATGGCGAAATGCCGAAAAGCACCAGTATACTAGATTTTGAAGCACTTTAAGGAACCCCAGGTAGTCAAAATTACCCCGGAGTTCACGGTGCCAGCGTAAGGAGGTTAGGCGCACTAGAGACGCACTGCGATATTCGGATTTGCTGTATGTGCTGGCCCAGAGTGAGCAAATGCATCGCAACTAGAACAGAAGCTCAGGGGAGATGGTGGCTTGAATCGATGAACATATCGCTACGAAGACAAGTCCACTTCTCGAAAGGTTGGCTCCTGCGACACTCCCTGTTCTCAATCGTTTTTTTCCTCCTTCGCATTCCCCCAGTGTAGGGTGGCCAACCGGACGCCTTTCTGGTTAACCTCCCTGCCTTTCTGTTTTCCCCTTCCTTCCTTCCTTCAATCGTTTTTGGCGATCTGTTCAAATCCATCGCTTAGTTTTACTGGAAACGTGTATAGCTGCGTTGAAATAAGATTATATTCGCAGAAGGTGGTGGTGACAACATCTTTATTTCATGGTCACGGGGAGGTCCCAGGGTGGGCCATCTCGGGGGCGACTCCCTCGGCCCATGTGACTATTTTCACTTGGTACCCCAGATCGATGGCTGTCCTTAGTAGGGCCAGCTATAGGTAAGTTTAGAGGGGGCTGGCAAGAGCGTTCGTGGAGGAGGCGAACCTCTGTATCCCCAGAGGATTCGGTCTCGTGTTGCCAGTTCATTGATGGGACAATTTTGACATATGGCGTTGTACTCGCCCATTGGTGATGAGTGATAATCTGTGTGGACTCAGAAATAAGTCTGTCTGAAGCTGTCCTAAGACTATAGCCTGCGCTCTGGTAAGGTCTCGATGAGGCGCCGGGTAAGTGCGCCTGATTTCTTTGTATATATAGTGTGCTAATTTCATTATATGTGGTCACGCCCTCACCCGGAGAATCCGAGTCAGTGCCGTGCCTCCCGGTTTGTTGGCCCTCGGGCGATGCGGCGCGCCTCCTCGTTCCCAGGATTCCTCGAGTGAGCGGGACCCATACTAGATTAAGTCTGCCCGATTGTTAGAAAGAGTGGTAGTAATTTCTTAAAACTTGCTGCGTAGTTTTACTAACGGTGCCCTTACTGTAATTTAGAATGGCGCTGTTTGAATCGCTCACGATTGTACTGACAGGGTCGTTCGTGATGTCTAGAGCGACCGCAGACTACCCCGCTTCAAGGGCGGAGATAGCCTCGACTGTGGCCGCGTTTAAAATGCGGCCGCTCTCGGTCACTACTCTCACAACGTAGTTTCGGTTACCCTGCGCCGCCGCATCCACATAAGCAACAGAGTGGTCGCCTTTATACTTGTCCCACAACTCCTCTGCCCTGGCAGCGCAGCGGTTGTCGTGTCTTCCTGGGAGCATGTTTTTAGGAACAGGCTACTCGACCACGTAAAGCTTTGACGGCGACTGTCCATTAAGTGCGTGGATTTTCTCAGTTCGGCACACAATTTTTCTAACACGAAAATGTTTTATGCCGGGGTCCGCCAAGAAATCAGTGACTTACTTCCGTAACGGAAGTGGATGTCCGAAAAAATTGAAAAGTTTCACCCGCTCGGGGGGACTCTACCCCCATTCAGCTGGGATGCAACAATAGCAGCTGGAAGCTCTACTGATACACCATCGCAACATGGGTCATACAGGGAGCAAACTGGCCTTATATCTTCACTACAGTGCTTTACAAGTTGCGTCTGTCGTCCGGTTCAAGTAAGGTGTTTGTAGAGTGAACTATACTGTTTAATAAGCAAAACTACATTTACATTAACATCGCCTCCCTTCCGCTGCACTACTGGTTCGCTGCGGTGGTACCGCCACCTATAGGAATGATTGAACGATAGGAACGATAGAACGACGCAGATTGTCGTACCAATGCGCGCCGGCAGTCATCGCTTCAATATTCTTCGCGCCTCGATTGTCGCCGAAGTTAATTTGCCTTGCATGACCAGGTGGGTTTAGTTGCGACGCGCACTGCTCCAGGAACGCAAACACGGCCGTCAACAAGCAAATGATTGGCCTTTCGCTGCAGTGAGCTGTGTATTCACAAAACGATCCGCTGACAACCCGCTCCGTTTCGCTTGGAAGGTGCCACCATTTGCGGACGCTCCTTGTTTATGGCAGGCTTGCGCAGTGCTCTGGCACGTGCAGTTCAGCGTTTCTCGGAGCAATGTGAGTAGTTAGAGAGCGTTCCCTCGTGTATATTACAGCTGTCGATGATCCCTGTGCCGTGTAGACGTGCCGCTGATGTTTACATATCACGTGTTCACATGTTCACAGTACCCAAGCCATCACCCGTCTCTCGATTGACCAGATTTCGGCTTATGCATTCCACAACTTCGCGAAGACAGGTTTCACTTCCGTGTTGTACCGATTCCTGTGACAGACGAATTAACCACATTGTTTCCCCTACGAAATGTTCAGTAAAGATGACAAAAAAAAAGCGAAACATGAGCGGTAACCAAATGACCTGTGTAAGGAGCCTACTTGACAGCAGTCATGTAGGCTCTCTAGACCTGTGCTTTTTAATATGTCATCTGGCGGTAAGCTGGCTCAGCGATATAAAAAGAAGGCGCAGGAAGATGCGAACCTGCTCACCATCGCTCGCGTTATCGGTATCTTCGATTTGTCGTCGCTCACAGCGCTCAGCTACTGCATCGACCTGCGGCGGCTGCTCAAAGTCGGGTTTATATATATCCAAAACAGCTAATACCGCGAGCTCGTTGTGAAAACCACTGTTTTGAAACGGGTTTTCTGCCATTTCGAGGGCCGTAGCTGCAACAAGCCAAATGCTGATCACCGACGATCATAAATCCCCGGGAATATACCGATCAATGTTTCACTGCAAATCGCCTTTTAGTGGCTGAGAACGCCCTCAGAATTCGAGCATTTCCATAGCTTCATACACTTCGAACGTGGCTCTAAATTTGGAAGGGGCTTTTGGCCGTGAGTGATAGTACTACTTGCACGAAGTGTCGGGCTAATCGCTTGGAGACTATTGCCACGGGAATGTGTCGAAACAGGGCTTGTATGATGAGTTATTCGTGAAAGGCGAAGCTCTCCCAAAGAAAACGCGCATGTTTGCAGGGGCGGCCACTAGAGGCGCGGTTCCGCGATATCCCTAAAACGAAGTCTTTAAAGGGGCCCTGAAACGGTTTTGACGATTTTGTGAAAACATGCTGATCCGGTAGAGTGAGTCATTAGGATCATTAGAGGACAGATTTCAGCGCTCTGCGTAAAGTGTGTAATTTACAGTAAGGCTTTGAGCACGTGCATCGCTAAAGATCGCAGCGGCTCGGCGAAATGCGTTTTCAAACGCCCCCGCCCATCAAGCGATGGAATGCGAGACCACTGATTGGCCCCCTAACATGTGACGTGCACGTAATTTTCAAAACCTAGCTGCGAACAACGTGCTTCTACAACGTACTCCTTCGTTTCAGCCAACGCTATCGTCGCGGCATCTGGCGGCATACACACGAGTCGCCGGCGCTCTATTACAGTGTACTAGAAGAGGGCAGTGGGCTTACTCCGCTGCTCGTCTGACGCAGTTGGCGTCGCATTGGAGAGGTGGCGCCACAGGCATCTTTGATGGAAGCTTCGCCTGCAGAAGTTGCCGGCTGCTGGCCGCTCGCAAGAGTTGCGACGCTCGTTTCCTCGATATTTGTAGTAAAATTTCATGTATTGACTTCCCTCTGACTACATTGAGAGCGTATGTTGCTTACGCTTCGCCGTATTTTTTTCTTTTGCGATAGCGTTTGCCGAAAGTGAGTCGATGGCAGCCTACGCAGCGTATGCTTTCTCCGTTCTAGTTCGACGCAGTTAACGCTTTTTTTTTTTTTGAGGTGGGGGAGGCTTGAGTTCTTTGCATATTTTGACAAACACCAGATTTGTTCAGGCCACATGGTATTTTCCCAAATATGACACCTCGGCGAAAAGGACGATGTACCCCTCAAAATATACGGTTTCATACAGCATATGCCGTGTAGACCTAACCTAAAATGATTTTGTAACAAGAGTATGCTCTGCCTTCCACCAGATAATTATAAAACAGCGCACGCTCGCTTCCTAGATAAGCTATAACGTGCAGGCGTGCTGGCTGGGTTTGTGCCATTGTTGTGCTGAAATTGTAGCTCAAATATTTTTTGTTCTACTTCGGTTGTTGCACATTGTACAGTAGTTTTCTGGGGTTATTAATAACCATAATTATGCATTTACACGTCTGTTAGGCATATGTACAGTGACATAATGGACAACGAAATTAAGATACACACGAAGCTCATGTTTCTGACACGAAGCTCTTATTTGTCAGAAAGGATGTATAACATCCAGCCATTAATTCACACACTTTATTCACTTCATGCGCAACGGCTCAGCTTCAGCTGCTTTGCCCTCTGGCGCTTTCCTGCTTTGTCACTGTTTTGTGCTTTCACATAAAAATGATGACGTAAAAACTAATTACTTTTGCTGTGAGGGTAGCTGCATGTACTGTACACTTCAACCAATTTCGATGGAAAGTCTGTGCTGAACAACTGCCAGCCGACCCACCCCATAGCCTCCGCCGGAGAGTAAGTCCACTGCCCACCCCACTTAATTTAATGGTCCGTCTGAAGCTTCCGATCGCTTCCTCCTACAAGCGGTCCTCTCTTGCGTGGGCTTTTTACTAAGGTAAGCTGGCAGATCGGGAAGAAGCGTCGGCACAGCACCGACGCGGAGAACGGGTCTCCCACGAGGTATCCGCACTTCTTTTCGCTGGATAATGTGCACATAGTCTCTGAGCATATGGTGCGGCTCGAAGTGGAGCTCGCACACTGCGCTGATGTCTTCCAGGAGCTTGTCCGCTCTGTGCAGATTTTTTTCCCATTCTTTACGCCTGTTCTCATCCTTCGGGACGCCGAACAACGATAGCTTCCGCCCACCCTTCACGAACACGTAGCCTGTTTGGCACCCATGCGCGTAGCAGTAGGTTTGCCGATATCGCGGCATGGCTCAGGCACTAAAAAAGCATGCTAATTTCTTGCGTGGTGCGTACGGCTCAACGCTGACGGTAAAAACTCGGCGCTACAACGTCCACAGCAATAAAACGTGGCTCGACAATTGCTGCTCTGCAAGAGCTGGCCGGCACTTTCAGCCGCAACGCTCCTCCCACGTTCCATCAAAGGCGATGCCAGCGTCACCGCTCGAGCAAAGAGAGAAGCACACACAGGTGACGTTCGTGGGGTCGCGCCATACCATAGCCTCCGCCGGAGAGTAAGCCCACTGCCCTCTTCTAGTAGCTCTATTACAGAGGCTAGCACTGCCGAGTAATCGACCTCAGTGAGGATATCGGGGCGCTATGTCGCTACGGGAGGCTCGGCAGAGCGGCTGCCGCGGGAGGCGCTGTCGTCGCTAGCGCGCACTCTGCAGCTGACCGAGTTGAGGAGGAACATTAGTTGAGGAGGTTCATTAGTATTATAAATAGTCTATCACTCTAACATTTCATTCTTCCTTACATTACCGATTCCTTACTCTTCCTTTGTTTTAGCTCACTTTTTTTTTCCTTTTTTATATTAACCGCCGGCTTCATGGCCAATCCCCCGTAGTGGGCAAGAGCCAAATAAAAAGGAGAAAAGAAAAAAGAAAAGAAAGCAGTGGTAAGGAGGAAGGCGACAGAAATAAGCTCATAGCTGCCTTAGCGCATGGTGCTTCGCTTTATTTATGGCGTGAATGATTTAAGAATTGTGTTGCCTAATCAGTGACGCAATGTCAAAAAAGCGTTTCAGGGACCCTTTAAAAACGGGACGAAGAGCGTTAAAGGAGTACTGCCATGAAAATTTTCAGTTGGCGTTTTTTTTGCATGAAATGAAAGGCCAAGCCCTCCAGAGCCCAGAAAACGTACTGGTAAGCGTGAGCGCGCCGTGAAAATTTATTTACAGCATGCCTTTAAAAGCTGGTTTCGGTTCCTACTGTAGCCTGACGTCACGACACAGCATGTGCATAGTAATGAGCCTCTCGTGACGGGCTTCGTAAAAAGTCGTGACGTTTTCTACCAGTGGTCTCTCGCGCGCAGCGCCTGCAGCAAGTGTGGGGTCACTGATGTACAAAATTTTGTATAGCGACTCTGCGACGACAGCAAATACTTCGGCACAGTGCAAGATGCAACGTACGCCACACACGGTGGGTGTCGGCGAGGCTCCGGAGCCTGCGATAAGCTAAGGTGGCCTCCGAGACCTCCACGGCATTTCAAGGGCAGAATGCCGGCACCATAGCGACCTTGCCTTCCGATTATACGCGGGCACACATGACGACAGAGGGTAATTCGACCTCGCTCGCTCGCTTCACGGGCACTCTTAACTACGGCGACTGAACGGCAAAAGCAGACGACCGCGTGTGACGCGCGAGCGGCCATTTTGCATGTTTTTGTACCCGACGTTCCGACGTCATCACAACTTGCCATACTGCTGCGTGAAGTCACCAAAATTTGTACTGTAGCTTGACGTCACACTAGTGTCGATGTCAGTAGGCACGCCATGTGAAAATTGACTTTGACGTCAAATTAAAATATCTTATCAGCATTTCCCGAGCTTAGCATTTGCTCAGTGCTGTCTACGCATATAGGAGAGTTGTATGGTGGAGTAAACTCAGCTTCGAAAATTGGTGTCAGTACTCCTTTAAGGGCATGATCAGAGCGGCGGAGAAGTCGAATTGGATAGCAGCAATGGAGAAGAAGTCGGCATTGAACAACTACAGAAACAGGAAAGACGAAATCAAAAGAGAAAAATTTTACGATAATTCAAAGCGAAGCGCTGTACGTGCTGTGGAAAAGCTAGGGAAACGACTGATCATATTTTGGTTGAATGTACAGATGTCCACCCAGGTGTAGCTATGGACATTACCTTGCAGGAGGCCATGGGTTTCAGGGATAGCAGGGGAAAGCTGAACATGTCGGCGACAGAGATAAGTAAAAGGCGCTTCGAGTATTAGTGGTGCAATTGGAGCAAACAGAAGCGTAAGGTAGTTCGGGTAAGATTGTTACATTACAGCGGAACGATAATAGATAAAATAGGTAGGCGAAGAGAAAAATTAGTTGTGAAAATATGTGTGATTCGGGAAAAGAAACGTTTGTAGAGGAACAAAAATAAAGCTAGAGCTTGGTGGCCCGCGGGCTACCGCCCCGTTATAAAGGAGACGCTCCTAATATGCATTCATCCATCGATCTAATTCCTGGCTATGCTAGACAAGTGCTCTCCATCCAGGCCGACAATAGGTAGTCTTTTCCTTTACTGCAATACAGCCAGAGGCTACAAGTGGTGTTCCCTATACGGTCCCTGGCTTCATTGGCTGTTGGCTTTATTAGGTTGTGTCTAGCATATATAAGCCAGCCCTTGTCCCTCTGTGTTTCGTAAAGTTGGTCTATGGCCAGTTGCAGCCTATGAATGAACATGAGCTTCACCCACAGCATCTGCCGTTTGATGGAAAGATAAACATAATCACCACGTCAGATGCTGAGGGGCTGAACGTCTGAGAAATCCTAAATTACTTTTACTCATCATACTGAAGCATGTATACGTTCAGCCTGATCACTGCAATGTGTTTGTTCAAAAGGCGGACGCATACGTAAGACAAACATTTGGCAACAGAAAGCCACTTTATTTCCGGAGGGGCACACACGGGTCTTTGTTGGGTGCTTATCCATGCCTGGGTTTCTTCTTGCAGTAGTCATCTGGCTGGATCAACCTAAGAAGAAATGGGCGGTCCGTGATCACGTTGAGTTGGGACAACAGAAGAGAAGCAATGACACAAAGCTGTCGCAGCAGCTGTCGGCAGCAAAATATTACGCAGTTATTTCAACTTATTAAGATGAAGCGCTCCAGAAAATCGATAAAGGTTTCTTCGTCTCTTGTAGAAAATGTCCATGATACAAAACAAGTCGGTCATCTCTCTACCGAGTTTAACACATTTGTGTGTGTGTGTGTGTGTGTCAGACGTTCCAAGGTCATTCGCAGATGCACTGCGTAGTTGTTAGAACAGGTATGAATTACTGCTTAAAATTTTGCGACCTTTGGAGGCTCATGCTTTCCTAAAAGAATAATCGTCATGTGCATAGCACGAATCCGAAGGGCTCCCTTCGCTCTCCTGCTCAAAGGAAAGAAAGGATTCGGGACAAAGCAAAGAACAAGAACGAGCGGCCTCTTTTGGATGAGCGTCTCGGTGTTGCTAACACAACTTCACTGTTCTACCATCTTCACGGAGTAGAAATGCGCGCTAAGTTTTTGGTGAACTAAGAAGCTTTCACCTCTGAGAAATATTAGAAATATCCGCGAGGGTGGCACGTTCAGCCTGTATGGCACAGCTTTACGACCGAAGGATCCGCAACAATTCTGCTGGAAAATAAAGACATTTCCAATTTTTCTGGTTCTGAAATCCGTGTGGTTTTCCTATAGCGTTGCGTTACGAGCGGGTGGATGCAATTTTTTTTTTCGCTCTCATAAGCCTCATATTCGTTTTGCTCTCTCCGACGATGCATACATATGTCATTTAGCAGTACCCTCAGACTTGTTCCTGCTGGGCCAGACTTTCACAATGATCTGCAACCGTATAACCTTTGTGAACCTGCTCTCCCGCTACGGCCACCTGGTGGTTTATAGAGGCCATGACACTCGGCTACTGATCCGAGGGTCGCGGGATCGAATCCCAGCAGCGGAGGCTGCATTACGATGGAGGCGAAATGCTGGGTCCCTTGTATAATGTGCGATGTCTGTACACGTCAAAGAACCCCAGGTGGTCGAAATTTCCGGAGCCCTCGACTACGACGTCTCATAATCATATCGTGGTTTTGGGACGTAAGACCCCAGAAATCCCAATCAATCTGTCCCACAACGCAAGCTTTCTTGCTATCGAGCCAAGAAGACAAGGTTTTAATGAAAGGAGGAGAGGTCGATCGGCCTGGAGAGATTCTCTGGCTTGCTACTCCTCACGGGGGTGAGGGGAAGAGGTATAGAGACAGAGTGAGACATGAGGACAGGTAACGATGGTATAGTACAATGAGTCACTGTACACGTCTCGTTCGCGGATGTCCACTATGCGAAGAAGTCTTTACAGCACAGCACTAGAGGCGGGTACATAGACCTGTCTCAAACAAAATATTCGAGCCAGACATCTCAAATGACCCTTGGACTGCAGTTGAGTGAAAGAAAATGTCGTACTAGTTGCCTTTGCTTTCAGTTTCGGTAAAGCACTAAAGATGCACTTACGGAGGCAGGCGATCTCGCACTCCCTCATGGTTTCGTATCGGTTCTGGTTACCACCGCAGCCGCCGTAGACGAACTGCTTGCACTCTCCGGCATTTACGTCAAAGTACCAGCGAACGAAAGAAGCCTTGCATAAGCCAGTCACGGGTGCCGGCCGGCAGCCCACGTCGAAGTCCACACCGCGGTACCACTCGTGCACGTCCACTTGGCCTGCGGCCATAGCTGCGAAGAAAGACCATTATGGAACGGTAATGTCACAGCCGCGCCAGTATACATGAGAGTGCGCGCACTCTGGTGCCTGAATTGCCGGCACACGGACGATAAGAGAAGTAAGGGAGATGGAAAAAATTTCTGCCCAGCAGTCCCAGATAGCTAAATTGACTGCCTACATACAGTCTTCCGAAGCTAAAATTGACAGAGCACATCGCCGCCCACCGTGACAAGCCTAGACCACAAGTCACCCTAGTGTCACTCTCTCGCTTCGCAGTTTCCGTTAGCGCTTTAGGTATCATCATCATCATCATCATCATCATCATCATCATCATCATCATAATCAGCCTATTTAGGTCCACTGCAGGACGAAGGCCTCTCCCAACGATTTAGGTACACATAAGACTAAAATACGAACAATCGATATCCGAAAATTTTCATCCACCACAGAAAAAGAAAACGAACAAACCACTGAAAAGGGTGTCAACAGTTATGTTCCGTGTTCCCTACACCGTGGAAGGGTGTTAAAGGCCAACTATATATAAGGGGATCTTTCGAAATTCGCTGGGTGCGTTCCTCGCCACACATCCGTCATTTACACAAGGTTACAGGTTGCTCATTCATATATTTTGACCGATTACGTCAAGCCGCCTGCCTGGGTTCCCACAATTATTGGCCACACTGTGTGTTGACGTCATCGTCGGAAAGGGACGGAAGTGACCAAAACACAGGGCATCACTCCATGACCTTCGAGATTTGAGCGCGCCGCCTGTCGGTCTAGGCTTTATCTCGGAAGTCGTGACCATACCAAAGCGCTCCGCAACCCATACCGCGCAAAATGGGTATTTACTTGTTTCACATCAAGCACTGTTCGGTTGGACTGCGGCCTCGGTTTTGCACTTTATTTTTCGAATATATTGAAAATTTATATATCATGCAGGCGCATTACGGGAACTTCTCAGAACCCTTGACTCGCCATAACGCTAACGTGGTAAGAAGATCGTTGGCGTTGGCCTTTATGGTGTATGAAGAGTGAGAAAAATGTGCGGAAAGCTGTGGATGTATGCGTCTTCAAGCAGAGGTGCTTACAGACGTCGCTGCTATGATGTATATTCCAGGAAGCGGAACGGTACTCTAAATCATCACGCCATGTCTATGAACCGCGTGAGCTATACATGCAAGAACTGTACGCATGAACATTCACTTTGCTGAGCTCGCCAAAGTTGAGGTGCTTCAAACTTTCAACACACAGCGTGTCTCCCCCGTTACCGAAATTCTAACGTGTTCTTTTTATTATAGGCCACTGGTGTCTCATTATCCACGAGTTGGTTCTGATATGTATGCTCACGGTCTTACCAATGTTGAATTGACTTATAGGAAAGGGGTAAATAACACTCAGCGGTAAACGTCAAGGCCTCGTGGTCGGTACACGAAATACTACAGCGTAGGTGGAATGTGCCTGCAGGCCGCGACACCTGCGCGAAATTGCGCTTATAGGGCAATGGTGTGGAACTAAGCTTGCTTCTTGTCCATTTCTACATTACTTATAGAAAAAGAAAAGGATACGAAAGTGAGCTTTTTTCTTTAAATTTGCGGTTATTCAGGGTAGCGGCTGCGAGCTACCCGTGGTACTAAAGAAACTACAACACAGTAACGCACAGGGTAAAGATGACACACTGCACACGATGACGCTCGTTGTTGTTACTCTTGATCATGATGACGCACCATAAACAATGGCATCTATTGACACGGGGGCAGGTCTAGGGCTTACCCAGAATTTCTATTTGGGGGGGGGGGGGGGGTGTATAAATTCCTGCACAGGGTAATGGCGAACAATCGGGCGGACATAACAGGATTTTTGAAATCCTCGTTTTCTTTAAGGACGAGCGGTCTATGGGAGTGTAATGGCCCGTGTAATGTGCGAATTCAGTGCACGTTAAGGAACCCCAGGTCGTCGAAATTTCTGGAGCCCTCCACCACGGCGTCTCTATAGTAATCGCATCCATGTGTTTTGGAACGTAAAGCCCAAAAGAATCAATCAACTAATCAATCTTTCTCATTCAATTCTTTTCTTCGCTGCGTTCTCACTATTTAATTCTTTAACTATAAAACAGCGTGCGCAATTGAAAGGCCTGCTTCAGATGGGGAAGCCTGAAGCAGGACAAGATAACACTGATAGCTACAGATCCATTGCTGGGATCATACGCAAAACCGTTTTATTTCAGTTTTCTTTATTTCTGTATTTTCTGAAACGTCACTCATGATCGTATTCGTTATCTTGCCACTGTGTTCAACTTTCCGTTTTTCTTTTTACTCTTCTTTTCCAGAAACTCTAGCTTTATGTTGCCCATCTTATATTTGCAAGCATATACTCTTTAATTAGGTACTACATTTACCTCATGTACTTTGATAAATTTTATATAGTTTTATATCGTGTTAATTTAAACTTCCCTTTTTGCTTTTATAAAGGGTTCTCTATTATTCGCTTATAAATTGCTTTTCGTGCATTGTAAACACTCTCCTTGTTTTGTTGCTTTATTTCCCTGTTACTATTTCATATTATATGTCCTGATTACCTCTGTTTTATCTGTCATACAACTGCTATGTTGCCATAATTCACAATTTACTGACATCGTCGAACTGCTGATAGATTTCCCTTACAGTATTGTAACTCCGAGACCTTCTTCTGTACTAATGATGAATAAAGTATGAAAGAAAGAATGAGTGATGACTATAGTTTTTAGCGAAGTAATACTTTAGAAAAACACTGTTTGCAAGAGTATTATGTGTGCAAGTGCTAGCTGTAAAATCAGCGCACTTCATAACCTTGCATGCTATCAGGACGGACTTGCCGTAGTTGGCACCCTTCGCATGACATAAGCCAAATTGAACTCACTGCCATGGCCGCTGGATGAATTTCCGCGCTCGAGAGAATTTCATTAAAAAATGCGCTCGGCTTTCTTATTCTTATGGCAGACGTTCTGGACGAACTGCGTGAAAGTCGAAGCCAGCTCAGCCCAGTTGTAGCGAACTTGCTTCAAGAACTGATTATATTGCTAACAAACTTTTCTAAAATTTCGTTATACGCATTTAAGCGACATTACAGCCTAAAGTGATGACCCTATACTAGTGTCATTGAAAAATAACGAAAACACTTGGAAATTCCTTTAGCGAAAGTTCATTCACCCATTAGCTCACATATGCTACACTCTGTTTACGGCGTATGGACATTTACAGCTCATGCGTATGGATTTTCTGCCTTGTTCTCACCCGATACTTGGAGCTCACATTAGCTTGCCTTTGTTATTCTTCTTTCCTTTCTTTTAATGACTTCTCTAAGCTATATGAGAAGCAGACACGCTCTGTTGCAGTCAAATGTAATTGGCGAAATAATGAGTACTCCTCACGAAATTACTCGCTCGGGCTCATCTACTAAGTTCCTAAATTAGCCTTCCAAAGTAATTACATTACGCGTTTACTTATTTTGCTGTAATTTTTTTTTACTGCAATGTCATTACTGTGAAGTGTGTCGCTATTTCCTCGCTGGCAGAAAACAACACCAATGAGCAACTTCCTTTCGAGGGTGATACAGGTGCATCAACGCCACACCCTTTCCATTCGGTTCAAACGCAGTCATGCAGTATGACTTACCGAAAAAGGCGAAAGTCAGGAAGCAGAAAATCACTGCAGCGTTCATGCTTCTATAGGCTGCGTGCGACAAGCTCTGCGAATAAAAACTTTGAGCTATGTATGGAGATCCCTGATGAGTGACAGCATTTTATACTCAGGTACACCGTAATAGCGAGCCACTGGGACTCGACGCAGCTGTGATGGCGCGTGTGCAGATAATGCGCCCCTGGGTCACCGATTGAGGTCGACAACAAACGAAAGTGGACAATCTAATGAGAATGGGGTGTTTTGGTCGGAAGACAGATAAGCATTCGGAATCCTAAGTGGAACAGATGTGTGACCTATTATGGCGTCGCCGCGCTAGCCTGCCGTCTGATACGAAGCGACAATCTTTGTTCAAAGGGAAGTGATGAACATGCTAAAGTCCGAGACCTGCTCTACTGCAGAGATGTCCTTCTAAATCAATGTGTTTCAGACTATAGACGGGTTCGCTGTTTGTAAACAAACAGGAATGCACCGAACGGTGTGCCCAAGAAGACTTCCGGTGCGGCACTTCCGGTAATACATTTTCAATGGACTCGACGGTGTTTTCCTCTGGTGCATTAGAGTTTGTTGCTCAAATAATTCTGGCGCATTCGTTCAAGTGTGTTTAGAGCTATGTCTTGCGACTACATGAAGGGGGTCGACGATGTCGCACGAGAGAGCTGCAAGCATAAACTGCAGAGGAGAGAAGAGTTGCCTGATCCGCTGGATAAGGAAGTTGTAGCCTGGAAGGCAGCTACGCGATGAATTGACAAACGATCTGTGCGACTGCATGTCAGCCGATGTTGCTGAGAAAAGTTATGCTAACTGCAGAATTCTTGCCAAAGGTAAGCAAGATTGTCCAGTTTCAGGACAAGCGTGTTAAACATAAATAAAATTATAATTAAAGGCAACAAGCAGAGAGCAAGTCGTCTGTGATGGAGCACGCTACATCGCATAAACGCGTAACCTACGTTTTATCACACGTGTTCTAAGCTACCGAAAACGGGCTAGTTGACAAACGCAAATGTTTGGTCTAGGCACACATCACGATGGAACATTAAACATTATATTGGGGCGCTTGTGTCACACCGGGTGCTTTTTGATCCGAGAGATCGGCGCCGATTGGAATCGATCGCAATCTAATGTGTTCGGTGCATCTGAAATCATATGAAACATACTCATTATATAATGAAGTCAGGTGCGGCTGAGTCACGCAAAATACTATGGTTTGCTTACGAGTACACTATTTACGAACCAAACTTTCAAGTTAACCTGCATGCCTACATCTATAGTCCAAGATCACACCGAAAGATAAATTAAAATAGCTAGGGTGCGACGATGTCCATTGGCGGCAATACGACAGGCGATGAGTCAGTTGCTCGCACAGACGCCAAACCACAAGCAGGCGTCGCCCTCATTAAAAAAAAAAAAAGCAAACGCACGGCAACAAAACGTGGGCACCGCGACGTATACTGTGCGGCGATTCATGTTGAGCGCGGCTGCTTTGGTGTCCCGAGTGCTGCTTCGAGCAGTACACATCACTGATAGGCTCCAACTACAAGAAACACCTTTACGATGGATTTTTAGCCTTAGGCAGCTTTCACGTTTTGCTATCCACTGCAGGCGTCAGCGCGATTGTCTGTCGTGGGCGGAATGCGACGGCGCCCGATGTGTACCTTGTAATTGGGGATTTTAGACTAACGTCTGCGCATCGCCTCTGTGCCATTAGAGTATGCATTGAGCTTTATCTGCCTTTGATGAAGTGGGCAGAAGAAATCTGCGCGCTCTTTGTGGGATTCCAGTTTTCTCGCCTGGTCGCTGCGCTCTTTCCGTTCATCTGTCGCGAAACATAACGTTTTGACTCGCGATAGCAAATTAGTTGCGGACCACAGACTGCACCCTGGCACCACACAACAGCGCACGAGTCGCCAGCGCTTCATCACAATAATTCTATCAGCGGAAAACATCGGAATACAAGCATCCGCGGCCACCGACGCGCGCTGAAACCACGCGAAAGCAAGCTAAACAGGAAGTTTTCTGGGGCACGTTTCCGGTGAACGCACAATGTTGCCAGAGAACGGCAAGCGCTGGCAAACCGTCTATATATCCGCTATTTGGAGCTACAAGTATGCGATAAGTAAAAAAATGACGAGAATGGGAGGAAATGCGAAAATAACTTTATTTGGCGTGACAATGGAAACCTAACCTAAGTGTAAAAACTGATGCACGGTTTGTCCATCCAAAACTACGATATGGATTTGAGACACGTCGTTAGTGGAGGGCTCCGGAAATTTCTACCACCGGGGTTCTTTAATGTAAACTGAAAAAGCGCAGTATAAGGGCCTCTACCACTTTCGCTGCTCCGTATAAGTGCTAGAGCATTTTCCCGCTGACGACATCGAACGCGCGCCCTTCGGGTCAGCGACCAACCACCGTGACTGCTGTTCTACTGTGGTGAACACCTAATTTAAGGAGGCTATTTACTTCAGGACTGCGTATAAACAGCCTTAGCAGCTGGAAGTCCAGACATTGCGTCCTATTTTGCGTAAGAAAAACTGCCCCGCACGTATGCACTTTCGATATTGATTGATTGCTGGTGTTTCACGTCCAAAAGCCACTCTGTGGTTATAAGAGACGCCAAGTGGAGGGCTCCGAAAATTTCGACTTCCTCGGTTTTTTCTTTCTTTATCGACTGGCACAGTACGGGCAAACGCAGCCGCCGCGGCCAGGATTCGATTCCGCGACCTCCGGATCAGCAGCCGAGTGTTGTTATGTTAATGACTTGTGAGGAAGAGACGCTTCTTTCTGCAGCCCATAAGGGAGCACGGATAAGCGAGTGCATAACCACTACATAGACCACCGTGGCGGGGTCGATCTCAAGTTGGCAGTAGTTTCAAAGTAATATGACCTCTTGGTACGAGTGGTGCCATTCTATAGCTCAACAAAGTTGTTTTCCCGAGTGGCTGAGGTTCGATCGAGTTAGTCGATCCATAAAACTCTTAAAATTTCCGATCGTCTGCCGCTAGGCAAGACCGCAGAGCAGTATGATGGCATGTGGAAGCAATGCCTTCGCGAGCTGCAACCGCAAGGACCAGCTAACGAGTCGTGAGGGTCCACGATGTGGCACTAGCTCAAGGCTTCATGGGCAAGGACGCCTCTTTGAAGGTACATTCTGCGAAGAAGGAGACTTGATTCATTTATTCATGATACAATGTACAATAACTAAATATATAGAAGAGGTCCAAAAGCTTTGCTTCAGAGGGACTTCGGTTGTCTCTCTTGCTCTGTGATGACAAAATTGGAACTCGATTATCCTAGCTATATAGTCTTGTGCAACAACATCTTAGAAACTGAGTCGCAAGCAGACATTTTCGTTCGACATTTAAGTAAGTCGCTGATACGACAAGCGCATGCGCCACATCAGGCAATTAACTTGCAGGCGCGAACGCACGCCAGCGAGCCAGTTCGCAAGGCCTTGACACGGGTATGCCCGTGGTGGTATACCTTAGCGGCTAGGGTGTATAGGCTTTCAAGCTGAGGTCGCGGGATCGAATCCCTGCCACAACGGTCGCATTTCAATGGTGGTTATCGATATCTCATAACTTTCTTCCTGGTTGCCAAACAACCTCTCTGCGACAGTTTGAAGCGGGTTCGTCACCAAAAATCGTTCCCGTGAGGTGTTTCTTCAAATTCGGAAATGAATAAGTGTCCCTCGTGGCCTTGTGGGTGTGCAGGGCGGGTGGACCAGCCACCAGCCATTCGTAATCACAGTCCCGACCTGTGAACCGTGGCGTTGTCGTGCACATTGCGGATACCTCTTATCTCTAACTATCGCCATTTTTTTCACGATGCTTTTATGCAGCTTTCTAAAAACGTTGGCGCAGTATTAGTGTGTAACTGCCCTACTGCTCTCAAAATACTCAGCGCGGCAGGATCCACTTTGCGTCCCAAAAGAGGTGTCGCCATCCCTGAGCGTTATGTCTGGAAGTTTTTCGGAGAATGTCTCCACTGTGTATTGTGGTACGTTGGTATATTGCATGATATAGGGGATTTAGATACAGTCAGACACGGTACAGCGTGCTCGCGTTGAATCAGAAACGCAAAGATTCCGACAAAGGAAGGGAAAAAAAAACGACTGTACAGGTTCGTACAGAATTTCTGTTCTTGTAAACGCGGTTACTTGAACGCCATGTTGATAGACTGCCATAGTTGCCAACCGAATAAGCGAGCCTCAGTATATTCCGATACTACACATCTAGTGCTGTTTTGCTGCTGGCTCCACTGATACAGCCACGTCTCATCTCCAGTCACAAGCCGCAAAGGGAAATCTTCTGGGTCGCTTGAATAGACGCGCAAAAGTTTTCTTGGTGAATGCACGTGGTGGTGCCGACGTTGCACTGAGAGGTTCCGCCGAACCCATCATGCCGAGACCTTCAGCATACCGAAAACATCGTGGATGGCAGAGAAATTGTTCAATTCTTTTGCAGGCTGCAACTTAGGACACCTTGATTCGTCAATTAATAATAAGGCTCTCTGCTGGGGCTCACTGGTCCAAGTCGATTGAAGTGATTGGTCGCCCTGACCTTAAGCTCTTCTTCCAGGTGCACATGACCCCGTTTAAACTCAATGAACCACCGAGTCACTGGAGCATTATAGGTCATTCACTGCCATATACATCACCATATCACAGTGGATTTCTTATGGGAACTTCCTCCTTTGCACAAAAATTTCATAACACTCCGGAACTCGAGCTTGAAATTGTGGGAGGACGCCATATTTGACTGATGTGGACCAAGTAAAGATCTCGAAGGCTCACTTCTTATTCTGACCTAGGTAGGCTGCAGAGATCACCCAAACAAGAGGTAGAGAGAAGTCACTGTCAGACATTTGGTTGTAAACAAGTTGCAAAACTTTTTGATCTCCCGTGAATGACAAGGATGCGGAATTATGATGGTGTGACCACGAATGCTTTGTTGGTCATGCATTCTTACGCCCTTCCATGCCAACTTTCTTATATACTGAGTGAACGAGATCCGAGTTCTCAATTTTTTTGCAATATTTATCGGCCGCAGCTTTTCTAGTCACATTTGCGTGAGACATGTAATTAATATTTTCGCCTAATTAAGGGTTGGTTACCCTCGCTTTTTTAGAAGGTAGAGATAATTCATTACCTGTTCTGTCGCTAGTTTTTTTTTTTTCAGTTCCCGCTTATGTTATTGGCTTTCTGCATGTGGAGTCACCAAAACCTGCGCGCCGCGACAGTGCACAGATATTCCGGCAACCCAAGCGTGGTGTAGTGGAGCAAATTTTTACAGCGAAAGTTCTTATACATAGGCTCATTCCAAAAGCCAGGGATGGTTGCGATATGTCCTCCACAGCCGCAGCCACCACCAGTGTCTGTCGCAGCTATCGCCTTCATTTAGCAAAAAGCCCGCGATTCCTGCGGAATCAAACCGGATATTTTTTATGGCTACCAGTGAGGCACCGCTGCTAACTCTCTCTCTATATTTTTGTTATTGGTGCCGTGCAACTGCTGGAAGCCGCACCTTCGGAAACAGGAAAATTGGAAGTCGTGCAGGAAGATAAAAGACCGCATAATCGAAACTGGTCACCGCGTATGGATCTTGTCGAGTTATTCCGCTTGGTGCTGGATGGACCTCTGGTCATTTACAATACACGAAATAGTGTTTCCTTGGGATGCTGTCTTGCTCCACCTGGCAACCAGCGTTCGTGGCAGTCTGGTCTGCGTAGTGGGCATCTGCCAAAGACTCGGAAGAAGAAAGAGTTTCCAGGCAACGACCACTCTTGTGCTGGGGACCGAGAACAAGATCAGCAAGTTTCGTGAAAGAACAGCTGCAAGCTGAAGCATTTCACACCGCCTGGGCTTACAAACACCCGCGCTAACGAAACGACAGTGTCTCGAGCCAGGTATGCAGCTTGTTAATCAGGAAAGCAACATCGTCGAAGCATCGCCAGCGTCCGACGCGCAGGGTGGCTCCACGGTCGATCAGCAGATCGCGGTCAGGCAGACTTCGAACACGACCGTGCGAGTGGTGTCGACCTTCCTCTGCGCAGTGTTCTCCGCTTTACTGCTTGGTCTCGTGCTCCTCGCTACATTCGGACGGTCCAGTGTGAGCCGCTCCTCCAAGAACGCCAGCTCCTTCTGCTGCCCTGACGAGGCTCGCGCCGTGCTTCGAGGTCTCAACGCCAGTGTCGATCCCTGCGAAGACTTTTACGGGCATGTCTGCTCCTTGGCCGACGGCGGCACCAATGTGCGCCTCTCGCCAACGATCCGCGTCGCCGTAATGCGCAGGCGTCTGGAAATGGACGCCGTCGGGGCAGGGTCATCGGCGGCCGGTCGCTTGCTCGCCTCCATCAAAAAGCATTTCCTGGAGAAAGAGGAATCCCTGCAGGAAGACATCGCCGACTTCGCGGCTGCCATCGTGGGAACGGGACTGGCGAACGAGCTCATGAACTCTTCCAGCATGGTCCGCTTCTTTGCTGAATTGAGCTTCAGGTACGGCCTACCGGGAGTTCTTTCGTTCTCCGTTCCCAACGACGGCGCCGCTCTCTCGATTGAAAGGAACGACAACTGCTTTCTGGAGGATGACAACAGCTTTGTGGAACCTGCCCTTTACGTTGTCAACGGCGCACTGAGGTTATCCGTCACTGCCGGTCAGCTGGCACAGTTCGAAAAGAGGTTGCCCGTACCGATGCGCGCTGACGCTTCGAAGACCCGCTCTCAAGCACTTCGCGTTTCTCCCTTCTCTGCACTGTCCGAGCACGATTGGGCTGCGATCGTGGACGATGTCATTAAACCCGCGTTCCAGAGCCTAAAGGACGTCGCCATGAGAGAAGAGGAGAGGCTAAGCGACGTCTTGAGCTTCCTGGCCGACGTTTCTCACCAGCCTACGGCGGTCGCCTACGCAGTGGTGTGCACGGCTGTGAAGAGCCTCGAGAAGATCGACAATAGCGCGGTCGGCCTGCGTGATTACTCGAAGCAGATTTCATGCAAAGCGCTTGGCATCTGCGAAATCGAGGACAGAATCGTGATGGACGCAGTGCACAGCCGCAGTATGGACAGCTACATTCGGACCTCGTTCACCAGGACCCGCGCGAACGTTATCCGCCGTGTCAAGGCCCATCCGATGTTCGACGGTACGGCTGCGCAGCAAGTCACCGGTGAACTGGACAAGCTCACGTTGATGCTTCCAGAAGAAATCATCGCCTCGGACCTTCCATTGCCAGGCCTGTCGGAGACGTTCGCGCACAACTTGTTCGCCGCCAGATCATACGCCTTCGACGTCAGGAAAGCCAAAGTGGCGCGAAAAATACCTAGCGCCGAAAGCCTTTTCCTACCGTCACTAGTGAGGAGTGGCTACGTCATCTACGTTCCAACGAACATGTACGCCCTTTTTTATCACAAAGCCCAGAAGCCCGATGCTCTGCATGCTCCTGTGCTGGCCATGGAAATGGCCATTCAAATGTGGTCTTTCCTCCTAGAAGGTCCCTGGTCTCCGAGGACACGCGAAAATATCGACCTTCGCCTAGAGTGTTTCATGCAACGATACGCCAACGGTTCCGACAGTGGGAAGTCCCAGGTCACTGTGGCTACCGCTTTGGCAGTGGTGTCGGCGATCGATGCCGCTATGACGACGAATTGGAACGTCGTTGGAATTGTGGACAACACGAGAGTGTCCGCTGGACGGCTTGTGTACATCGAGTGGGTGTACGATAGGTGCGCCGGCTTCCCGGAAACGACGTCACCTTTGGACATCAACGTTGTGATAAGGAATTCGCCCGCTTTTGCAAAGACGTTCGAATGCCCTGCGAATTCGCCTATGGCTCAGCGAATATGCTGCATTGAATCCTGTTAACGGAATGACAACACGAGGCGATCTGGGCGCCCTTAAAATATAAGAGCGATATACGCTTACAAGTTCGTTTGTATAATGCGAAAGGAAGACGTTGCTAGGCCACTCAAAGAGCTAATTCGTTAATATATTTGTTTGCTACCAATGTGGTTCCGTAAATTGATCACTCATTCGCTTTACATTCACAGGGGAGTACTGAGGCTATAGGGACACCCGAGTAGATCAGTGTTGCGGAATGGGCGCCTCCATTCCATTCCAATTCCATTCCGGGGAATTAGAACTTGCCGCAATTCCATTCCTTTCAATTCCTCGGAATGAAAAAAACTTAGCCCATTCCCACTCCGGGAATGGCCGAGCAGTTCAATTCCATTCCTTTAATTCCTCAACGTATATAGGAAAGGCATCTTGATACTTTTATCGACTTAAGAATGAACGCTCCATAAAGCTGATGTCATCACATACATTAAGAACTGCAAAAGTACTCAAAACACGTTACCAAGGTCGAGATATAGCAGCTTGGTGACACATCTCGTGCAGTACGACCGCCCTACTAATTCACATAGGGGCAGTTCTCCCGCTATCTATAGTATTTGCATGGTCAGCGTGTTGGAACGAATGGTGATGTTTTAGTACTTTTTAAGCTTAAATGTCTTAATGCTAAAATGACGACATAGCGTATTTTTATGCTGACAAAAGTAGTGTTCAGGAAGACTAAGCAGTTTTGCCACGCGTCTGGAGCGGTCGCGAATATGGAGAAAACAAAGATTTGTTTTATGGGGAAGAAGACCCCCTAGTTAGTTGGAACAGTGCACCGCTCGGACACTTTGTGCCTTTGCATCGAATACGGAACAATGGGCCGCACTGCTCGTCAGCACTCACGCTTGTCAAGCGCGGCTCGCAAGCATGGATGGGGTGAGGAGGAATTTCTCTATTCGCCTGTGCGCAGGTATGCAATGTCTTCCTTGTCGCAAAGGTTATATACGTGTGTCAGGTACTAAAATGCTCGTGATCGAGATAAAGATCAGGTGTGCATAGAGTATTCGCTGCTTTCGTGTGGGGGTATCAATGGGAACCAACGCGCAGGGATAAGCCCACGGAACCGCGACCGCGGCCGTGGTTACGTGGGCTCTCCTGCTTCGCCTGGCTTCCCGAACCAATGCTTTCAAAAATTTATTCTCTCTCTCTCTCTGTAAGGAGGTGGAGGGTAAACAGTTCATCGTGTACGACTGTGTGCTGCGCTGACCAAGAGACATTCGCCGACAGAGTTTCGGGCAAAGGCGCTCATGTGTCTAGACAGGGGAGGGCAGTATTGCAAATAGGTGGGAAGGGGGGGGGGGGGAGGAGTATGAGGTGAGACGGCGCGCAAGCTGTTATAAGAAAGCTTGCAGTGAACACAAGCATCCAGCCAGCGTCAATACGCGTCAAAACTTAGAGAAGCGCTTTTGGAATATGCGTCGGTCGCTGAAGGCGACAGAAGCAAAAACAAAAAATTGAAGCGTGGGGAGTCAAAAGGCGCCAGGGGCGCCGATGAGGAAAAAAAATCGCAAGGCGTAAGGAGGGGGGGGAGGGGGTAAGCCGCCGCCGTAGTTCCTCACGATGGTTACGCCAAGAATAGAGACAAACGTCGGAACACAGTCTATATAAGGACAGAATTGTAGTGGGCGCGTTGCTTATAAATGCACCGTGCTTGTAATCAGCCAAGCCATTTTAAATATACTGCTTTATTGTTAAATTAGAGGCTCTGACTTACTAATGTTTGAAGTTTGAAAAACAGCGCGTAGACGAAAACGTGCTCTATTTTCGAAAAAAAAAACGTAATTCCATTCCCATTCCATTCCGAGCAAAAGGCGCTTAATTCCATTCCCATTCCATTCCTCCAAGCGTTGTCCCCATTCCATTCCCATTCCATTCCGGGGTCGCGAAAATGTGGAATGATTCCGGAATCATTCCAATTCCGAAGTGGCAACTCCGCAACACTGGAGTAGATGACAGCATATTTAGAGCTCCCTAATAACTGTCAGCTTGTTTGCGTGTCGCGGGTGCCGCAACACGGAATAAAATAGGAAGATTAATGTAATATTGAAAGAAAAGATTCACGGAGCTCGCAGCAAAGTCTAGACTACACTGCCACTGTGCTGCGTTATCGGCGCAGTCTGGGAACAAGCAAAGAAGGCTCCACATTTATTACACCCCTGACACACGGGCATGCTAAAGTACTTTAGGTAAGGGGACATCTACCAGAAAGGCATTCATGCCCAGTGACACACGACAAAGGAGCATCTCCTTCCCGGCAAAGTTCCTTCGCAGAAAGGTAGATCGGCGATCTACTTTTCGAGCGTAAAGGCGTACTCTCGCCAACAGCGTACACGACCCGTAAACGGGAGAGAACTTTTCACAAAATTACAACACCCCGTAACTATTTTCTTGCCTTGCGTATAAGATTTAACTTTTAGCCGCGTAATGAGATTTGTTGGGCCGCAAAGATTTATGTTTACCGCACTCTCCAACGCTCACATCGCCGCCATGCGGGATTCCGGCAGTCATTATCTTTTTCGTCGTGGCGTGAAACGAACCATCAACATTATTGGCCATCAGCAATAAAAACGATATTTTTACTATCCACAATCGCTAAAGGTAATTAAATGCGGAACTCTTTAAAATGTTCACTATCTTGCTGCTTTAACAAGGAGCGCCATTTTTTTGCGGCGTTCGTCTTCGGGACCACCTAAAGAAGTTCACGTGCTGCCGTGTGTCATCGGTGCAACTACTTTCTGCAGAGGGTCCTTTAGAGTAGAAAAAGGGGCTCACTACAAATGACTTTACTTTCGACCGTCTGTCAAGGGTATTATTCGGCTCGAAGCAAGTAAGCCCATGAGTATCACGCACGCACACGCTTGAAGCAGGGCTGGGGAAAGTAAATCACCAGTTGTCTAACTCGAGGTGAGCTGCAGCAGTTGTGAGTGTTCAGAGATCCACTTCCGTTACGGAAGTACGTCACTGATTTCTTGGTGGACCCTAACATAAAACACTTTTGGGTTAAAAAAAATTACAGCATATCCACGGAGTGAATGATGATGAGTGGGCGAAGCTCGGGAAGTTCATCGTAGATCGTGCCGAGTTCCGGATTAAGTTAGTTAACGTGCACGCTACGAATCCTTATGGTTCAACTATGCACAAGTGAAATCTCCCACCGGCACTTCATTGCAAGTCAAGATCCAGTGCCTATATATATATATATATATATATATATATATATATATATGGGTGGCCGGTGAACGGTTCTCCAACGCGAGCAGTCGGTATTTCTCAATCAAGAAACTTGCTAGGAGAGGCTGCCTGCGCCAACGTTCTCTCTCGCGGGTGCAGGGCGCGTTCTCCTTCTTTGCGAGCTGGTAGAGCGTTCATCTAAGAAAGAGCGTTTCCATAGTCAACGCGCACCTTTCGCTCTCTTTCTGTCTCTCTCTCTCACGAGACAGCAGATGGAAGAGTGAGAGAGAGAGAGGCACGCACTGCGATCGAGAGAGAGAGAGGGAGAGGCATGCGCCGGGAGGCACGCGCCGAGGGCGAGCGCGTACCTCCCGGCACGCCGGTTACGCCTGACGCCTGACACAGGACAAGGTTAGACCCCTAAAAAAAACATCATCATGAAAGCAGTGCGCTCGCACTTCTCTTGCGCCTCGAGATCTATCTCTGCCGGCCTTCCACGTGGCAGCTGATGACGATTTTGGATGATTATTGTGGTTCGGTTAGGAAAGGACGCTAATTTCTGCAGCCCATGTAGGGAGCACGGCTAAGCGTCCGTGGGGGGTGGGGAAAGGGAGTGAAAGAGATAGAGAGGAGAGAAAGGCCGTAGTGGAGGGCTCCGGAAATTTGGACCACCTGGGGTTCTTTAACGTGCACTGACAACGCACAGTACACGGGCCTCTGGCATTTTCGCCTCCATCGAAAATGCGACCGCCGCGGCCGGGATCGAACCCGCGTATTTTGGGTGGCAGCCGAGTACCGTAACCACTACACCGCCGCGGCGGACCACGTGGCAGCTGGGCCGATCATGCAGTCTCGTTCTGTGTGACTTAGACAGAGAGCACGTGGTCTCTCAGCAGAGGGTCTTCGCGCAGCTACGTGAACAACCAGACGGGGCCGCCACGCGTCAAGCGTTCTGTCGAAGAATAGGCCTGTGTAACGGCGTCGATAAAACAGTCGGTAATGCGGTCTCTCCGTCGACGTGCATTCAAGCAAAATAAAGCTCAGTGAAATGCACATCCCGTTAATCGATCTCAAGGACAAAACATAATTGTAACGTAAAGCTAATGATAACGCTAACGGTAAATGGTAGTCTTGTCAGTAAAGGGACGGTACTAAAAAAAAAGATACATATATATGTGAAAGATCATACACTTCTGTTTCCCCCATATAGCTGCATGTGAGCGGAAGGGTAGTTGTTTAATAAGGATTATTTTTTGTCTGAGATGGGGTTCAGGGCGGAGTGAGTTGGGTACAGGGCTGGGCAGAGACACCTAGAACAGTATTCAAATACATATATCGAAATTCATGCCTCGGAAGCCTAAAATAGAGATAGTGAGACACATTTAATTGTCTCCGACGTAACAGGATATTTCAGGGATACTTTTGCAAAGAGGAGCTAGTATTGATCAGGAATACAGATATAAGAATACAGCAATACTTTTTTTTCTTTAGAGGGTGCTGATGCGTCGCAGAGGCATTGATAAATGGGCAGCATTATACACGGTGTTTTTTTTAGTTGCAACACATTTTTTAGATTAGGAAAGCATAAATCGCGGGAATGTATTGTGTACCATTCGAGTATACGGATTGGCGGCCTCTAGATCAGAACAATTCCCGCACTTGCGCGCATAATTAGCGAAATTACGCTAATCAACTTTGTAATCATCAGTAATTGGTGGCTACAACAAATGAGTGCTTTGGAATTGACACTGTCCTCGACACTACTTATCCCAATGATCAAATTTTGAATAGCAGAGGGCATGTCGGAGCTACGCGAACAATTAGACCACGAATATGCCGTGGCCGAGACTCAGAGGCACGTTTAATATGCGTCATCATCATCACTGAATTTGAATTAGACAGCCAACACAAGTGAGAGTCGGAGACGTACTGGAGCCAAAACAAACTGAACCCACGTGAAACGTGAACGCGCGTT
Source organism: Hyalomma asiaticum (assembly GCA_013339685.2). NCBI lineage: Eukaryota > Metazoa > Arthropoda > Arachnida > Ixodida > Ixodidae > Hyalomma > Hyalomma asiaticum. Next base: position 74,436,253 of record CM023488.1, on the reverse strand, counting down.
GGTATGCCCTTGCGGTGCCTTGTTCTTTTATCTGCACGTCAGAGTCGTTGCGTTAGTGAAATGTAGTGAGAAAGTTTGATATGTCAATTACCGGTGCCATAGTAATGAGTATTCCTTCCGTCAGTGGGTAAGTTAATATCAGTCTTCACTCAAACCGGTGCTTTTTTTGGCGCCAACGGATGAAGGTCCATGTCGAAAGTATTGAACAGCGGTCGTGTGCCACGCTTTTTGTGCACAAAACTGCTCTTATCGTAATGAACGCATGTGCTGTTGTCGTATAGTTTAAGTTTCTGTTCTGCGTGCTCGCGAGTTCTTGCTGGGCGTTTGAAAAGCGTCCATACATTGCACGAACGCGAAATAAACGGTGCGACTTGCTGCTGGTGTGTGGGGCGGCGTCCAGTTGCTGGGCCACGTGTTTGGGCTAGGGGGGTGTGGGTGGACAGTATGGTTTTGAGGTGGGCGTTACTCTGGCGTTCTCCGGTTCTCGGTAGCCGATAAAGGCTGGAGAACGAATCTGTTTGGGTTTCACGCCATATGGTAGCTTGTTCACTTGCCAGTTTCGCGTGTGTGTGAATAGCGTTATCTTGCGACACTCACGATAAAATGTAATTTTGTTGTATATGTTAAGCCTTCCTGCACGGAGTACAGGTTTGAGGGTGCTGCTCATTAAATATAACCATGAAGTACCAGGTGGGCCTCTTCATTATCCGGATTCCCCGTGTTAACGCCTGTCCTTGCATTGGTTAATTTCAACCCTCCCCTGCCCTACCCCCTCCTTCCTCTGAAGCCCTTACACCCCACATTTTGGGCGATTGTGGCGGTACAGTGGTTGCAGTTTATTACTGCTGACCTAAAAGGTGTGGGTGCATTCCCAGCCGAGGCGGTCACGTGAGGCCCAAGTTCTAGAGTCCTGTGTACGAGCTCGGTGCACATTAAAGGGACTGACAAACAATTTTCACGAGGTCTGATTTCTTTAGTGGAATGGAAAGCTTACCAGTCAGCACCCTATATTGAAATGGCAACCCGAAAGATGCAGTCACACTTCAATCAGAATTTGTAGCCGACATCGTCATGCTAAGTAAACGTTGCAAGCACCAGCAGGTGAGTGTGATAGTGATTGTATGCTGGGAACAGAAGGAAAACGAGAAGCACTATTTGAAAGAAAGTAACATCATGTCTACAAAGCTTGTGCAGTGCTGGCTGGTGTTTTCTGACGTGCTGAATATTCATAAGACTTGCTGTGTGGTTTCAGAGCATCCTATGCCAGTGCGTTTGCCAAATACAGATGCGAAAACTGCATTGTGAGGCTCACAGCTGTCAAGTGTGTTTGTGCTGGGTTCTATTGAGCCACAGTGCATGCGTGCTATGCCTGACAGAACCTGCGCATATGTGTCACTGTTTGACATGGGTTTTAAATTTCACTGGTTGCCGCAAAGTCATCACTGCTACTTTTTTTTTTTATTTAGTAATACTGTCAATCCAGGGATTTTTACAGGAGTGGGTTAAAGGGTGTACATACATTGTGGTACAAAATTATACAATAGTTAGGTAGGGTAGCAAAATCATAATGAACCTATGGTATTAAAAAAGATACAAAAATAAAGAAGGTGGAAGGTGGGCACATAAATTATAAAGTTGAAAACAATTACCGCCGTTTTATGTCGCAAATTTCGAATGTACAGAAGAAAAGGACAAAATATACACAACACCAATAACTCTTCTAACGTATTGCTGATAGCACGCTCTCGCCAGCAAGTTCAACATATTTGTTGATAGTGGACTGCGCGACCACCGTCTCAGCTAGTGTTCCATTCCCAAATAGCCCGCGGGAAGAAGGAAAAACTAAATGCATTGTCGGCGCAAAAGTATTCCTGGAGTGTAAGGTTGTGCTTATTACTGGTTTCCCTGGTGGTGTTGTAAGAAATATGGGTGGTTGGTTCCAATGTAACTTTGCTATGTATGATGTACATAAATTTGTGGCAGGACAGCATCGCACGACTGGCTAACGTGTGAAGACCGATCTCCGATAGCATTTGTGTGGGCGAGTCAGTGCGCCTATATTCAATTCAATTCAATTTTATTTACCAGAAAAAAACAATCTGGAGGGACACCTGGGCAAAAAGCTGTCGCAGCAGCTTGACGAAAGCCCAGGGTCCCTTACATGGCAATAGCACATGCATGACACATGTCACCAAGTGTTTTTACATAGCATTCGCATCGAAAGCATTATACATACAGATCAGCATACATCACACGTATACATAAAATGTAACAATGACACTTCGTACAAGAATGCAAGGTAATGAGTTATTATAAAGATAAAAAGTAGTCGCGCAGATGTTTTTTATTGAATGCGGCTGTGTGTTTGTACCGGTTGAGTGTGGTTGGAATATTATGTTACAGATAAAACGCGCGGCTTTGCGCTGGACAGCCTTGATAGTACCTATGTGATTTTCGGTATACGGAAACCATGCCACGTTCGCATACTCTAAGACAGGGCGTATAACTGTCACATAGGCCAGAAGCTTGGCTTCCCTTGTCGAATATCGCAGTGACCGCTTTAAAAAAATTTGCTTTCGCATCGCTTTGCTTGTGACGTGTTCCACATGTGTAGACCATCCTAAATCTGACTATATGACGACGCCCAAGTACTTATACTGAGTGACGGTGTTAAGAATGATGCTATTGTAGCCATACGAAAAGGAAAATGTGGATTTCTTCTTGGTTACTGTCATTGCCACTGTTTTATCGAAATTGATGGCCATTTGCCAGTTTTCACACCATTGTGCTAACAAGCCAAAATCATTGTTAAGGCTAAGTTGGTCTTGCTGGCTTAGTACTTCTCTATACAGGATGCAGTCGTCGGCAAATAACCTAATTTTGGATTGGACTTGGCAAGTTATGTCATTTATAAACAAAAAAAACAGGATAGGTGCCAGAACAGAACCCTGCGGTACTCCGGAAAGGACTGGCATAATTTCAGAAGTGCTGGCTCCTAGCTGAACAAATTGGCAACGGTCAGTTAAATAGCATTTAATCCAGTGAGAAATTAGTCCATGCCCTAGTACATATTTAAGCTTACGTAGAAGTTTAGCATGGTAGGCACGGTCGAATGCCTTAGAAAAATCTAGGAAGATTATATCTATTTGTGTCTGGTCGTTAATTCCTTTAGCAAGATCATGTAGGATTTCAGCAAGCCCCTCCACGGTGGTCTAGTGGCTATAGTACTCGGCTGCTGATCCGAGGGTCGCGGGATCGAATCCCGGCTGTGGCAGCTGCATTTCGATGGAGGCGAAATGTCGAGGCCCGTGTGCTGTGCGATGTCGGTGCACGTTAAAGAACCCCAGGTGGTCGAAATTTCCGGAGACCTCCACTGCGGCGTCTCTCATAATCAGAACTGGTTTTGAGACGATAAACCCCACAAAACAACATAGGATTTCAGCAAGCTGGGTAACGGTAGACAGACCAGCCCTAAAGCCATGTTGATAGAGATGAAGAATACTGTTTGCCTCGACAAATTGAGTGATAGATTTTAGTATGTGTTCCAAGATTTTGCAGCAGGTGCATGTGAGGGAAATAGGCGTGTAATTTGACTGACAAGAAGTATTACCAGATTTGTAGACTGGGACTATTTTTGCAATTTTCCATTCGGCTGGCAGGCATTGTTCTGAAACTGACTTGTTATACAGAAGACAAAGGTATTTACTTACAGGGGGGGGGGGTTCGGCGTACCGTTTCAGGAAACAATTCGGGATTCCGTCTGGGCCGCTGGACTTCTTATCATCTAATTTTAACAGAAGTGATAGCATGCCAGCTTCGGTTATGACTGATGCGCTTAGCGCCTCGTTTCGCTTGATATTCTCTGGTCTGTAGGCATGCGTAGTGCCATTGTCTCGGGCATATACGGAATGAAAAAAAGACATTAAACGCTTCTGCTTGCTCCTTTTCTTCCATGGGCGACAATGGTTGAGCAGTGTTCTCCTTGCGTCTGATATTAACGCCAGAATTTCTGCGGTGAATGTTTGATAAAGTTGCTAAGTGTTGTACTGCAGAAGCATTGTCATGCCATTTTTGTTTCTTGTTTCAGTAGCCGGTTTAGCGAGTTTATTTTTTGGCAAATGTTCGGAACTGGGCATACTTTATTAGATTTTCTCAGCCTTATTATTCTACGTTTCACATGAATGACATCGTGTGTAATCCATGGATTGTGCTTGTTGGTATTATTCTGTATTTGTGGGACGTAATGCCTCAAGCAGTGCATGGTGTGTGCTTTGAACAGTAGCCATATCTCATCAATGCTGGCCGGCTCGTCTAAAATCAGTTTGCAGACATCGTGGTACTCATGGGCAAGATAGGTCGTGATAGCATCGTCATCTGCCTTGTTAAATGCATACACGGGTTTTCTAGAACTACGCAGACAGATCTTTTTTGGAACATTCAGGGTACAAAAAAACCATATAATGGTCAGATATTCCTTCAAGAACTTGGATGATATAGTTACGAGAAAGAAATCACTCAGGAAAAAAAATTCACAGCATATCCACGGAGTGAATGATGATGAGTGGGTGAAGCTCCGGAGGTTCATTGTAGATCGTGCCGAGTTCCGGATTAATTTAGTTAACGCGCACGCTACGAATCCTTATGGTTCAACTACATGCAAGTGAACTCTCCCACCGGCACTTCATTGCAAGTCAAGATCCAGTGCCTATATATATGTATGGGTGGCCGGTGAACGGTTCTCCAGCGTGAGCAGTGGTATTTTTCAATCAAGAAACTCGCTAGGAGACGCTGCCTGCGTCAAGCTTGTCTCTCGCGGGTGAGGACGCGTTCTCCTTCTTTGCGAGCTGGTAGCACGTTCATCGAAGAAAGAGCGTTTCCATAGTCAACGCGCGCCTTTGTCTCTCTCTCTCTCTCTCTCACAAGACAGCAGATGGAAGAGTGAGAGAGCTCACGCGCCGGGAGGCACGCGCCTCCCACACGCGCCCTCCTAGTAGCGCGTTCCTAGTAGGTAGCGCGCTACTACAACGGACGGACAGACCCAAACCCTAAGGAGCTTCGCCCCTAATAAGATCTAAAATAGAGTTTGAGGTGCCCTGCATACGGGTAGGCTCGGAAACAACTTGGGCCAGGTTGAAAATAAACATAAGGCTCAGTAGAATAGTTTGTCATGTTAGATGGGCTTAGAGAGTTCCAGTTAATATCTGGTAGATTGAAGTCCCCTCCCATTATTATGGCGTTCCCCACCATGTGTTTCTGCATATATTCTAGAAGCTGTTCAAGATACGACGCTTCAGCTAGAGGGGGGCCTATATACCGCACCAACATAGACGTTGTTCTGGCCCAGCTGAATCCTACACCAGACCGCCTCTATACCTGGAACATCTGGCATGACTGTGTAACTTATGCCTTGCCTTAAGAGCAAGGCAACACCACCACCTCTAGTAAGCCTGTCTTTTCGTACAATGAAGTAGCCCGGTGGAGCCACTTCACAGTTCCCAATATCACAGTGCAGCCAAGTCTCAGTCACGCAGATAATGTCTGGTTCGAGAGCTATCAGAATCGCTTCGAACTGTTCAATTTTATTCAAAAGGCTGCGCGCGTTCACCTTAAGGACCACTAGGGCCGAGGATGGTTCCGAGTTCGCTTGGCTTCCCTGTTGTCCTTGGTTACGTTTTTTGCAACTTCCACTATGTCATTGGTTTGCTTGTCCCAAGTGTACAGGCGATTATTAATTTTCACTTTGTCATAAGATAAGAAAACTTTGTCTTTCTGGTCTGTGTGGTAACTTTTACAGTGTAATAAGCATGGAATTAAATGGAGATGCCTTTTTATGTAAGGACTGTAAGCCTAAGCTGGAGTTCTCTTGTTTCTGAGCTACAGCAGTAGGCTGATTTTGCAGCGCAACTCTGTTAAAGGGAAGGCAAAGAGGCAAACAGAACAAGCAAAGATGGTGCTACACTTGCAACTGTTTTATTTGCCTTGAAGCATGTAATATCAAGCACATGCACTTTCAATTCAAGGGTGGAAACAGGTAAATCACAAGTTACCTAATTCAAGATTACTCATCAGTTTCATTCCAGAGCCTTAGGCCTGCCATGATGGTCTAATGGCTATTGCACTCGGTTGCTGATCTGAAGGTCATGGGATTGAGTCGCGGCTGCGGTGGCTGCATTTAGATGGAGGCGAAATGTTGAGGCCTGTGTACTGTACAATGTCAGTGCACTTTAAGGAACCCCATGTGGTGAAAATTTCCAGAGCCCTCCACTGCGGCATCTCTCATAATCGTATCATGGTTTTGGGGCGTAAAACTCTAGAAATTGGTGAAATCACAAGTCATTTTAGAGCCGTTCCTGCACGGTGCCTGGCGAACCGGGCTTGCATCCGGTTTCACCATGGACCCACAGCAAGAGCAGTACTTTCTAACCATGCATGCGCTGCGCTGATTTTTGCGATGGTGTGGCAGAGATTAGTTGCTGTGATCTGTGGGCACAGATTTTCTGTGGGTGGAGCTTGCTTGCATACAAAGCGCAAAGCATGTATGTGCAGAACCGATAACGATGGCGTCTTGTGTGAAGTGTGACTTTCATTTTTCCACCGAATTCAAGTGAGTGCTTGGCCATTTGTGGCAGAGTGCTGAGAGGAGGAAAAATGTATGTGCAGCAAGAGCGAAAAGGGGAGGCGTGCAGATGAAGACCTCCTGGTGTGACCGCGCAAGTGTTAGTAAAGAGAGACTGCTGCCACCAGGTGTTTCTGGGCGAGGCGTTTTGACAAACTGATTCAATGCAAAAGTAGGAGCACGTAAGTCTAACTATATGATTGTGCAGATTAAATAAGCGGGTTACAGAAAAATGAAATGGAACAACATGGACTGGCACTTTATAACAGCAGCTGAAGTTTTTTTCTGGCATGAAATTGTTACTTATGGTGAACACAACTGTTCACTGTGGCTCAGTTCAGCGAAGCAGAACTCGACACACAACCTTTCTTGAGACTAGTAGCTACGGTATACAGCAATCTCCAATCATTGCTCTGCAGATGCTGTTTATTTTGCTTGCGTGTCTTTTGACATTGAAGGCGCCGTGAAATTTAATCGTGCATATTAATGGCACAATGTATGGCAATTTCTTGCTGTGGTGGCAAAAATAAGCATTGTATGACGAGCTCGAATTATAGATAGCAAATGACAGCTTTGCTGCATTGTCCTTATTGGTTGCTGTCTGAGTATATAGTGGTGTGCCTCTATTGGCTGCTTACAAAAGCATGCATCTAATTACTGTGTCAGTGTAAAACATCTGAATATTGTGTGGAGTTCGTATTTCTACTTGTTGACGAGGATGTAGTCTCCATGGCATTTATAGAGTGATGGAAGCAGAGCCTAAGTGCTGCTCGCTCTTACTGACGTTATGCTCAGTATGTTTTGAATTAGCGTACATTTTTAATGCCACGAACACGTGTTCACGTGCAGTATGGTACGCTGGACTGCACCCTGACTTTAGCCAAAGCTGAGGTTTTAGTCTCGCAATGTGGCAGAGAGATATTGGAGCAGTGCATTAACTCCTGCTGCACGGTATGAAAGGAATGGAGCATGGCGGCCAAGGTTTCGGAGACTTCTGCAATTTAAGCAAATCGTAAGTTGGAATTGCAATAGCTACTGTGATGGTATCTGAAGAATGTCACGTTGAACAAGGCCTACTAAAGAGTTTAAAAGCACAAGTTCATTCTGTTTTGTCTGAATTGCTGTACGCACACATTTAAAGATTGTAAAAAGTTGAGAAAAAAAAAGTGGTGGGCAGAGGATATGGAACAAAAATTCCTCCTTCTTTGCTAATGCGATTTTTGTTTACCATCTGGTTCCCATGTGTCTCAGTATAAGCTCCTGGGGCTGATTGCTGTAAATTGTGCTTTGCCTTCAGCACCGGTCACATGTGAAGTGGAAGAGAGATGAAGGTAAAGGAAAGACATGAAGGTTAACCAGGAGATAGCCAGTTGGCTGGGTGTGTAACAAGGGAGCTAGGTCCATTCACAACTGCAGAGCCAGTATGCCACTTATAAGAATGCTTTTATGACTGATGTTGTTCGACACTGCTGCTGCTGCCCATTGTCATCCTTAGTCATCATTATGTTGTACCCTGTGAAATAAGGCGACTTCCACATTTTTTTTTTGTTTTTGACAGTTGAGGCTAGAGTGTTGTTTGTTTTTTTTACTTAATGAACATGAGCTTCCTTCAAAAAACAGAAATTGCTGATTTAGCTGTTTTCTTGCATTTCTTTTAGGAAGTCCAATTATACAGGGTTGTTGCCATATGACATTCTACATTGGCATTTTTCTCGTGTTTCTCTGTGAAATAGATAGCATGTTGTCATGCATCAGACTTGCAATAGTTTTTTCATTTGGTCCATGTTTGGGATATTCTGACCCTTTATATTATCCAAACAAAACAAATAGTGACACATAAAACAGTGACACATTTTGCCTGACATAACGAGAACTTTCATCATAAATTTTTTTTTTGAAGTGGGACCAGGGCGCTTAGAACTTCTTTGAAAATTACCTTTTTAGAACATGCTTTAGCTACTCTTCCCTTGTGTTTTTTGGTAGGAAATCAACCTTTTTCAGGAATATCGACTAGATGGCACCCTACATTTGGCATTTATTGCAAGTTTCTCGTGAAGTAGGGTATGTGCCATGGTGCATCGAAATTACAAAACATTTCTCATTTGGCCATGTTCGGGACTTCTTTTACCTCTGTTCTATTTTGTATGCCACATTTAAAAAAAGTGAATATAACCTGCAGTCAACTGGCCTAAAAGGAGCAGAAACAAGTTTGACATCTTTGCAATTTTTCTTTGAATTCTGCCACGAAATTAAAAAATCCAGGCAAACCTCATTAAATGAAGTAGTGTGAGACCATAAGTTAGTTCATTATATCTGATATTTGTTGTAACAGTAGAGACAAAGATCTGCTCAAGGATATCAGCAATTTGACTTGTGGAAAAATCCTAAATACAAAGGTGCATTTAATCTGTTTTTAACCCATTATAAATGAGGTAATACTCACCTGCCTTCTTGTGGTGCAGTCAAATGCGCTTTTCCGTGCTGGGTGACCAGAATTTTTGTAACTTCTTCAGAAAATATGATTTGGAGTTCTTTCTACCTATTTTGCTATTTATGCTACCTTTGGAGTTTTGAGCCTCGCCTGTACCAAATATTATTTCTTTGTAGCTGATGTGGGGGCTCTCCTGTTTTCGATTTATCAAAATATATGTTACCGAATAAAGTTCGGCCAAACAAAGTTCATATTTAGTTCACTATTACCGATAGTTTGCTATATTCGAAATGATGTGGCGCAAATTTATTGTGGTAAGCAATCGAGGGGCACCTGTACAGTCACCTTGAAAAATGCAGCAGACTCTCGTTAATTCAAGCTGCAGGGGGCTGTACAATTTTGTCTGAATTATCAGACGCAAGCAGCAGTATGGACTCGGCACAACATACCAGGAGAAACAGAGAAGCAGATGGACCAGTTTATTGCCTGCATTGTCGCTGCCTCAGTGTTAATTTATTTTTCCCCCTGGTGATGTTGATTGCTTCAGCAAGTGCTGGCAGGCGATTGGCTTCATTCCTGGCTGCTAAAAAATGAGCACTGAATGTTCACTTAAAAGGAGCCAAAGCAGCCGACAATTCTGGGAAGGATAAGCAAAAAGTATGAATTAGCAGACTAAACTGAATGGTGCAGTTTGAGTTCAGCAGCTTAACTGGAAACATTGCAGGCCAACCAAAAGGGTAGTGTTTGTTCTGAAGTCCGGCCACGGTGGTGTAGTGGTTGTGGTGATAGGCCGCTGATCCGGAGGTCGTGGGATCGAATCTCGGCCGTGGCGGTTGCATTTCCGTGGAGGCAAAATGTTGAGGCCCGCGTGCTGTGCGATGTCAGTGCACGTTAAAGAACCCCAGGTGGTCAAAATTTCCGGAGTCCTCCACTACGGCATCTCTCATAATCAAATCGTGGTTTTGGGATGTAAAACCCCAGAAATGAGTGTTTGTTTTGAATTAACTTAAAATCTTAATTATCGAGTCTACTGTATGTTGCCGCACTGGAAACTCATTTCGGCAGTAAAAGCTTCCAGTTCTGGACAGTTTGAATTGGCCTTCATGACGTATAAGGAAACTGGACAAAAGAAAATCATCATTCAGACATGCACAGTTGTGATCTCTTGCAGCATCACTTCAGCAGTGCTGCAATGAGTGGTTGTTTTTTGCCAGACATTTCCAGTGTTGGAACACTGGAGCTGAATATTTATCATGGAACTTGGAGCAAGGAAATATAAGCTGGAAAAAGCATCAACTTGCCACTTGACTTATCCAGAGCATGTAGGTTCTCTTACTCAAGATATGGCCAATTCTGCAAGTACATTAGTGCATAATAATGAAACGAAAATTGAACTTTTAATTTTATTTATGCGAAGATACACATTTTCCTGCGCTGGCAGCAACAAGAATATTTATCGATCATCAAGCTTTCTGTATCTGGCCGTGATGTCTAGAGGCTATTGCATTTGTTGTGGGATCAAATCCTCGCCACGGTGGACTGCATTTGGGTGGATGTGAAATGCTAGAGGCCCATGTGCTGTATGATGTCAGCGCACGTTAAAGAACACCAGGTGATAGATTTTCGGAGCTCTTATGCTACAGTGTCTCTCTCATAATCATATCGGGCTTTTGGGACGTAAAACCCCAGACATTATTGTCAAACTCTGTGAGGCTTTGCTTTGCGGCTTTAAAGGGCTCTTGTTTCCATGGGATATGTGGTGAAATTGAGGATCGTAAATTGATTCATAGCACCTGAATTTTTTAATTAACCGAGCATGTGCAAGTGGCCGCTTCGTGTTATCCAAATTTATGTTACAGAATACTGGACCACAAAAATTCTTCAAATCAAGTGGCACTTTGAAGTTGGCAAGTTTCATTTTCTGAGGTTTTACTCTATTGAATTTAAAAATACCTAGAATTTACGGACAAGAACTAATAAAATGGTAAATACTTTGTAATATTGAGAATTTCATTGCATTGAAGGTAGTTAAATGCCTTCGTAACAACCACCCCTTCTGCAAAATGGCCAGTATAAGGAAGGAATCCTTTATCTCTAGTCTCACTGCGAGCATTACAGTGAGCGACCTTTACAACGAAGTAGTCTGTGCAAAGAAGAGCTCCGATTGTCCTGATCAGTTCATCCTAAAGACAAATGCATTTCACTATTGTTATGTTTTAACCGTTATTTTACCTAGGTACCTTTCTGGCCCAGGTGACTGTTAATAGTAACATTGCTAATTTTTGCTGATAGCTTGCCCACGACTGCATCGTACAGTATCTCCTGCAACTGTTGCGTTCCCAGTGTTTTGTTTCAGCCTGAACTACAAAGTTGCACATCTTTTCCTGGTTTGCAGGGGCTTGAAAGCAGTGTCAAAGCTTTTTGAATGAGATCCTGAACTCCAGAGAAGTCTAGGATGGCACAGCTGTTGTTCTGGGCTTGACCGCCAGCTTGAGGTCCTTCACTCGGCCGCTCTTCGCAAGCTATGGCTACCCCATCTACCACTAGTGCTTCCGAGGCCGAGCAAGTGAATATATGAGCATGATTTATAAGCATGGTGTACTGTGGCGGGACTGACATGGTGCAGTGTCGAAGTAGTATGTTCATAAATGCATGAAAGTAATTAGCTAGTGATTTCGTCTTTTGGCTTGTGCAGCACACACTACGTGCTTTGGTTCATGCTCATGTTCCTCCTATGAGGCCTCGGTTTGGACGACGTTTATTCTCAGTAGCTCGGCAGGTCACCCGATGATGCCAACGCAATGGGCACAAACCCGATGATCGCACACCAGCGATGAAGACACGCAGAATGCATGGTGATGATGGTAAAATACAGATGATGAAGACGTGCTTAATGAACGCCCACACTCCAAAGGATTGTGTTGTACACATCTGTGGCACCTCTTGACTGTAGGTGTGGGGCGTGTTTATTTACTTATTTATTGACACCTCTACTGACCCTGGCAAGGGGTTTCCTGGTCGATGCCCTCTGGCCCAGCGGATGCTACATTTTTCCCATAGTACGGCAAGCAGTGCGTAGGCCTCTCTGTATTTCACATACGGGGGTCCTTTGAAAACTGAGTTAGCAGTGCCTAGACACTGAGGATGCATACTCTTGGTGTGTTATTCTGCAAGGTGCTTATGGCATCTGCTTGTACAGGGATGCCATGTAGAATCCCTTTAAAAGAATTAAAACCCTTTAAAGAATCCCTTTAGCTACGTCGTCAACAGCACCCTAGCAAAAATCACCTACAGAAAAACCAATAGCCTATGGGATTATTGAACATATTGGTCTATTGGTTCTGTATTTGCCTGTGGAGCTATATTGGTATATTGGTTCTATATTGGTCTGTTGGTTCAATATTTGCCCATTGGAGCTATTGGTGTATATTGGTGTATTGGTTCTAAATTTGCCTATTGGAGCTGTACTGGTTTATTGGTTCTTCATTTTTCTATGGGAGCTATATTGGTGTATTGGTTCTGTATTTGCTATAGGGGGTGAAGTGTATTGGCCAGCAGGTTCCATAATTCATGCTCACAGTCAAACAGAAGGGCCACAGTGTGGCAACACCCCTGGAACGATAAAACGAGTACAGGAATGAGCAATGCACACATATATTTCCAATGTCACTGTTACAGGAAAACAGCTTTTGTCCTTGTATCACGCAGGCAAATTAGCAGGCGGCTGTTTTTCTGAGGGGGGTTTCTCCGCAGGGTCTGTTCAGGTTTGCTACAATGGTGCTCCATGTAATCTGAAAAATACTGTTAAAAAAAGAGAGACATTAAGCTCGCAGCAGTGAAGCATTTCTTTTTGTCGATCAGACAGTGTAGAAACTTGCACTGGTACAATATTAAGAAAAATCTACACAACATTGCGAGAGCTGCAAATTATGGCAAAACATTGCATGAAATAATACGCACCAATTATGCATGTGGGTTGGAACTATACGTACCTTTCAATGCGTCATATCTGGTAGGATCCACAAGTGGTTTGGCCTCCTGTTTGTCCAACTCAATATTGCTTGCGTGATGGTTTTGTTGATCAAGCTCGAGGTTCCAAATGTCCGCCTGCTGGGCTCAGGAACAAAAATTCAGTCTGTGTGGTACTGCGCAAAATGTTAATGCAAAGCTTTCTGTAGCAACACACCATCAATGAGGAACACCTGAGGCATGAACCATAGGAATAATGTCAAAAATTCTGTTTGCTAAATTTTGCTATTATGACAGAAAGGTAAGCTAGCAAGATTATTATTGACTTTTTGATGATTAGGTAACGTAACAGCAATTACTAAATTGCACCTGAATGCGACTGCCAGTGAAACAAGTCTTCTTGTTTTCATTGGCCTGTAGCATTCACGAAGTTAGGAAAAAGAAAGAAGAGCATTGGATATGCACAGGTGAATAGAACCAGCAGTTGTAAGCAGTTTAAGATTACTACCACATGCACGTGTTTGTGCTACATTAAAAACCGATCACTGTAAAGAATGATTGTGGTAAGCTGAAAAACTGAAGAAAGCAGCACAAGCTATGCAGATTAATTATTGTGCATGCTGGCTTTCATTGTCTGCATTCTAATATGAATGATGTAGTTCAAATTAAGCATGCCTTCGAAGAAGCACGTATTTAATGCACAGCAAAACCCTGGGCACGGAAGTTATTTTACGGTCACGCAATACCATTCATACGAGACATGATTCTAAGTCCTGACCACAAGCTAATATATCTACCGAGTTCGTTCCCTAACCTATCTATAGCTAAAAAAAGGACCTAGTCTGAAAAGACAAAAATATTGGCCAGTGAGGCCAATGCTACTTCACGGTTATTTTTGCTCAAACAGCCTTTTGCGGCTCTTATGCGTCTGTGCATCTGCTTAACTTATGCTGTTCCAAGACAAGTTTTGCATGGCAGTCATTTTTTTTTTCCAAGAACAAGTCTCAGCAATGACCCGGCGAGCCTTTTGGAATATACACACATATCGTCTTGTACAGCGCCCTGTGCTAAGATCCATAGCGCTAACACTCAAGCCACTGACGTCATGTCACAATAGTTCTACGTCCGGAATAGAGAACAGGTCGCACTCAAAATGTAAGCGAATAATTACCTTGAAATGGCCGCATTGTCGATAGAGGAAAGGAGTGAAGGTCATTCCAGAAAATGGCTCCAAAAATCCATGTTGCCGCGGGCGAAAACATTTGTCGTACGTTGGCTTGAAGGTATAAATTCATCCGGAGGTGACACTGTTTAGCACTAATTCAGCGTAAATTAAGTTATGCAGGCAATAACCTCTTTGTTCTTTTTAAAAAAGACATCACAACTGCGCAGCGCATGCTACATGTGGTCGTCATTAGCGGCCATGGCGGCCGTGGCTTGGCAGGCTTGGCTTGCTTTGGCTTGCTATGCACCACCACATGTGCCATAAAAAAACTGCGCATCGTTGTTTTTTCGACATTTTTACCTATGTCACGAAAGGTCTGTTCGATTCAGAAAAGGTGCACGGAACCACGCACAAAAAGGTGCAGGTGGTGTCGACACCCTGTGCAGCAGTTCCCAGCACCCGTTTTGACGGTGCAGATGGAGCCCGTACCCTGCCGCCCAAATGTGTGAATCGAACTGTTGAGGTGCAGGCCTGTCGTCTGCTGCAGGGCCAGCTCGAGGAGTTTTTGTTTCTAGCAGCCTGCTTGTGCTCGCTACAACTATGCATGGTGATATGCTACAACAAAACCTGCGCGTGGGCATGCGAAACAAGACGTGATATGTATGCGTATCCACGCATTTGGCGACACGAACGGCGCGATCAGTGCATACAGTCTGCATCCTACCATTTGTAAAAAGAAAAAAGTGAATGTGAAAACAAGCCGTCATCGTGCACGTGTTTAGAGAAAAATGTCAAACATTTATCGCTTTCAGAGAATTGCTTGCTGTGATTTCACCACGGCGTACGTCCTAACCATCTGCCGACGCCGTCGTCTGCACACGTTGCCTGACGGGCTAGCGAGGCTGCACCAAAATGCTGCACCCACAAGCTGGCAGGTTCAAAGGTGCACGGCACCGCGGCGGCACCTTAGCTGCACCCCGCCACAATCGAGGACGGAAGGGCAGCGGGCGCCGCTGTACCGCAAGGAATCGAGGAAGGTGGTGCAGCGCACCGCGAAAAGGTGCAGAAGGTGCAGGGAACCTTGGCTGAATCGAATAGACCTGAAGCTTGCAAATGTTGCATCATATACACGAGGCAGCCGCATTTATTTTCGTATTATTTTTGTACATATGTCTGATTACTTACTGTTAATATTTGTTTTGAGCGTTTTGCGATTAGATACGCAACTAATGACGGCCGGCAAGGTTAGTAGTGCTGCCGCTGCTGCGCAGCAGATTGAAGAACTCTGGTCGTGCAGTGCTCGACCCCGCTCTGCCCGCTCAACTACTCGAGCACCTCGGCACTTGGGTGCTTATATTAACATGTAAACTTTCATGGCAGGTCTCGGAATCTGTATATTTTTTTTTCGTTTCTTTGTAATAGAGGATTGAGTAATCGCTGTTCCTAAAAACATTGCTATAAGATTATCAAATGGGCATGCACCGCCACATCAATGAGGTGCGCTTCATGTGCATCTTGTACCGAGATGAATGTTAAAAGTATTGACGTGTGCTTTTATCTATTAGTTACCCGCCGTGGTAGCTTAGCGCTTAGCGGCTAGGGTGTTGGTTTGCGAAGATCGAGGTTGCGGCATCGAATCCTGGAATGCAAAAAAAAAAAAAACATATAAGGTGAGTGCAGCTGTCACTCTGAAAAGCAGCTGCTGCACCTATAGTATTGCCAGTGCAAGATACTACCTTTTTGTGTTATGCAATAGCCAATCAATAACCTTTTGTTCGTCATAAATCAAACCAATAGCTACCGGCTATTTGATAAGTGCATCCTCTATTGGCCTAAAAGACACCCATAGCTGCCTGCTATTGGACCAATAGTCAAATAGAAAACAAATACCCACGTGCTATAGGACCAGTTCAGACTCTATAGGTCAAATAAGAGACCAATAAGTGCCATTTATTAGTCCTTATTGGTGCCAATAAGGGTCTTATACAACCTATAGAACTCCAATAGATTTATACACAACCTATAGATATTTTCTATTGGACCAATAAAAATTCCTATTGGCATTTTTGCTAGGGCAGTGATGTGGTGACTTAGTTCGTAGAGTTCTCCACCGAGTGCAATCTCTGCCAGCTTGTTGTAGGCCTCTACTCATCCTTCATTCATTGGTTGAAATCGGGACAAGGTCTTGTGCTTGGTTCAGCTGACATGCACCTGTCATAGCCGTGGTGTTCAGGAAACAGTAGTCTTCCTGTTGGTATCGGCGATTTCGGCCTCTCTTGAGATTATAAGTCTTAGTCTATCACTTGTATTACTTGGCTGCAACAAAATAAAACAGAATACACAAAAGATTTTTCTCTTGCTTACCAAGAGTGCACGCATTCTATCTGGCAATGCTCTTAGGAAAAAAACTCACTTTCTGACAGGAAATTCATTTTAGCTTTTATTGAGCGACAAATATTCTTAGTCACACATACAAGTGATCCGTAGCGTGGCCTCTTCTCAGAAGTTGTGGCTATTATACCGTATTTACTCGATTCTAAGCACCCCCTTTTTTTCACGATCGCGATTCTAAAAGTGAGGGGGGGGTGCCTAGATTCGAGAAATCGAAAAAAAATGACCGCACGGCCAAACCCTTTTTCGCGGCAATATTTCAACGAGATGGGTGTGAGAAATCGCATTTTGAAAATAGTAAAAATAAAAATAAGGGGGCAGGCAGTGAACCCACCACTTGTGTCTGCGGTCAGTCACTCTCACTGCCGCTGGAGTCTGTTGCACCACTAGAGTCCGTCGCACGATTTGAGCTGCTGCTCTCGGTGTCCCACAACAGATAGTCTTCGGTGCCGTCTTAGTTGTTGCTGATGGAACACTTTTTAAACGACTTGACGACAACGTCAACTTTGAACCGCTTCCACGCGTCCGAAATCCAGGTAGCTGTCGCTGACGGGGACGCTTTCTGCAGCTTTTCTGTTGGCGTTTTATTTCTGGTCGGGGTTCCGGACCCACTCTTCGTACTCCTGTCGAAGGTGGGCCTTAAACAGCTTGTTGACTGAGATGTCCAGGGGTTGTAGCACTGGTGTCATGCCCCCTGGAATAACGACCAAGTCACATTTGATCCTTTGCAGCTTGGTCTTAACCTCCGGGGTAAGGTGGCTGCGAAAGGCATCTAAAAGAAGCATAGATCGCGTACCTGATGGTCCGCCAAGCAATGTCCCAGGCGCCACTGCCACACGACGCGGTTCGGCTGTCATCCACCCTTTGTCCTGCACTCGGACGATGACATCTTTCGGGAAGGATTCATTTTTCGGCATGTTTTTCCTTTTGAGAATTATGTAGGGCGGAAGCTTGCGGCCGTCGGCTGTGATGCACAGCATCACAGTGACACGGTGCTTCTCGTACCCTGTTGTCTTTACCCTAACTTCCCGGGCTCCTACTTCATTAATAGTGCTAGGCCTCGGCATGTCAAAAAACACGGGCGTCTCATCGGCGTTGCCGATCTGGCCAAGATCGTAGCAGTTTTGTCTGCGGAGATCCATAACGTATTGCTGAAAAGCAATGAGTTTACCTTCAAAGTCACCTGGCAGCTTTTGGCATATGGTTATCCAGCGCCTCAAAGAAAATTCATTTCTCCTCATCCTGCGTTCCACCCAGCCGCGGCTAGCACGAAACATCGCACGGGGAATCTCCATTCTTTTCGCGATCTCGATCGCTTTCGTCTGGATCGCATAGGCAGTCACAACGAAGCCCCTGTTTCTTTCGCTGCTAACAAACTCTCAGACCTCCTCTTTCAAGTTGTGGATGTCGGCTCTTGCGCGGCCCCGTGAACTTTTTGTGTGTCGCGGCACCCTTAAAAATCTGGTCCCGCTGCTTGCTCCACCTGATGATGCAGGCTCGATCCATGCCGAATTCTGCTGCAGCACTGCGATTGCCGTTGTCTTCAGCAAACGCGATTGCAGCTCGCTTGAACTTCAAGTTGTAGGAAGCCCTCTTCGCACTCATACTGACCGCCCTTAGGACTATCCAACAAACAACTGACAAAGCAACACACGCCCGTCCGTGATGCCAGCACACCTGCCCGGACTAGCCGAGCGCCGCCGACTTCTGTGCTGCCATCTCTTGTCTGAACGTAGCAACACAAGACATGGCTTCCGAGATTGGCGGCGAGAAAGTGCGCATGGCGGCATTATTGACCGCGCCATGCTCGCAGAAAAAAAAAGGAGGGGTGCTTAGATTCGCAAGCAAACTTCTTTTCCCAATATTTTCTATCAAAAACGGGGGGTGCTTACAATCGCGAAAATACGGTACGTACTGCACATTGGCTCTTTCGGTTTCAAGTGCTTGAGGTTCACGTCAGTGTTACCTGCTAGGAGTTGCCAAGATTTATTATATTAGTTTTCAATGTTACAGTGGACTCCTCTTAAACGGAACGCGAAGGGGATCTAAAAAGCTGTTCCATTTATCAGAAGTTCCATTTAAGCAAGGTACACATATTTCATGAACCAAAAACTTTTAATTCGTACCAACCCCACCTTACTCATCTGGTTGAGTAAGGGAAAAAAAGAAGTTAAGTGTGGTTTGCTTCGCATGCTTAATTTGCTTTTTCAAAAAATAAGCACCGATGCCTGACAAGCTAGCCAGAAATTCTAGACAACCCAGCGCTGCAATAGCGCTGCAAAAGTTCAACAGCCTCTTTAGCTGCACTGACAGTGTCATATTCATCGCTGGAGGAAGGTTGATCGTCAGCTTGCACATCGGATACCAGTTCTTCAAGTGTCTCCTCACGACAGGTACTAACATTTTGATCAATTGTTTCATAGTCCGGTCGTGTGGCAGAGGGCACAGCCTGACTGAACACTCCATCAGCAGGGCTTTCCTCTTCATCCGCTACTGGTACTTGTGCTTGAAAGCCCGCATGATGAAAGCATCTTTTGTAATGTAGAGAGAAAGACATAGACACAGCGCCTTTGCCGCAGGCTGGCTGTTCTATTCTGATCTTCGCTCTTCGTCCTTCTCGTCGTCCTCCTGCGCTCCTAACGCGAGCACCCTAGGCATGGCGAACTTTTTGTTGTTATACATTACAATCGGCCACGACTGCGAGTGTCCATAACGGCCGAAACTTTCTCCGGCAGGTGGCACTGGCTGTGCTGCGCTGGGCAGTCTCAGCCTCGCCACAACTTGACTTTGCAAACTGCGAAGAAATCCTCTGGGGGCCTGCACTGGCTGTGCCACAGAGGTCGGCGCGGGACTCCTCTTCGCAAAGCTGCTGAAGACAGAAGAATGGTGGCCATCGCAGGAATGGGCCAGCATGGATCTTGGTTTGCATAGCTGTCCAGGACACCTCCGGTGGGCGGCATTGGCTTTGCCGTGATGGTCATCGAGCCATTTGGCCCCGCTGCAACTTTGTTTGAAAAGCTAGCGACGACACCACCAATGGACGGTACTCGCTCTGTCGCCGCGGTTTAGGGTCATGGCCACACTGCGACTTGACATGGCGAGTAGCTAGGCATGTTTCTGGCAAACCGTATTGCAGGTGCCATTGTAATTGCATTGTTCTCTTCATGCTACTCTTCCGTGGCAGACGCGAAGCTGGCAGAGGTGGAGGATCTCGAGCCTTAACCGCCATGTCGTGGTAAGCGAGTTCGATCATGCTGAATTTCACGACCTTTGGGTTGTCTTCCGGATGCCCACGACGAATAGATGAGCTTCCGTTTCTGTAGGCGCCACTGGCAGTTCGAAAAGCGTTATCGCTGGCGGGTCCTCAGTGGAGCTCGAACTGGCCGACACATCACGTGCAACAGGCCCTTCCTGGTCCTCTTGGCTTAGTGCGGCTGGAACAACACGAGTCTCGGTTTGTACGAAGTTGTTGTTTGTGGCATTGACATCGAAGCAGTTGGCGTCGCTAAGCGATGTGTTGCCCAGCAAAGGGAGCACACCCGCGCAGTCGTTGAGTGAGGGTGGTGAAGTCAGTGCTCAGACTGCTAGCTCCGACTGTTCGGGGGGGGATCGCGATGCTTGCACCCCGAGGAACGTCCTGTTTTTGGAGCAGTGACGAGTCTAGTAGGACTGGATACGGTGAGTCAGTATCTCCATTCGATGACAGGCATATGGAAGGAAGCTGTGTCGGAAGGTAGCTGTGGGACAAGATGCTCTCCGCAACTGGCAGTGATGTTCCAGCTGCAGTTAGCGACACAGAGGTCGAGATGTGCACTGGATAGGACAGGCGGCTGGCCTCCGTACCAGGGCAGTCCACGGTAGTTTCTGTTGGACTGCTGGGCGCACGAGCAGAGCCGTCGTGTGCTGCCTGATCGTCCGTGGTCGAGAGATGTCTGGCATGGTCGCTCGGATGGGAAAGCGGGCCAAAGGCAGCAATAAACTTAGCACTCCACTCCTGCCAGGACTTCTGCCATATGCCTTGGTATCGATGCCAGGCCAGGGCAACTTCTCCAGTGTGGCTTAGGGCCACCTGCCATTTTTGTTGGTCCGACCACGCATAAAAGTTCCGAGACAGTTAATTTCATTGATCCAGTGGATAGCGTCATCCTTGAATGCATGGAACTCCGAAATTGCACAGGGGTTCGGCGATGGTGATGCCGCACCTAACAGTCCAGATGTTACCGTGGCGAAGAAGTTGAGTTCCTCTGGCAGCAACGACATGGCCCGCATGACGTCGTTGAGGTGGCTGACAGAGGCGCTCGTGGAGCCAGGGTCGGCGGCCGCGGAGAATACGGTGGCATTGCTCCTCACGGTGGCGGGATCCATGTCCGAGGATGCTTGGACAGCGTCCCTGTTCTTCAAGCGTCTCCTCACGACAGGTACTAACATTTCTATCAATTGTTTCGTGGTCCTGTCGTGTGAAAGGGGCAGAGGGCGCAACCTGACTGAACACTGCATCAGCATCAGCAGGGCTTTCCTCTTCATCCTCTACTGGTACTTGTGCTTGAAAGCTCACATGATGAAAGCATCTTTTGTAATGTACAGAGAGAAAGACATAGACACAGCGCCTTTGCCGCAGGCAGGCTGTTCTATTCTGATCCTCGCTCGTCGTCGTCCTCCTGTGCTCCTAGCGCGAGTGCCCTAGGCACGGCTAACTTTGTTGTTATACATCACACTTTGTATGGTTGTTGCATGCACTTGCTCCCAGGCATGATACAAAATGTGAATGGCTCCCAACAAATCCAAATTGTAGGTCATTTCAATGTCTGCACAAAGCAGCATTCGGTGGAGCAGCTGCTTGTGGTAGTGAACTCTCACATTCTGAATCACCCCTTGATCCATAGGCTGGATCACTGCTTTTGTGTTGGCCGGCAAGAACTCGAGGCTGATCGACTTGAGTCCTTCAACGTGGCCATGGGCAGGGGCAATTATCCAGGATAAAGGTAACCTTCCTGCCTTGCCTCGCAAATCTTGCATCTTCCGCCCGCAGCCAGTTGTTAAAAATTGCCATCATCATCCATGCTCTTTCCGTGAACATGATAGGAAACGGGAAGGTGTCGAACGCCCTTAAAGGGCCCCAAACCACCCCTTACAATTCTTTGAACATTTCAAGTTAACGCGCGCATCAAGTTGCGAATACCGTCACGATGATGTCAAATGCGGCAGCGCTATGCGCGGCGGCGGTGCCACAAACTCGAATAATCCCGTGCGCCTCTCCGGCCATTTCCGGCATACCAAAGTTAGCCGTGACGACATTGTGGTTTTTGGTGACGTCAGAACAGTCCGAGCTCCGCTGATTGGTCGAAGGAGGACATTGACTTCCGGTTAGTCTGCTAGCAAATGCACGCACTCCCTGCCTGTTTGTTTTCCTCGTTGTGTGGTGTTCGCGTGTGAATTCGTAAATGCGCTACGCTACACAAGTACAAGTGCGGTACAGCCGACTAGAAACTGCAGCAACTGTCAGAACACGACGGATAGCGCTCACAGAAAGCGTTGGCACAGCACCAACAAAACACTTGCGCGAACGCGGGAGCCCGGTGGAGGCGCGTCAACCGGATGCGAGTCATCGGCGATGTGTGTCACTGTGACATTTGGAGGAGCATCCGGCGAGGAGGTGGCACCGGCAAGCTGGCCGGCGGGCGCAGGAGAGAGCGAAACAAGCAAGCGCCGCGTTTTAATAATGAAACGCATATAACTTGGCTATTTCGGCACCGTTTCGAAAAATTCTTGCGGCTACATGTTTGTTGCGGACACTGGCACAAAAGCAACACCACAACTAAATTTTGACCTCTTGGTGGTTTAGGGGTCCTTTAAAGCAACGTGGATGCTTCGATTTTCCGATCACCAACAGCTTCAATTTTTAGTCTCCGGCCGTGTTTGCACCCACGAGCACAGTAATGCGCTCCTTACTGTGTTTCCCACCGCTATACGCTTCGCCTTTGAAAGTGAGAGTTTTTGATGGAGCGCTTTATAAAAATGGCCCATCTCGTCAACATTGAATACGTGTTGCGGCTCATAGTTCACTAGCATTCCCTGAAGCCATCCCTGCTGCCAGTCGGTGCAAACTTCCCGGTCGACTGCAGCACTCTGACCTGAGATTGCCTTGAAAACAAGTCTGCGGCGTTTTTTGAACCGGCTAAGCCATCCGTCGCTTACGGCGAAGTTCTCAACACCCATGTGCAGGGCAATCTCTCGCGCCTTCTGCTCCAGAATGGGTCCGCTTATTTGGAAATTGAAACTCTGCACACGTTTAAACCACACAAAAAAAACTTTTTCTAGTTCTTCGTTCGGTGTTGTCTGCATCCGCATCCGCTTAGACATAAAGGTCCCATTCTTGACGGCACCTTCGATTGTTTCTTTGTTTTTCTAGATCCGCGACAGTGTCGACTTGGGGATGTTGAATTTTTTTGCCACCTCTGTCTTGGACAAGCCGCTGCGATCAAGCTCCTGAAAAATTTGGAGCTTCTCTTCAAGCGAGAGAGCTTAATGCAGCCGCTTCTTCGTGCTCTCCATTGTGCCTATCCACCACACTTAGTCACACATCTAGGCCTAACGTACAACCGACACGGCTTGCGGGCTCCTGCTGCAGCACTATGGGTACGGCTGCTGGACTGGCTTGTCTCACTATGGCGTTGAGTTCGACGATACATTTCATGGTTGTGAAACTACTTTTTGGGGTGAACAAGCCTGTGCTATGCTTAGCATTTGTGCCGTTTAACCGTAGATGATGAATAAGTAGCGTTTCGATTAACCGAAAAATTTTACTGTGCCGGACATAGAAATGCAGCCAAATGATCCTGTTAATTCCACTAACAAGGCATTTTCGTTTAACCGAGTTTCGTTTATTGAAAGTCCACTGTAAAACCTCACCAGGTATTTTGACGTACATTGCTGACCTCATGTGCCATAGTCATTTTAATACACCCATATTTGAAGAGCTTTCTTTTTCTAGAAAGGTGAAGTCCACAATAAGCAGTACTGAGAAAGAGTTTGCTGTTGGCAATATGGTTGAGACTGCTTCAACTGTTTTTCGGGCCCACGTTGCAATTAGAAACTTACTTTCATGTACCGTATTTGCATGAATCTAATGAACCCGTGAACCTAATGCGCACCCAATTTTCATGGGTTCAGAACTAAAATGCACCTGAATGTGTCGAGAAAGATACTGGGATATACGTCACTGTGTTGGCATTCAGAAGAAAGAGACGAGTATTACTTGCCTTTACAGAATAAGAAATTTATTCTTCCAGCAGTTCCTTTTCTGTTGCGATCTTGATTGCCTTGAGATCACTCACGCACGCTTTGATCGCACCGCTCACTAGCATTATAGGCGAAGCCTGTGGGGAGCTGCTGAAGAAAGCCTGCAAGCTTGCCTTCGAGCTCGGGCTATCTTCCCATTTTCTAATTGTAGAGACATTCGCCTGTGGATGTGAAGCTGGACATTGTAGTGTTCTCTTTGTGTTATAGCAGTAATACACAGGCACTTAATCGCGATCTGCCTCCCAGATAGCGATTTGGGTAACATCTGCGGCTTACTCGATTTATATAGACCTATTCCATGTTGGTAAACAGTGGTAGGCACCAGCAATATAACCAGGGCTTGCAGCGACGTCGCGGCGCGGAGGCTCTGCCCACTGCTCGCCTGCGGCCCTGCATGGTCGTGCCACCGCTGCCTGCACAGCGTGTGCGAAAGCTGCCTCCGAGCTCAGTTTGTTGGAGCACCGACAGCATGTTTACAACAGCTTGCAGGGGGCAGCCGCGTGAGATGAAGTTGCAGTAGCTCTGCAGGAATTATTCAATGAATGTAGAAACGAATACATCGATTCCTAGCGATGACAAGATGTGAGAAACTGATTGAAACAACAAGCATCTTGCCACCACGGATGTGAGTGATAGCATGGAAAGTTGGGCTAGTTGGAACATATGCATAGTAGCAGCTCAAAAGGCTGGGACCAAGGAAACACATAACACACAGGACGAGCGCTGTCACGCAACTGAAAAATTTTATTCGAAAGAACACACAGGAAAAACAAACAAAACAACCAAATGACAACTGGAAAAAGTGTGAAATAGTCAGAAAACAGATTATCATTTAACAGTACATGTGCTGAGCAAGTAGGCAAACTCTTTGCCAGTTAGCGACAGCGATGACTGACTGACTCATGCGTCTCCCATTCTTTTTATGTGAAATGCTTCTGTCACTTCACGTGTTAGTTTGCATCTGTGTACTGACAGGACCTTAGAGCCTTCAAAAACAGGTGAACACCCACACATGTTGCAGTGAGACACAAGGTGCGTGCTATCATGCTTCTTCAGTGACTGATTGTGCTCCTTCAACCGCACATTAATGCACTGGCCAGTCTGCCCCAGATACGAGTTCCTACACATAAGTGGAATGTAATAAACAACACCGCATTTGCAATCTCCATACGCCGGTTTTATGTGGCTTTTTCCGCAGCCTTCACTTTTTTTGCTATTCTGCTCTAATTTCTTCCTAATGAGTGGACGGATTTTCGAAAGTTTGTTAGGGGCCGAAAATGGTGTTTTCGGCCCCTAACAAACTTTCCTTGTACCATGGAAACCTATTAATTATCAAGGTTAATCTGTCATGGGGATGAATGACGATTTCATAGTCATTGGCCAGCATCTGCAACCTGCGCTGCTCAACTGTTAGAGATGCTCTGCTTCTTACGACACTATTGCCTTACCTGCCGAATAGGCTGAAGTATTCTGACCAGCACAGCCGTTAGCTTTCCACTCCACAGATGACAAGTTTTTCCACACTGCCTGACTTGGAAAGCTCAACATAGATGGCATTGCGAAGTTCAAGGGGTTTTGACGTAAAGGCATGTACTGTTCCATCTTTCAGGCACGTCTTATATGAGGGGTTGTATCCAAGTATTCTTTTACACGTCTTGTAGCCAGGCACATGCTCGTGTGCATCTTTTGTAGTGGTTGTGAGACCAGAGTGAAGATTTTATGCGTATTGATTAAGGAAATGCAATTTATTAGACATTTGAGACCACCATGGTAAAAAACGTTTGTTGTGACATTTGGTCTGCTTGCTAAGGCACGTGCAATAGATTGCACACTGGGACTCAGGCACATGAAAAACAAGCACTGTGATGAGTGATCGCACGGAATGGACACAATGTTTTGTGGCGGTGCACAAGGGTATTTCTATGTATAGAACTGTTCGAAGCAGTTCCTTGAAGTGATATGAAGAAATACATGACGACTGCAGCAGAATTTCGTGCGTTCGGCATACTCAGGGTTGGCGCCCCTCGATACGGACTTTTGCGGTGAAAGCTCGGGCATGTCTTGCTCCCGCAGTCTGAAAATGGACACGAGACAGTGGTGTTTTATTGGCTGGGCACTTCACTGGTGCTCGTCATCATTGTCCTTATTGCCCACTTCTGATTCTGTTCTCAGTAAATGGTGAGCAAGGAGCATCTTGAACTCCAGTTGGCTGAGTGTACTCTTTGTTGTAAAACCCAAGCGCTGACAGTCACCTTTGCGCTGTAGCCGTGCATTCACTACAACTCATTTGCAAGAAAAAGTACGAACAGTCCCGTGTCATTGTAGCCTTGCTTGGGTAGAGGCTTGCTATTT
This sequence comes from Hyalomma asiaticum, assembly GCA_013339685.2. Lineage (NCBI taxonomy): Eukaryota > Metazoa > Arthropoda > Arachnida > Ixodida > Ixodidae > Hyalomma > Hyalomma asiaticum. Next base: position 74,410,030 of record CM023488.1, on the reverse strand, counting down.
TGTCAGAGGTCAACCCCTCCCATGTTTTGTTGTACTCTTCAACTGCACGTCAAGGCACGTCCTTGGAAACTCTCTCCTTCTTGTACCATCTGTTGCATTCTCCCACTGGCTGTTCAGCAGTTTGAGAAGATGCAAACATTATCGGCTTGTCAAACCACTTGACGAGGCAAATGCCATCAGCCACATTGACCATCTGGCAAAAGGATCCTCTGCGCTTCTTCACCAAAGCCCTGTCGTCAAGCAGCTTGAAATCCTTTGGCACCTGATCTTTTATTATTTTCCCAGTAGCACGGAAGTGATGGCTTGGTAGGTGCTGAAACAGGGGTGCAGTTGTAAAGTACCTGTCAAAAAACAAAGCACTACCTCTTGGCATGGACTTTGACAAAGGAAGCACGGTACAAGTAAAGTCCCTAGATTTTTCTTTCTTTTTAAGTAGGGGCAAGTTTTGATGCGCCGCTGACAAGTCTCATTGGCCAATGCTCATATCCCGTTGACGGCGGCTTCCGGTCGCCATGGTCTTCCTACTCCCCGACGACGCTGTGGGACCGTGACGGCCGCTTGCTAGGCTGGCAGCATCTGCATTCACTCGAAAGTAGTCGAGAGTAGTTAGTTCATGTTTCCGTACGCATGTGCCTCCCGCAGTGAATGCGCGCGGGTGCTATATCCAGTCAGGAAAAGGGTTGGCGCTTTTTTCTGTGCCCCTCAGAAAACACGACAAAACAAGGTGTGGAGTGGGGCTGCACAGAACAGGCAGAAAGAACTTCAAGCCCATGAAGTCGAGCAGGCTGTGTGAGGTATCTTGTGTTTTCCTTGTACACAGAATCGTCAAAAATGCTCGTAGATTTATTGTCATTTCTTTTTAACCTAGTGAGGCACGTGTATGACAGCGCCCTACACTTTCAGCAATTCCAAAGTCCGAGTAAGCGCCTCTGTCTTGACGATTTCATGACTTTTTAATTGCGCACATCTGTCCGTCCACTTTTTAACACGTACTGTAGCACATACTGTATTTATGCGAAGCATAGCCTAGGTTTACAGTGCGCATTTTTCTAAGTTCACAACTCGCGCGTACTTGATTCATGCCGCGGCGGCAAACTCGGTGCCGCGGTGCCAGCGTGTTGGTAGGAGCTCAAGTGGAGGAATAAAAAGTATTGTGCCTTGATTTATGCACATACAATCCGGAGGATCCTTTGTGACCTGATTTAATACACCACTGTTCTCTACCTGCTACAGAAATAAAAGCGCGTGCGTCGCTTTGGAGGATATTTCTCGGTTGGATAGTCTCCTTGCTTTGTAGTACTTCGCGGCTGGTTTAACAGAAAAACACACACCCGCATCTAGTGACCTTACGCTTTGTCGTACACTTTGACGGCTCTAAAGGCTTGCGTCTCGTTATTGCAAGCATTTGCTTAAGAAATAGCATGGTGTGATACTAGCCGGAATAGCGAGGGTCTGCTCTCGTGTATGTGAAAGAAATAACAAAAAGAAAGCTGCTCGCTTTGTGGTTCTGTGAATTTCCTTTTTATAAAGAGGCATCACCTAAACGTTCGTAGTTGTTTATATATTGGAAAACACAAGCAGGGGCTGAAAGTTACCTATTCTGTGTCACTAATGTGTTGTTTGTTCTTCTAATTTTGTGCACGCTGCCGAAGACATCTACTTGTGCTGTGACAGTGCTGTATTTTGCAACGTCAATTCACTGAGGACCACTTTGAGTCTGCCATCTGAAAGAACTTTGGCATAAAGAAATTGAAATCCTCAGCTGTGCCGTCCATATTTTCCCACCAACCAGAGAAGCGCCCTAGAAAAGCACCACACCCACGAGGTGCTCGTATAGCGAATAAACTTTCGTCAGTGCTGAAGTGTTTTGTTGCTTTGTTGTGTTACTTCAGCATCACTGACACTAGTGGATGGATGGATGGATGAAGAAACTTGAATGAGGTTCATTCAGTGCCCTAACTATATCTGTTCCTTGTTTAAACAACTGGACTCGGTAAAATATTAATGACAGAAGTGCAGCGATTATAATCTCTGAGCAATTCTTACATTGCTACTAACTGAAAATTGTCCTTTCTCTAGTAGCAAGAGGGCAAATCGCTCGATGAACTTGCTAAGCTGACTAATCACTTCCTCGACGCGCAGAACCTGCAGAACACAGGAAAAGTTAACGTGAAGGATTTCAGTGGGAAGTTACGGAGGCAACTAGAAATCCTCAAGTCAAGCGCATGCTTTGCAGTTGTTTCGAACACTTGGCTCCTGACTGCCACACCCTGCCTAAAGAAATGCTAATGTACAAGCTGTGCAGCAAACAGGGACACCTAGCTGAAAGTTGCAAAGGTCAGCACACAGGCAACAAACATTTGTTCTTGTGGTTTCATCAAATCTCAAGCAACTGTACTTCGTCAAGGGAAAGCATCTCCGTGCCTAGGAAGAAAAATTGGCTGCTCAAGTCACGACGATGACGAGAGCATGAAGAAAGCTGTGCCTTTTCTAATCAATGGAATGCCACTAGTTGAAGAACCATTGCTTGGAAGAAAGGTTCATGTACTTGGAGATGCAGGCTGCAACACAGCTATCGTCAGGAGAGAACTTGTGCCTGAGATGTGCTTGATGGGCAACACAAGCAATGTTATTCTGTTGATGGCTCAACTAGCCACTTACCCAAAGCCATCGTACAAGTGCACACGTCTTACTTCACAGACAAGCTTAAAGTGGCTTGTATGACTCGCTCCCGATATATTGTGGTTCTGAGCAACCTTCCAGGTGTAAGAGGACTCTATGATCCAGATTCAGACTGGAAACATTTGAAGGATGGGGGGGGGGAGGTGGGGTAGCTGAGCATTTTTGCCACTTTTCAAAGAAACTCATTACATTGCAGCTCGGTAGCTCACTTAGGCACAGAGTCTTGCTGCAATTTATTGGGGCAGCACAGCTGTGGTGAAATGGCCGCTGTCCTGCCATCCTGCTTTGCCGTTCTGAAAGTGGCGGGCGAGGATCCTGCGAGCAGTCTAAGTCCGCAAAAAAACCGCAGCCCACGAAGACTGGCTTGGCTGTGCATCGCAACTCGGCGACGACAAAGCCCGAACCTAAGGAGAAAAAGAAGCTGGCGAAAAACCAGCTCAAGGCAACACCAGCGGTTCCTCAGGCAGTCCAACCACTGATAACTGGGAGTCCTGAAAAAATACATGGTCACTTTGTTTCCGATGCCTACGAACAAGACCTCCAGCAGGCGCTGCTTCTCAGTAGGTTGGACCATGAAGAGAAGAAAGAATTCTATGAAGCCCAGCATATAGAAGCCACCATGGCAAATAAAGAAACCACCAGGCAGTTCCAGGCAGCCATGGCAACATCAGCCAGAACAAGAAGAGTACACTGGCAAGGACAAAAAGGCAACTATGTCCCAAGATGGGTTCAACCAGCTAGGAAGCGGTTCATCATCCATCGAAATTCCATGTAAACTGGCAAGTTGAGATGAGTTGGCAAGTTGAGTCCCGACACAAAAAACGAGACACGACAATGGTCACCCCAAAGGAGGCCATTTTTTAACGGGTAGTTAAGGAGGCCAAAAATATCTTTTCTTGAGAGCAAAGGATGGGAGAAGTTAAGAGCAAGCAGCCTTTCTTAACAGAGAAGGCCAGAACTTTGCAGTTCCAAGGTGAAATGGGGAAGACCAGCAGGTAACTGCATTTAAAAAGCAAATTGAAGCCCTGACTACCGAGCTGAAGGTGGCGAAGCTTCGCAATAAGTAGATGTGGAACATCTTGGTCCAAGGCTAAATGCAAGACAAGGCAGGGATCCTGCAGGATCTTGTAGTGACACAGGTCAAGGATGAGCTGACTCAGCAGGTTAGAGCAAGAACAGTAAAAAATGCGCTTGTTTTCAACGGGATCCCTAGAAGGGTTGTGACAATGTTGGAGCCAGCTGCTGGAGTCTGTTTATATGGCTGTTTATACCACTAGTCCTCAGTCATAGCCTCCTATACCTCAGTTGTGCTTAACATGCATTGCAGCAGCCCACTGAACTGAGAAAATGCACAGCTGTACGCAGCTATGTTAAAGTGGAGCGTGTGAAGCTGTTGATGTATTGATATCCAGTAGTACTCCAGCACCCTCCTTTCGTGCACCTCCCTTGTACACATCTGTTCTTCCATTGAGTAGAGAAGCAGTTGGTTTCAAAGGCCTTAGGCCTTTGAAACCAATTAAGTCTAAGGCCTTAGGCCTTAGACTTAGGCCTATGGCCTTAGGCTTTAGACTTCAATAAATAGCGTGTGTGATATACACTGTACAAGGAAAATGTGTTATAATGACAGAAAATACACTGGAAGCTCTTTCCAAAGATTTGACCGTCAAAATGACAACAGCTCGTTGTGGTGGTGTTTCGTCATTTTGATGTGTCTATTCATCATTTCGGTATACAGTCACGCCATCTGTTTGATGTAATTTCACCGTTAGAATGACGACAGCTTGTCATTTCAATACAGAGTCAAGCCATCAGTTTAACAGTGTTTGGCTGTCAAAATGATGAAAGCCCAGTCATTTTGAGATGATGGCCTTTCTCATCATTTTGACGTGTTCCTCGTCATTTCTACATACAACCAAACCGTCAATTTGATAGCATTTCACTGTCAAAGTGATGCCTGAACATAATTCCTAAATGATGGTGCTATTCTATAATTCTGACATGTTCCTCGTCATGTGAAAATATTGTCAATTTTGGATAATGTAGGCCACAGTTGCCCTGCATGGTGACAGCAGGTGGCCATTTTAAAATGATGGTGCTTTAATTCTGACCTAGGGCTCGTAAACATAAATGGAAACATTATTATTGGGCTGATAGCCCAAAAGGACAAGTGTGTTCTTTGTTGACATGTCAACCTCACCGTGAGACTATCGCTGTACATGGGCAGTGTCTCGTACACCATCTGACAAAGACTGGCATCCTTACTTGCATACTGATTGCAGGATATTTAAAGTGCCCTCAGCAGGCCAAGTAGTCATGATGGCATTCCACTGCCTTTGCCTTTTCCACTTCCACGTTTTTTTGTTTGGGTTGATCTGCCCAAAATATCTGCAAACAAAGTGGACGACAGAATAAAATCATGGTCCGTAAACTGCTCTAGTTTCTGGTGTAAATGCAGTGGAAAGTGCGCTACCCTTTTAGAGACACATCATGAGACGTCGTAAGAGCTCACAATTGCACCTACGTTTCAGGTAATATTTCATTAACAAAACGTGGTCATCAGGTGTACGGAATTCAGGAACTAACTCTCCAAAACTGTTCTGTTGAATGCAGGGGCTCTGCTAGAAATTGTTTGTACAGGCTGCATCCGCACTTTTATGAACCTCTTTGTGATGCTTTGTAATCTTGCCCTTTATTATAAACTTGTTAGTTTCTGTGTGCTCGGCTGCAAGCAAGCGGGACTTTGTCCCACACACCTTGTGAGCAGTCGGAAAACCTGTTGTGATGATGAATGTCCAGGTAGGCTGCTTGCTGCACTAGTTAGTACATGATTTTGAAAGAGAGCCACTAGAGCTTCGACAACAGGATAAAACCGGGAGGACCAAGAAAGAACCTCCTGGTTCCTGTCGTCCTTTCTTGGTCCTTGTTTTCTTGGACAGGTAGACAGTCCCTTTAGACCGAGTCCAAATGCGCATAGGCATGCAATTTTTTTTCCTCATTTGAGTAACAGTGGTTATGGACACGTGCTGAGGCAGGCATCAATTTGACCAAAGTTGGCCATTGTAGCAAGCCCATAATGGCTTATGCTTAAGAAGCAGCAGCTCGATGTCACTTTACATCAGATAAAATTTAACTGAAATTTTGGTCAGGGCTGCTGAGGAGCCACTAAGGCTACCTAGCTGATAGCCCCTCCACAAATCAATGTATTACCGTGCGCCCCCAGTGTACCACCGAAACCAATAAGAAGCCACGCCAGAAACCCTTGGGTAGCAGCACTTAATCATAGAACCCAGCAGATTTCAATTAAAGCTCTAAAGTCCACTGTGTCCCTGCAGTTACATTCACGTTCACTCACTTACCTCTGTAAGAACTCCATGGTGAGGGGGCAGCCATGCGGGTATGCGATATTAACAGTGCACAAGGCACCAAGGAGGAGGTCCGTGGCCTTCTCCATACTTGATGTAGTAATGAACTCCACACCGTCAACTGCCTGGACAGTTTTGTTGATGTCAGCCATGCTTGGGCCTGCACAGAAAGAAAATGCAGAATTAAAAGAGAAATGCAGTTTTGATTAACAGCAACTATGTTCACTTGGATATGTACATCGACAGAAGCAGAATACGTCATAAAATGGCTGTGTCACTAGGCTATGCTGTATACTGTCAGCAAATGGGCACAAGATGCAACATTCCCTCCCCTTATATGTGATTTACAGAACTCGTATGCATTGAAGGACTTTGCTGTAGGTGAGCACATAAAATGTTGCCAAAAGCTTCTGTGGGCGCACTTTACAGATGAACATTGCACAAGGATTCAAAACGAACCATTGTTCAGTGTCAACAAGTGATTCGATGCATCTGAACAGACGCTCTTACAACAACAAAAAAAAAATGCAAAACTACTTGCCAAGCTTGGTGCCATAGGGGCACTGTTATTTTAACAGAAGCAAAACTGAAAATTGGGCTAGTTGGTGATACATTACGGGAAAGAAAGCTGCACACAGACTGGACGGAGATAGGTTGGTGCGAATATGCAAGGCCTTCATGTGGTCACTTTCCTTGAGTAGCTTGGAGTGTGGAAACAGCCACCGATTACTGACGGCCTGGTTGGTGTGTGCCAAAAGGTCCTTGCTATATTTGTTCTTAAGTGAGTTCCACCAATCAACGAAACCATGCCGCAAGCCAGCGTCAACTGCCTTAGGAGAGGTGATAATGGACGGAACCTTAACCCATAAAGGCTCACAAGAAAAGTAATTGTCGGATTTTATTGAGATTTTGCATACTTCATTAAATACACAATACAACAATATCTGCAAAGTTTCATAGTTACGTTTATTTCTTCTGAAGGTACAATACTGTACTTTAGGAAGTACGCTGGGCTTTTGCCATAGCAATGCCAAAGTTATCTTGGCGCATGGAACTTGTTGAAGCACCCATGCTTTATGCAAAGCGTGACGTTGCACTTTTCGCAACACCGTTTGGACCCCTTTGTGACAGTGCACATCAACTGTTTTTCAAGCTTCTTGTGGAAATGTCCATGCGGATCAGAGGCAATGGACAGTGTACAGTGGATGCTGAAGACCTCTTGATGCTTCTGTTGGGTACACAAAGGTGCAGGTAGTGCCTTGCTACTATGCGGAACGACAGCAAGTCCAGCCGCGAATCTCCATTAAGTTGGTAGATCCTCCATGCATTAAGTTGATCTGGGTGAATAGGGGCCACCACTACTTTTTTCCATCGATGCCGATTCTGTAGTTATTCACCATTTGATCATGGCTGGGGCACCTTTATTTTTTCTTTTCAGAGGAAGCCCATCTATTTTAGAGCATAGTGAGTGTGTTGTAGTTCGTCACCGTAGTAACTATGATACTGTCTTTCCACATTAAAAAAACAAACAAACCTCGTTTTCTGAATGAAAACAGAAGCAGAGATCCCCACATTTCGCTCCATCTTCTTTTTTGTATGCAGAGGACAGCCACTCAGACAATTCTCCCGTACAGTGCCGGTTGCTCGAAATCCAAGTTTTTGAAGGGAAACAAGGAGGCTATGACTCATGAAAAAATCGTTGAAGAAAATCTTGTGGTGACTGTGTGTGGGCATGGCTTCAAGAAGAGAAAGGGCCACTCGTGATCCCAGTGGCCTTGTGTTTGATGTGATCGACTTGCTTAAGTGTTGAAGGCAGCATAGCAGTACCAATCAGCACTGCGCAACATACAATTTTTGTAGTCGAAACGGATAGGCTTCCCTCTTATAAACTGCTTGCATAGGTGATGCCCAAAATATTTTATAATGGATTGATCTATGGACAAAATTTTATGAAAAATTTTATGAAAAATGCCATGTTGTCTGAACTTTTAGGGGCAAAGCACCCTAGGGTCTAGGCTTGTCTGTCCATGTTGCGCATGGGTGTGGGCCCATGCTGGAGGCAGTGCACCCGGACGGTGTATATGTAGGGATGTCGGGTCGGAAACGAATCCTAACGAGTTTCAGCTAATGAGCCCGGGCTGTCGGCGTCTTAACGCCGTCGTCGTGGCCACGGTAAAGCAAGCCCATTAGCAGCTGCTGACGTCTTCTGTGGGAAATGCCACATGTTTCGCACGTTCCCAGGTGTCATGTTAGTGAGCTGTCATGATTTTATGGGCGAAGCACCTTAGGGCCTAGCTTTGTCGTCGACTCTTGCTGTCGTGGTATATAGAAAACCATTGCTATAGTCGAAATGTGTGTATGTGAATCAAGAACTCTGGAAGGTATACGAATTATAACAAGAGGATTAAAATGCAACGTCATTAAAGACTAACCAGATACATTTGTATACGTATACAATTTGTCGCTCATTTCACATTCACAGTGGCAACGTGCGGGTGACGTACGGTGACATACCGGTATGATACCTAGTGCTTCGCCACTTGTCATGATTTGCATTAGTGGAGATGCGGTTATTTTTTGTTCAAGAACTCCATCAGCGGTCTCACTTTGAACATTCTGTCGTTTGTACTCCTAAGTAAATCATTGTCGGCTAGGTGCAGAAAGTACTTTATGTACAGAAATCTCGGTCGACTCATGCAATTTGCTACCACTGGAACGTCAGCATCTTGGTCGAGGGATCGGTACATGCGTTGACTGGGCAGCCTGTGGTAGCCACTAAGTAACAGTATTCCGATGAATTTTCTCAGGTCCTCTGTGTCGGTAACAAAACTGGTATGCATCAAAATTTCATCATCAGGTATTGAGTTAAACACCTCATTTGGGGACTTCCCAAGAAACTCGAATTTTAGATTTGATTGCCTTTCTTCAGGGCCATCAGTTGATGCTCACCAGGTGTACTCTGGGTCGCTGTTCTGCCAGAGTGGGTGCTGAACCTTTGCTCTTTTTGTGCATGCCCTGGCATCTCCTGGGTCGTCCTCACCTCCATCGCAGTGCAACTCCAGTGTGCCTATAAGGCAATATAAGCGTTTTATGTTTCTCTAAAAGATGCACGATCTCGGTAATTATGTATTACAGATCTGAGACGGTCGTTTACGACCACATCCATCGTACAGTCATCCCCCTCCTCGTCATCAGTGTCCGCGTTAGGGTTAGGCGGGACGATGACAACATCAACAGGCTCATCAGTGTCCGCAGCAATATCTGTTGCAACCTCAAGGGCCTTAGATAGCCCACAAAACAACCTTCTTCTGCAGAAAATATTTGAATCCATCTCTGGGGCTAACCTACAAGTCAAAGCGTATGTAAGCTCCGATGAAGGCCCACTGTACTACACAAAGAACACCAACATTTAACTACTCCTCGGAGCAAAACTATGTGCCATATCTGCTTCTTGCGCTTCGCAGCGATTTTGTTCTCGTGGAAGCGTAAGCAGTCACCTTTTAATATGTGCAGTGAAAAACTTCAAATAAGAGAAAAAGTAGTACTCACCATGTGCATTCCACGGGCACGCGTTTTGCAGAATGTTCACGACTCGTAGAACGGAAAATAGGGACGCGAGTGACTGTCAGAGCAGGAGTGTCTTGCTGCGACCGCTGGCGTAAAAAATTCAAACTAGCAAGATTGCAATATTGGTTTATGAATTTTCTCTTGCCGAAAAACCAAGTGTACTTTCTAAACTACAGTGGGCGCTAATGGGTTAAAGACCTGAGAAAGCCTAGCATAGCCTTTCTGTAAAACCTATTAAAAAAGTGCGTCGGTGAAAGAATCCCCCAACCGAATCAACCTTGCTAAACTTTTGAAGTGGACAACTTGAGCTCCTCTATGCAACTGTAAGATGTCCAGCCCCCACTACTGGAAGGCAACCAAATGTGAAGGTTTGGAGACCCGGGAGGAAGATGAAGTGTGTTCTTGACCCTACGTATTATGCCATCAAGCCGACAAGACTCGGCAGAAACTTCTAAAGTGTTAGAGGAGCCATAGAGGAAAATTGGTACAACAATCTGCCTCAAACAATTAATCTTCTGGAAGGGATTTATTGAGGCCTTAGATAGATCAAGAAGTTGCACTGCCTTAGTAGAATTTAGTGCAGGATTATTGTTTACAAAGAAATCCAGGCTTATATAGCCAATAGGCTCATCTCTAGTCTTTGGAGCCCTTCATCCTCAGCTTGCCTTGTTCATGATCTTAAAACTCTGGCAGTTTTTTCATTATATTCGAATCTTGGTGCCTTCCAATGGTATTTACAGTCCTGTAGCAGGCAGGTTCTTCAGTTTGTTTAGAAATTCACAAATAATTTTAAATAACCAAATGAACCATGTGTTCAAACAAAAATCGATATAGGTAGCAGCTTTATTCAGCTTGTGATGTCACAGGTTTCCCCTTGTCACCTGGTGCTAGAAAAACGAAAGTGACTGTCGTCCAACCATGCACCGAGCTGCCCAAACTCTTTCAAACTTGAAAGTAAGGATTTGAGTGCTGAACGACCACAGTTCTGCTTTTGATCACCTGCCTGCTCAGGCAGGCAGCAATGTAGAGAATGACATCAAAAATGCAGGGTGGCCTGATAACCCGCTGAAAATTTTATAGTTCATATTCCGAAAAACTAAAGGATTTGGAACAGCCCAGCTTGGTACATATTCCGAACTACCATGAAGAAAATATACTGAAAATATAACTGGGGAGCAGTGTGCATTGAAAAATTGCTGCAGTAACTGTCCAAGCATGTCCTGCTATGCTAAAACACAGGTTGCACAAAGTCTGCAAATATTGTGCAATAACAAAATGAGCTTGCAAGCCACATACATTGGTTGAGAGCTCTAGAAATGACATACACACCTATGGCAGCAAAATGATGTGTTTTAGGACTGTGTGTACGTGTTGTTACACATGATCATTGTAAATATCGTAATCACCGCTAAACGCCTGGAGTAGCAAGCCAGGCCATTAACCAGGCTAACATCTCCAGAGTCATTAATAAAATAATCTGTCTCACAAGCCAGACAACAGGTTATAGACTGAATAAAAACCAAAAGGACTACAGGTGTTTACCTAAATACATCATAGCCAACTTCCAAAGGCCCTGCTGTTGATAGCATACTTTCTACAGCTCTAGCACAGCATCATTAAAGCAAAAGCAGCCAAGAATGCAGTTAGAATTCAATTCAAAGTCTTGGCATTTACTTTACTCAGTACTTTCCAGCCCACAGATTAAGACGAAAGTAAGGAATTTTCAGCCATTGGTTAGGTGGGATCAGTTGGTCAACGGAAGGACGGATCCTGACATGTAAACGAAACAACTAAGGGTGTGCGAATACCGAATAGTGAGCCTCGAATCGAATACCGAATCGAATCAAGAAAAAAAAAGCCGAATATCGAATCAAATACCGAATAACAAATTTATTTAAAAGAAGCTCGAATGTTTACAAATTCTCATGCAAAAAAAAGCAGCTGTTGTACATGATCTGGGGTCAACTTCTCCCTCCGAGCAGTAACGATGTTACCAGCCGTTGAAAACAACTTCTCACTCGGTACACTTGTTGCGGGAATGCCCAGGTATTTCATGGCCATCTTGCACAATCCTGGGTAATGCTGCTTGCCTCTTTTTTTCCAGAATGCTAGAGGGTCTTGGTCCTAGCTGCAAGTGGGCTCTCGAAGGTACCGCTTAAACTCCTCGATGCTGGCTGTTTTGGTGGAGTGCCTTCTTTCTGATGACGCCGCCAGCTTCTCAATGCTGCCCCATATACTACTGACGCGCTCCTTGTGAGCTGTAGATGTTGACGCTTCGGCAAAGTCGCCTGATTCTTCTTCTGGAGGGAGCTGCAACTCAGTTCTTGCAAGCTCCAAGAGCCTTGTTTCCTGGAACGGTTCAGCACAGAAAAGGTTCTTAAACCTTGGGTCACAGGTGGTTGCCAGCACAAACTCCTTTTGTTCGTCCTGCCCTGGAAACCTCGTCCTTATGCTTTTCAGCAAGTTTCTAGCAAATTATGAGGTGTCGTCGTCTGCTGCAATTCAATCTTTCAGAACCATCTGTGTTCCATACAAAAACGGTACGACTGACGACAAAGTTGCATACTTACGGCCACTAAGTTCTTTGGTCGCCGATGCGATTGGTTCAAGAGTTTCGACGAGCCCAGCCACAGCTTTCCACTCCTGTGGTGTGAGGTTGGGCACACTTGTCTCGGAGGTTGCAAGCTCCAAACAGATGTCTTCTTTCAGCTGCACAAGACGCGAGAGCATATCATGCTCACTATTCCACCTGGTTTCCACGTCTTGAATAAGTTCCAGAACTGAGAGCTCCATTTGTCGCTGGCAGTCCTGCAGTCTTGCCGCAGCTTGGGCACTGTGTTTATAATGGCCAACAATTGCGCGACACTTCTTGAGGATGGCAGGCACTCCTGCTGTTTCTTCCTTGGCATCTTTTATAGCTAGTTGCAATGTATGGCCCATGCACTGCATTGGGACGCAAGAAATACCTCTAAGGGCCGCGCGGAAGTTTTGTGCATTGTCCAGTCACCACATAGACTGGCACTTTCTGCAGTGGAAGCTCCCAGTTGTCAATCATTGCTTGTAGGTGCTCCAGGATGTTGCAAGCAGTGTGGCTCTCGGTCACGTTACGGTTTTCCAACGCAAAGCTTCTGATCTCAAAGTTTGAGGTTAAATAGTGGCAGGTGAGGCTAATATAAGTCTGGTTAGACCTCGACGTCCACATGTCACTCACTTGTCAACGAGATCGACTCTACGCCTTCCTGGAAGTCCGCGTGAATTCTCTCCTTGACTGCCGTGAATGTGTCTTGGTACAATTCCAGGATGATTATCCTTGAAAACGTAGTGCGGCTGGTTATCTTGTATAACGGCTTCATGTGGTTCATCAGCTCTTTGAAACCCCGATTTTCAACACAGCTGTAAGGCTGGAGGTCGAGCGCCAGCATTTGGGCAATCCTTTTGGTTATCGCCGTTCTCTCACGCTGCGATAGGTCCTTGCCCAACTTCAGCGCACTTTTGATGAGCGCCTGTGCTCTGTCTGGTCGTCCATGCTTCCCACTGTCTCTCAAGAACACACTGTGTAAAGAAAAGTGCTTGTTCTTGAGATGGTTCGCAAGTGGCGTCGTCGTACTCGATGGCGTTCAAAGTTTCATGTGACAGCTTTTGCACGTTGCCTCTTGGGCCGAGTTCTTTACAAAATATTTCCAAATGGCACTTCTCGTTCGTTCACTCATGTCGCCCCTGACCAGCAGGACCGTCGGACTACGTTTTCCGACAGCTCGCGCAGATACAATTCGGTAGCAGGACACATCGGCGTGGTTTCCGATAGCGAAGGACTTTTTGGTTTCGAATTGCCCGGCGAAACGAGAAGTTAAACAAGCGCCACCTCTATCCCGTTTGCGAAAGTAGGAGGAAATTAGTTGGGTCTGCGGCCGAGAGGTGGCGTGAGTGCCACCCGTGCCGGCCGCGGAGCGACGCAACGCAACCAACGTTGCACGCCGATGTTCTCTGTAGCAGCTGTGGTTTGCGGTTCGTAATGGCGCGCTTTCATTTTATATTCGTGAATTACAGTCTGCGATTCCTCTCAAGTGTATCTACAACTACTGCATGTGTAGGAAGTGAGACATGGTGCAGCCTGTGCGACAAAAGGCTGCTGTTGTTTTGTGGGGTTTAACGTCCCAAAACCAGCTCTTATGAGAGACTCCGTAGTGGAGGGCTCCGGAAATTTCGACCACCTGGGGTTCTTTAACTTGCACTGACATCGCACAGCACATGGGTGTCAACATTTCGCCTCCATCGAAATGCAGCCGCCGCAGCCGGAATTCGATCCAGCAACCCTCGGATCAGCAGCTGAGTACCGTAGCAGCTAGACCGCCGTGGCGGGACAACAAAATGCTGCCTTAGTTGAGTTCCGCGGCTCGGCAGTGTCACAGTCACAATTTAATGCTGCGTGCTCTCAGGTTCGTGGCATTCAAACTTTGTGTATTTAGTCTGTGCATTAGACCGTGATGGCCTAGTGCACAGACTGTGCAGTCTCGAAGTATTGTGTGTTTCGCATATTACCCGCCAACCAGGCTCGCCGAATATATATCGAATATTCGAGTAACCGAATACTTCAGATTCGATTCGTGAATCGAACTATTCGAGCGGTTGGAATTCGATTCGTATATTCGAGTATTCGCACACCTCTAAAACAACTGTTTATTGTTTTAGTAGCAGCAGTGGAGCAAGCATACAGACGCTAAACTCATCCTGGTAGCGAAGGAGTGGTGCCTATCAAGCTTGGCAGCTTGGCTTAGTGGCCACCTCCGGTGACGTAATCTCTGGAGACGCTGCAGTGCAGCGTGTAACCGTATCACGCTAGGCCTAATTATAGTGACATGTAGGCTGCGCTGCATTTATACGCAGAGCATGGCGCCACAGTTCTTTCAGTCCCCTAGACCACAAAATACAAAAGCTTAAGGAAATTTACGAGGTACTGCTTAAATAACTGGGCTCATCTATAAATGCTGCACAAGAATAGAAATTGCTATGAATACTCGCAAGACATTGAATTAAATACAGGAAACAGTTGACTTGTTAACTCAGCAAGAAAACCAGTGAACGCACCAACATGAAAAAGATGTCTCGGCTGATAATACTGATAACATGAGTGCTTTAAGCAGTATGAAAAAAAGAAGTGAATGAAAGTAATGAAATCCATGCACCTAAATGACAGTTCAATACCTTTACAAGTGATAACACAACCAATTATAACAAACACTATTCACGCATCCTCTCCAGTTTGTTGGACCTCATCTTATATATATATATATAAACAGATCACAGATAACACTAACAGATCACAGATATATATAACAGATCATGAACAGATCACTAAAAACGATGTAGAACAGGTGGACTTGTCTTCGTCAGGACGGCAACTACCTTCTGGAGCGTTCGTTTCTGTATGCCTGTGCACGCAATTGCTATGCCTAATGGGTTATGTATGGCAATTTTTTTTTAAAAAATTTGAGTCAACAATCTTATTTCAGATTTTCACTGTAAATGCAGAACTGGTGCCTTTTAACTGCATTTAATTCATTGTGGAAGCAAGGGAGAAATGAAGATATGTACTCACTAAATTATTTACTGTCCTCCACAAGCACAAAGTGGGTCGTTCCTGTATTCATGTACGAAAGAACCATGGTCTGCAATCGGAATGCAATGGAGAGAAGCACTTTAGGCTTGCCAAGGGCATTCGAGCCAGCAAACAGTATCCTCAGGAGCATGGTGAATGTTCCACTTCACGCATATCCTACTAAAGATGTATACCAGTTGTGTTCGCAATTCTGTAGAATAGACGAAAGGCATGGGACACTGCCATTTGCATTTATATTCAGTTAACAATGAATCTGCCAGGCAAATGCAAGCGAAGCAATCCACTGCACCTCCACTGGCATGAACAAGCCATTGTGCCAACTTTTAAGAAGGTGAAACATTAACCAAGTTGTGCGAGAAAAATTCTGTTCTGTGACACAGCCCACCAGGCAAATCGCCAAACAAAGGGAAACGGTACATAATAAACCTTTTGGAACGAGCTGTAGCTTTTTTTTAAGGTTTGAGTCGTGCTTGCCTGCGTCAGAATAAAGGCCAAACAGATGAAAACATGGAAACCTGGTTTTAATGGTCCTATGCTTCCTAGTGTGTGTCTTTTATAAAGGAGTGCTACTGCAAGTGATGTCGGAACACTTTCACGTAAACATACAGGGGGCAACACTGCAGAAATGTGCCGGGTGGAAGGAGACCACTTCGGCTGTAAAGCATGTCGAAGAAGCAGCACAGCAGTTCGATGATGAAGTAATACCGTGGTACTGCTTGTCCATTCTTGTCAATGGCAGGCACCACATCCTGAAGCAAACCTTGCATTGTAGTCTCGGACAATTTTAACATGTAGTCCACAACTCTAGGCCCCTACATGGCGACTTTGCGAATGACCACCTCACAAAAGGAGTGGCCAACAAGGGTATGTAGATGCTTGAAGAAATGTTTTCTCAAGCAGGTTCAGCCATAGGTCCTTGATGTTCTGCATGTTGACTGTCCGATCATTAATTTCCTTTCGCTCCAATGGGTATGTCTCGTTCATGAACCTTGCAGCATCCTCGATAGATAGGCTGCTGTTCAGTAGAAGGCATTTTTTTTCCACAAGGTCCGCACAAGTTTTTTCATCGCGATCGGGCTGCCATGCCACACAGCCATACGAGTCGGTTGGCCCTTTGATCTTTTTTGGGGCTCGTCGACATGCTCTGAAGGGTCATCAGGAGAGTTCTTCTTGCATTTCTGTTGGGACATCTCTTGTTGTCAAAGAACACTGACAGCTGCTGAGAACACGAAGCAGAACGGTCGCGAATAACATCCCCAGCTGATGACATGTCGGCGAACAACTTGGGGTATTTCATTGTCGCCAATCGTGCAGTACGCTTTATAGCAGCCATTGCATTTCAAAGGTCATGTTTGGCAATTGCTGCCCATGGCACCTTCAGAAGAAGGCGCCACAATTGTGCACATGTCATTCGCCCTTCTACTCAGTCGGCAACAAGTTGCAACAAGGCAAACGAATACTCAAAGATATGCAACTATCCTTCATGTCTGGTCGCTCGTCCTTTGCGGCATTTACTGCGTTGTTCGTCATCCTATACATCCATTGCCAAGCGAATCGAAAGCCCATCGTTGCACTCATCAACGTAACCGTTAGTGCCGCCGTATTTTTGTTTTCCAATTACGTGGCCTATACTTGCATTATGGATAACAAGCATCACTGGAGCGACGTTTTACGCGGTGCACTGCCAGGATATCTATGTGTCTTTGTGACAATACGATACATACGTTGCTGCTACTGGGACCATCACTGTTGGCTAATGTAAAATTGAAATTGCTATCATCCTTATCATTCAAGCCAACATTGAAATACCTGTCTAGCAACATCTGGATATTCTCCACCCTGCCACCATATACTTTATAGTTATGCTTAATCATTTCAGATTGCATCCCAAAAAAGGATGTTAATATATTTGCATATGCACCCTTCCAATGCAGTGTTGATCATCGGGTACACAAACAAAGGGTTCAACCTCTTATCATTGAAAGCAAACAACTTCAGTTGTTGAAAAGTTGAGCTATTACCATAACATCTTACCGTTTCTACAATGTCCAGAATATCTTCTACCTGAAATAAGAGTCCAAACACGGCACATTTATGATGTATGTCAGCATGGGGTTCAAAAGTTTGCTCCCCGTTTGATTGAGACAGAATACTCCCTTTTTGAACAGTTTGTTGATTGTGGTGTTTTGCGACATCACACTCGGGTGAATCGTTACACATAAAGCTGTGAAATTATAGAATGGAATTTGCATCCTACATTCTTGGTAGCCGGTTGTGATTTCGGGAAGTCTGGGTCACGTCCTGATACGTCTTGTTGGTCTTTAGCAAAGACACAAGGAATATTTCTAATAAATCATAGTATACCAAGATCTTCTCATGGTCAAACTCTGTCTACAGTTAGCAAAGTAACTACCGACAGATAAACACTCGAAGCATTGGTGCCGTGCTTGTACACGATCACGTGACTACCTTTCCCCCGCGTTTTTGAATCTGATGGGGGCCGTGTAAGCAGCCTCAATATGGCCACTGATCGGGTCGGGAGAGTATGATACTTGGATGGGAATGGCCATTGCATTTTCAATGTTGCGATACACTTGATCGATATAAGATTAAATGTAAAGTGCGGTGTTAGTAAATTATGTTGCCTCAACTCCCTATCAAAGTGTTCCAATTCCAAATTGTTGCTGGATGAACAACCCATCATTCACGTTACCTGTGGTCCCGGCAGTTTTGCTCACCATGCCTTGACCGTATACGAAGATGCTTTCCGTAGGTGTGGAATAAGTACTTGTCCCATTGATCATTTGTTGGCATATCCAAATTCATATATGTCTGGCTTGTAATAAACGCCAAAGCATCAGCACTCTTGCTATATTTTTGTAGCAAAAGTCTTCAATGACAATTCATGAAAAGCATGAAAACAGCGATATAGCTGCATCTGCACACGTGCAACTGTTCTGAATATTGAGCAATTGAATTTTGGCCTGGCCAATGTCAGTTCTCCCTTCACTGACATATATCAAGTTGCAATTAGTTACTGCTCTAATATGCTTGCTGCATTTCATTGTGGAATTAATAATTTCCATAACATCATTGTACATGTCAGTGCCGCATTTCAATTTTGCCTCCTTCCATTGTTTCGGTATCAGTCCCTTTCTCGTTCATCTTAGTATGCGAGGACATTTTAGCTTGTGCCATGCCGAGTCTGTTCAGGTTGCTCACAAATTTTTTGTTGTTCTCCAAAAGCATCCATTGGAAGTTAACATGTTCCAATGTGGAAAAAAGCCATTTGCGTGCAGCTTTCATATCGGCGGAGCTCTTAATTGGATCGGGCAAAGTGACCTTACACTCTCGCTTGCTAGTGTTAACTTCATACAGGCGCACGTGTTTATTCATTAATATTGCATTCAAACTCTTGTCCTTATGGGCTGACAGATCACTTCACCCTAGTGCACACAGAGCATTCAAGACATTGGGATCGCCAAACCTGTGCTCACTATACAGTAGAGCCAGAAAGTCACGGTAACAATTTCCATAGCTCCTGTCTTCCACATTAAAGGCATTGGCTTGTCTATCACTGAAGACTTGAACTGTTGGTTCCGGTGACGAGTGAGACACCTCTTCAAGGTTGTCAATAAGCTGCATCAGTTTGCCAGACTGTCCAGTGTATTTGATAAAGTACGCTTAACCTCCCACGCGGATAGTTGTTCCATAGATGTGCCATCCTACTTTTGTTAAAAAGGGGCCACCCTTGTTGGTAGTGGCAGTGACGGTGGTCACGAGGGGGCAGCACTGGCGTTACAGCAGAAGAGGACGATGACGGCTGCTCCGAGTTGGCGGGGGCGGCATCCTCACGAGGGCGCTTGCATCCCCGTGATCCGGTCGGCATCTTTAAATGAAGAACGCACTATGTAAACGTGTCAAATCATGCTTTTTTGGTCCTATAATACTCGCAAGGGAACATTATACACACTTATATTCACATGATGATCGGAAGTGGTAGCAGCAGCTACATCAGTGACGCCAATGGTGTTGCTTTGCATCAGATTTGCCTGACCTCCCACTTTTGCAGTGATAAAGAATAGAGACGGAGTATTTACAAAAAGAAAAGTTGTCCTAAACTGCAGGCATCAAGTCCTTATCGAGCAGGAAGAAGAGTGGAGAACTTACCTATTACACCCAGGGGCTTTGCATGCAGGAAGTTCCATTGTCTTGGTGTGCAGCTTCTGAGATCTAAAAGCTAGAATGATTGGAACCCAAGAAAGCCGGGCTTATCTTGAAATTATAAAAAAAAAAATAATCAAAGGTCGAGTGCGGCCGCTACTGGCACTATCTTTATTCTCATTGGATGATATAGATGACAATGGCGCGACACATAGCATGTGAAACCATCATGTCACATGTTAAAATTGGTCCATAGTGAAATTCTATTGACTGTCACCGAAAGAAAGTATGGTGTGATGCATCACATGAAACCGGCGTGTCACTGCTTGAAAAAAAGCTTTTGCAGGGTAGTAACAACACGTAAAATAAAAATATGAGGCTAGACAACAGATGGACAGTTAAAATGACTGAAGGGATACCAAGAGAGGAGAGGGTAAGTGCAGCCGAGGATGACAGAGTAAGATAGCGATGAAATTAAATTCGCAGGCATCAAATAGAATTGGCTCGCACAGGACAGGAGAGGATGGAGAGCGCTGGGAGGTGCTCTTGCTGCAGTGGACATCAGATGGGCTGATGATGATGAATATAATGTGTTATAATAGTGATGTTCACAAAGGTACAGAGTATGCATGAATATAACAGGCATTCGTTAAGAGGAAATAACTTAATCTGCTGATTAAACAAAGACATCAAACAAGCAAATAACAAGGTCATTGAATGCAGTGCTTTCTTACATCAATTTCAAGGTGTGCTGTGCTTCTTCTGCCAAGTTTTCTCTTCCTTTGGAAAAATCCTAGAGAGTGGCACTTACTCCCAGTCGTACGAAGCATTTCTCTCTACACCACTTTGAGCTATCCTGGCCTATCGTAAGTGAGCTGATATCAGCTGCCTGGGATGGCGACACACAGACACACTTCTTGTAAAATGTCTCTTCTTGGGTGAGACATGCCATCGTACACCTATATATCTTTAGGCGGGTGCATTCTTGAAAGGCTACGTGGTGGAACAGAAGCTGGCGATATTTGCCCGCTTTGTTTCCTGCACACACGTGTTCCATCAGAAGGGCAGGACTCCAATACAAGCTCTTCTTCAGTGTCCATGTGTTCGATGTTTTCTTTGTCCCTCTTGAGACGTCCTAGTGTATGTCTTGCTAGAGAGCTCTCTGGAGCAGCTGCAATTAGTTGCGCTTGTATTTCCTGCGGCACGCTACTTTCCAGCCGAATACTTGCCAGCGCTTGCACATGGCACAAGTCCCTCGCCCTTTTAGGGGCGAAGCTCCTTAGGGTGTGGGTCTGTTCCTCCTCTGTATGTATGTATGTATGTAGCCACCTCTAGTTTAGTTTATGAATGGCTCAGTAGATGGCGTTGTGTGTCCAGGCTGCTACCTGGACAAACGCATCATCATCATCTGCTACCTCTTTCCTGGGAGCCATGCACTACGCCACGAAGCGCACATGGAAACATGCACCACGATGACACTAAATACCCAACATTAAAGGGACAGACAACCGCCCAAAACTTGAATTGAGATGACCCCACGGGCGGAAAGATTGTATTTTGCATTGGCTCAAACGACGCCACTTTTCATCAGTAAACACAGGTTTGTTTTTATTTCTTCATGCAAAGTCGCAAAAACTGACGTTTGGTAACTCAAGCGGCAGACATACGAACTAGAGTTAGAGTGCGGTCACGTGGCCTTCTACAAATTTATGCAATATTTTATCTGTTTATTAGTTATTATTATTATTGGACCGCATGAAACTTTTGATATTATAAGCTTTTTGTCACTTACAATGTGCAGATAACACTTCGTTTGTAGCGTGCGTTGCTACTGCACGCTGCGTCACATGCGAAAGCGTGGTTTCGGATCTAGCTGGCCTGGCTTGGCTCGGCTATGGCCAGAGTGGCAGCGCCGGAGCCCGGCCATTCATGAAGTAGGCGCAGACATGCGAAAGAACGCCTCACAAATACAAGATCGGCCTGGCAAACAATGCTAGCTCGTCGCACCGTCCTTTTATTTCGAAGAGTAGTTGAACAGGTCAAAGTGTGGGTGGTTAATCACAGCTACGCTCACTCCTGCGAAAGCGGAACGATGTCCAGAAGCGAGGCGGATTATCGGCATCGCGATCACTTTTCAACATTGCTAGAGTGCGCACTCTGCCTTTTTTAGAGGCTTCTCAGATCGAAAAATTCCGCGTGCGAAATATCCACGTGCTTTTGGAAGTAACCGCTGCAGGCGAAAACAGTACAGAGGGCGAGCTTTCCATTGCGCCATAAAAATTAGGGTCCTTAAAAATCTGTTGTCAGTCCCTTTAACGAAAGACTGCCCGTTTCTAATGATGATGATGATGATGCGTTTGTGCTAGCGCATTACGGCGCGTATAAGAAGCTGGTGTAAGACGCTGTGGCCTCTCCGCCTTATACTCTTTCAGCATTCATGTGATGGCGTCGGCAAACGCGGTGCGCGTTCCGGCCTGTGTAAGCGGCTGCGTAAGACACTGTGGCCTCTCCCCCTTACTAGAGTGTACTGCACGTTTCTAACGCGTTTGTGCTAGCATCCCCTTGTACACAAAAATGTACACAACAAAATCATTTCACTTCGAGCAGGTGCGTAACCTTGTCTGTTTTGATGGTAACAGCTGCGACACACTTAGGAGCCAAGCAATCTCCTTGCTACAAGTATTGCCCTTAGTGTGGGTAGCCACACAATAGTGTGTATTTCTTCATACCTGCATATTTGCTCGGGCCAACGGAAACAAACAAGCGCGCGGAAGATTGTCATGAACATGAGCTCTATGAACTTGATTCACGCCCTTACTTCACGCGTGTTTGGCCAGAAAGGTAAAAATGGGCCATTATATCCCTCACGGGGTCAGATGAATTCTGACTAGTTGGCCTTCAGCTGTGTGCACGGAAATCTAACACAGATGTCACATTCGCCCTCGCTGAAATGCGACTGCCTGGCAAGGAAGTGAACACGTGCCTTCCAGCTCAGCTACCGGCTACCACGAGGAGTTACATTGGTGAAAAGCACACACTCACTTTTACGGATTCATCGTCACGATGTTGAAACCACGTCTCATGGGGATCACTTCGTACGTGTGTTCAAGGGCTGTAGACACAGCCCTTGAACAACACACGGAGCCGCTGTGACACTTTTCATGCCGGCGCATATGTGCTCCGCTTTAGCACTTCCTTGCCTTCTGCGAGGCAGCTCTTCTATGACCTTGCCTCCGCCTCCGGGTGCAACATTATACACTCAAGCGTAAGCTGCTTCCTGAAGGGGAAATTCAGTGCCATCGCAAGTAATCCTAGTAAGCATGCAGCAACAGCCAGTGACTACAACACGGGAAGCAATGTCTGTGTTTAGAACTGATCACCAGAATGACAGCCATATTGGATTTGTGCTGGCACCCCCTATAGTTAGTGGAAGTTGCTAGTAGCAACGGCCGGTGCGTATTCCTCTGCCTGCGTATCCTTTTCTGTTTGAGAAACCTCTCTAACAAATACCTCTGCGTATTTGTCAAGGAGAGGCATCGTGCCCATCCATGCCATTTGTGGGCTCAGGGTAGTGGCTTCAGAGTAGTGATGCATAACTATCGATAAATTCACTATCGATAGTACTATCGATAGTGCAATTGATAGTACATCGGGAGTGCAATCCACCGGGTGGTACTATGGATTGTTTTGTGAATAAGCTTGCTGGTTGTTGGCCGATATCGCCAAAATATTAGCAATAGCATGTTGTCTGTAATACTCAGTTCATTTGATTTAGCCTTTAGCGAACGAAGTAAATTTTCACAGCACTGGGGAACATGCCGGGACATGTCCACCAATAAAATCATACTCAAAGTAACCAGTTACACCTTACCAACAAAATTAGTTCTTGAAGTTTTTCATCTTAAATCACAAAATGCAATATAAATTTGAAGCCACTCTGTTTCGCTCGCACAGGCAACTGTTCCTTTCCGCTACTGATGAAGTGTTCAAATTTGCACCGCTGATATTGCTTTCTCTGCTTGTTCTGTACGTCCTCAGGCGCATTTGGTTTCATTCGCTTGCTTTTCTAGGTCTGTGGGAGGATCATGTAGGTCTGAAACTGCAGAAGTAGGCAAAAAGTACTGGTGATTTTATACTATATACCGATGGTTATCGATTATACTATCGATGTTGCTATCGATGGTGTAGGTTTTACACCAGTATCGATAGTATTTTTACACCATTGATTGTTTGATAGGGACTCAACTATCGATAGTACTGCATCACTACTTAAGTTTTTAACCAGCTGAGGCTCTTGCACAGGACACAGAGGTGAAAAAAGCATGCTGACCTTTACTGTTCGAGGTCTGGGCTCGAAGCATGAGCCATTAGCTGATCGTGATTGTCGCTCTTTTTTACTATTCTCTATACTGAATTCATACTTCAATCTTTAATACTCCGTCACGGTGCTCCTCGCTCCAGTGGCTCTGCGACGAGCTGGAGCTGACGAAACACGTGTTCTGGTGGCAGGGAGTTGTGCCCTTGAGCACCAGCCGTCCGCCTCGGAAACCCACGCCAGCCCTCCTGGAACAGCGGGGCAAGGGCGGATTCAGCAACCTGGCGCCAGCTCTCCACGATCAGCGGGACCAGGACAGGTTCAGGAACCCGGCGCCAGCTCTCCTAGACCGGTCGTCTAGCGGAGGCTGAGCTGTCCACTCAGCTGGTAGGAGTGTCGCGACGTGGCCGGGGTCGTACCTATGGGCCAGACGCCCAGTGAGGTAGTCCTGCCTCGAACGACGAACCTCGCGCACTGCTGAAGGCACGGGCCACGCACCGTCGAGGCCGCGCCTCACGAGCTGCTGTTGTCTTCCTCGTCGGCACCGCACGGCACATACGCGCACACATCACATTCTCTTCGCCACCGCACGGCACACAATCGTCGTTTTTTGGTTTCAGTTTCGGTTTCGCAGCACATATTATGACAGCGTCATCCTGAGAGACTGCGGAAAAGCATTCCTCTCGCAACTAGTTGAGGAAGTTCTCAGAGCCTCCGGAACCATCCACAAGACAACCTCCAGCTACCACCCGCAGACCAACGGCCTAACCGAGCGATTTCACCGCACACTCTCCGACATGATCGCCATGTACATTCAGCCAGACCACAAGAATTGGGACACAATTTTGCCGTTTGTAACTTTTGCGTACAATACGGCTGTACAACCGGGCACAACCGGGTACTCGCCGTTCTACCTCGTCTATGGCCGCTCGCCCTCTTACTTACTTGATGTTTCCTTCTTCGCGGCACCTATCAAAGAACCTTCATCGACTTGTGAAGATTATGTGTCCCGTGTCGTGCGTTCTCGCCAGCTTGCCCGCATGAACACTGAAGCTAGGCAACGTGACCGTAAGGATCACTATGACGCACATCGCCGCGTCGTGTTCTTCAGCCCTGGCGATGAAGTGCTACTCTGGACACCAGTTCGCACCCCTGGCTTATGTGAGAAGTTTCAGTTTCGGTTCATCGGCCCCTATCTGTGGTGGGTTGTCGTCTGACTCTAGATGACAACCCACCACAGATAATGATGAAGAGACCTAGGTGATGATGAGTATGTACACATGAAGTAGGAGTGCCTAATGATTGCCCACAATACATTATAGTCATACGTATGGACTAACGGAAGCATGGCATAGCTCAGTCTAAGTGGGTGAGTAAAGGGCTCCCTTTTTGAATTTGGCAAGGAGAGGCATTGTGGCTGCCCATGCATGTTGAGATCCGTGGAGGACACCTTATAGCACTTTCCAATGGCCGAGCAGGAGCAAGGGGAACGAGCAGCCAGAGCAGCACACGGGGACAGCGGGGACGTGTGCTCTCGTCTCCCGAATGGAACAATCGCGCTGCTCCGAGAGCAGAGCAAATAGAGGGTGCGCGTGATGTCAAGCGTCATGTGACCAAACTTTTCCCGCGCTCGCGCGGGAATAGTTTTGGCGAAACTGGCGAGGTGAAAAAGAAAAAAAGCGGGTTGGTTATTTATTGCGCGTTTTAAGTAGGATGTAGCACCTCACCTCTTGACCAGAATATGCGGCAACCGTTTTCTCCACATACGACTCTACCTTCGGTCGCTTCTCCGGCGGGGTAAACAGCTGCTCGAACATAACCTCATACAACGCCAGGTCATTGTCGTTGTCGCTGCCGCTGTCCAAAGAGGAGCTTGTGCTTGAATCTGCGTCGCTGTCTTCATCCAAAAGCAGCAACAATTCCTCGTTCAGCCGGCGGCGCTTAGCTACTGCTGTCAGCACTGGGCGAGCATCACTGCTACCTTCAGCCGTTTTGTCACCGCCTTCCTGGGCATAAAACCAGAAGCGATGTGGGAAAGGTCATGTGGCTTCCCCCGCACTCTCTTTACTCTGCCACTGGCAGCGGAGCACCAAGAACTGCTCTTAGCTGCCCTCAGCGCCGATAAAGTGCTCCTCCTCGACCAATGAAACACAACGCCCCCGCTATTGCCCGTCCACTAAAAGGCTCTGCAACTCGCGAGAGCACTTTGAGCGCAGTTAGAAGTGCTCCTGCTCGCCCAATGTAAAGTGCCATTAATGTAGGCCTCAACCTTGGCGATGGCCTTAGCATACGAGACGTACTTGTACGCATTCGCACCCTCTATGTTACTGATCCTCTGCAACGCTTCACAAAGAGGTTCCAGGATGGTGAGCCCCAGAGAAAGTGTAATCAAGCAGCTGTTTTCAGTCTTCTATTAACGCTACAGGGACACTTCGCGTGCACATGCGTGTGTGTGTGTCTGTGTCATTGTCTTGCGATTGGAGGATAGTATCAGGCTCTTGTCACGTGTGTCACTTCATCTCACATGAACTCCTCTGTTTTAGCAGAGACGAGAGTTGGTCCGTTGTCAAATGGCACTTCAGCTTTTTTGCAAGTAGAGCAAGGACGTTTCAAATGTCTTGTGCCTGCACAGGGCCAAGAGCAGAGCTCGCACTGTCTTGTTGGCTGTGATGTAAATAGCTACGAAGTAAAATCCAAGGCATTGCATTCACTACGTCAAAGACTTTCCCGACAAGGGCACCATGGAGGCTTGAAGGGACACCATTGGCAGCTGACCACACCTTTGTCTTCAACGGGTCTTTGTTTCACTCATTGCCAGCGCTACATACATCTGATACATTCCTTTATTGGAGGCACGCTAAGTGTGCGTGGGTAATGGCTATGTTCATAAAAGAGGGTGGCTCTCGCCTCGTGCGCTGCTGCTCGGATCCGGGGCTCTTTCATTACCAAAGCCAAAACACGTGCACAATACACGAGGAACCGAGACTCTTGAGCAGCACACGTTTCACCTTTCTAACTTGCCCCATGAATTCAATACTTAGCTAGAAGAGTGGGCCACAGTGAGTTCTACCTCGATTCTGTAAGATGTGTTTGGCCAGGAGCCCCATGTGCTTTTTTATTCAGATCTGTACAGATTCTCATATGACTTGTAACAACTACATATTCAGCACTTGCTCACCTGCCTTGATAGCTCAGTAGCTAGGTGTTCGCTTGCAAAGCTCAAGGTTGTGGGATCGAAGCCCAGCGACAGCGGCCACATTTCTGTGGGGGCAACAGGCAAAAAAAAAAAGCCTATGTGTTTATATTTAGGTACACGTTGAAGAACCACAGGTGGTCAAAATTACTCCGGAGTCTTCCACTATGAGGCGAGCCTCATAATCATACCTGGTTTCGTCATGTAAAACCCCTTTGGTTATAATTATTAATGGAGCTTGCTCAGTTTTACAGGCAGGAACAGGCTTGTGCGGGTGCTTGGTTATGCAGGCATGCCCGGTAATGAGCGCACTCATGCGTTGGCCCGAGCAATCACGCATCGGACCACCTTGGATGCCTCAACCAACACCTTGTCCATTCTGTTTTCCTGTTTCCTTGCCTGATACTAGTAACACATACAAGGCATCACACTACCAGAGATGTACTGCACTGTAAAAGGCAGCCTGTCACTCGGGCATCAATGAGCCTGGACTCTTTTCCTTGCACTGGAGATCTTTCCAATGCTTTTTTTTTTTTGACATTAATAATATTCCCAGGACGTTTCCACCTCGGAACACTAGTAGTTACAATGTCATAGGTGTTGTGACTTGACTCAAAATGACATCGGAGTTATTAATGATGAAAGGAGGTCTTAGCTAGCATATGGAATGAACGTTGCATGCCGCGTGCAAGTTACATTTTTTTCCTGCACGTGCAAACCTTGCTGCCTTCATGCTGCCGTGAAGTGGGACATGTGTCTCAGTCGATCAAACCTGACATACTTGTCTCTTGCCAGTCTGGTGACTTCCAAAGGGGAGAGGGGCCTCCCTGTCTTTGGTTTGGACCCAGTTGGTGAAATTTCCTGAATGACTGTTAGAGCGAAATCAATGAGATCGAGCTGCTGAGAGAGGTTCTGCAAGTCTGCTTCACACCCATCCTCAAGCCAGTCTTAGCCGGTGCAACATCTGTCAAATAAATATTAGCCTCTTATGCTCTTCAACATAACGTAAATGCTCTCTACAAGGCATCCCATTCGTTTTGCGACGTTCATGTTTAGTGTGAGGCAAGGCTTACACAATGTTCCACTGTTATCGTTCTATTTTTGTGTTCGTATTCAATGTTGGTATCTGCCACTCTTATAGTAATCAAGTGTGACATAAATGGCAATCATTTCAAGGTATTATGGTCACGGCCCATTCGTCATGTTAATCGTGCATTTGTACCCTTCCATGCTAATTTTGGTATATACTACTTGAACCAGATGAGAGTTACAAGAGTTCTTGGTTTTCGTACTACGGCCATGCTGATGGCCACATTGTGCTTTGCGTGAGCCAGTTAAGTGGCCATGCTTAAAAGAACCAGCAACCCTGCCGGAAGGGCGAAGCAATTAATGTGGTAGTGACACACTGGAATACTGTACGAAGACTAGCAGCTTTGAGGGCAGTATCTTCCCCTCTGTGTTGTTGAACTGTGGCATCCTGTTGACAAGTATATCGCTATGAGATGCAGCTTGCCTCTTATGCACAGCAGCATATAGCTGATGCATCTAAACATGTATGTGAGCACACTTCCGCTTGAGAGTAACTAGCGTTCCGCTAGAGCTCTTCGATCGATGTTCTAGCCATGTGCGAATGCCCCATGGTGCTGAATGCGCTACGTATATGCGCTGTGCCAATCACCTATGCTGTAGGAACGCTGGCCTTGTGCAAAATGGTGACTACCGTCTGTCATCCTGCACATAGTGTGTACACTAAGCCTCTCCGTGTTACGGCAACTGAGATACGACATGTTGCCAGCATTACGTGATAGAACTTGCTCGCCATTTCTGCTTCAGGACGAGCTCGGCTGTGGCTGAGTGGTCTGCGTTGTCATGGTCTGCACCTGAAGTTGGGGGTTCAAGTCTACATCCAGGTGCCTTACAGGAAGTTTTCTTTGGAACCATCTTTGCTTTCATCAGCGCTGCTTGTGTCTTGGCCATGTTATTCCCAGACAACACGGTATTCCATTGAATTCTCAAGTGCATATATACATCACATATCTGCGGAACCTGATAGTGATGTAGACGGGCTAAATACGCTTGGTGTGTCCATATAATCGGTATTGCAGTGACCTCATTCTTAGTGCCCCCTTTCCCGAGTGAATAGTAATTCGGTAAAGAGAAATCGGAAAGTCCGGTTTAT
Organism: Hyalomma asiaticum; assembly: GCA_013339685.2. NCBI lineage: Eukaryota > Metazoa > Arthropoda > Arachnida > Ixodida > Ixodidae > Hyalomma > Hyalomma asiaticum. The sequence goes on along the minus strand of CM023488.1, from coordinate 74,380,951 downwards.
CGACACACCTATGTTTTGTTACATGCATTTGGCAGCTGGTCGTTCCACATCTACACATTTTTTTCTGCATTGTTTTAGTGGTGAACATTTTCTTGCGCCTCAACAGCAATATTATTAACTGAAGGTTTACAATCCCACTGCCCATCCATCTCATTCTTCCTGTGGTTTCCACAGTGCATGCACGGAGTCTCAAGGCCATGGTCACCTTTCTCAATTTCTTTTCAGGGTGTCATGATTAAATACTCACTGAGCTTACAAGCTTTTTCCTGGTAATGTCACATTTCCCTGGAATGTAAAAAAGCTTTGAGAGTCAATATTGAGGCATAATTCATGAAGACAAATCATGCACAAAACATATTGTGGCATGACCAAAACAAAATTGAATGCATGTATTTGTTGCTTTCCTTCTCGAGGTATCCACTTTGTGACCAAAGGATGTCTTTGCATTAGATGACCTGCCCATGTCCATTTCTTCCTTTCTTTTAATATGTCCTTAACACGCGTTTGTTCCCTAACCCACCAAGCTCTCTTCTTGTCCCTTAATGTTACACCTACCATTTTCCGTTTCATTGCTCGCTGCATCATCCTCAGTATAAGCCGAACCCTTTCGGTTAGCCTCGAAGTTTCTGCCCCGTAGGAGAGTACCGGTAAGATGCAGCTGTTGTACACTTTTTTCAGTCACAATGGTAAGCTACTATTCATTATGCGAGAATGCTTGCCGAATGCACTCCACCCTATTCTAATCCTCCCAATTACCTCAGCCTCATGATTCAGATCAGGGGTGACTACCTGGCCTAAGTAGACATAATCACTTGCCCCTTCCAATGCCTTGCTAGCTATCTCAAACCGCTGTGCTCAAACCGCTGTGCTCACTCAAGGCGATTGAACATTATTTTTTTGCATATTAATTTGCAGGCACTCAATTCTAGTTTGCCTGTTCAGGTCAGTAATCATGCTTTATAATTCATCTCCCTAGTTATTTAGCAAGGCAATGCCATCAGCAATGTAAGGTTACTGAGGTATTTCCCATTAACCCTTACACCTGCCTGTTCAAAATCCAATGTTCTAAATACTTCTTGTAAATGTGCTGTGAGTAACATTGGAGAGATTGTGTCCTCTTGTCTTGTTAGCAGAGGGCAGCCGAAACTTAGGTGGGCAGATGAGATCAGGAAGTTTGTGGGGATAAATTGGGCACAGTCAGCACAGGACAGGGATAATTGAAGATCTATGGGAGAGGCCTTTGTCCTGCAGTGGGCGTAGACAGGCTGATGGTGATGATAATTTGTTGCTCTAAAGTGTTACTTTCCTCTTTGGGAACAAAAGCTTCATTCTGTGCTTCAGAATCTTCGCTTCAAAGTCTTCAGAATCTGTTTCAGAGCGTTTGGTTCTTCTTTTGGGGCTCCTTGATGCAGGTGGCTACCCTTCTCCTGTTTGTACCAGCTTTAGCTGCATCAAGCCTGTTTTGCTTTTTTCTTTTTGTCCACTTTGCACAGAATCTTTGAGTCACTCAACATTTCTACTATTTGCGCATCTGTAATGTCAGCGTTGGCTACGGCAGCCTCTGCTGAAACTCCACCATATACTATTCACTCCCTCATAGAGAACGTGAAAGAAGAATCTCAGATTGAGCATTCCCTATTTGTGCAAAAATCCAGAAACCTTTAACCATAACAGCATTGCCATGGAACGTAGTCAGGATGATTGTGACAAAGTGCTGTCACGAGCACAGCTCATACTACAAAGTGTCCAATCTCTGCATCAACCTATAAGTCTCCATGGTTGCTGAACAATGAAGTTCAGCAACTATGGAGCGACCAACAACCTTTCCTCTCCTTGCCTTGCAATCTTTGTGTTCAGTCGGCGTCGAAGCAGTGACTGAGTACACATTTGAAAAAATGTAGAAGCGCTCACTAGACTCTCCTCTTGAGCAAAATATTCTTTTTGCTTTAGCAATAAGTACCATCAGGCAAGATCAGGGCTGTGCTATTGATCCTTGTGTGCCTCGAGTACCTTCTGAAGTGATGAATGCACCGCTCACAGTTGTACGCCTATATTCAATTGCTTCATGTCCCTGAAACTGAGTGTGCGTGCAGTATACTACTGTTTACTGCTTCACCCTTTCCAAGAGGTACAATTTTGTCCAAGATTTTTTAGGCTTCTCTTCCACCAGTGACAATGCATAGTCAATTGCCAATGCCTTGAGAGCAAACAGACTGCTGTGAAGCAGCAGCCGTGTGGCAATTTGCAGGGCCACTCCATTAGAAGACGTCACCAGTCGCAGCAGCTTGCCCCCGTTTGTTTCAAAGCTGAAACAAGGGTGTGCCCCCAAAGAGGGCTACCGACTTTGTGGGATGTGAAGTAACTGGTGCATGTTACACGTCAGATTCTTTTTACCATAGAGCTACTGAACACCAATCAGAAACTGTCGGAAGCTGAGCACTGCGTTCAATGTCTGATGGTGACACCAAGTCCTTTGAGCAGATATATTCCTTCTACAAGAAGTCCCAATGTTCCAGGTAGTCCTTAGGCAGTACATCAGCATCGCACACTGTAGTACATTGACCAATACTGTCACTCTGAGGCTTTCCAGTACTTACGAACAGTCGGTGCTCTTGGCTGATGGCTGATGCACTCAGGCATTTTGATTGAGCAAAGCCTAGCATTAATGACAGTCATGGCAGAAGGTTTCCCACAATAATAGCCTGCACCACACACTGAAAACCATAGCTCAGTTATTTGTCTACTAACACTGAGCAATACGCAGTGCATATAGTCCGGCCACCAGGACCATACAGGGCTAAATCCAGGAAGGTTGATTAAAGGAGACTGGCCCTTAACTCCGTGAACCCTAGAACCACTTCGGCAGTTCATGTGTACTCTTGTGCATCTTATGAAATCTTGTATGTCTTCCTCCCAGTGGTGTTCCACGGTGTCCCTGAAGGACATGCAGATGTTATGCAGAACACAGGCTGTTCTAATAGCCTGTTTACAATTTGGAAGGCTGCACTCCATTCTCTTCATGGTAAACCTAAACTGTGCCTTGAATCTTTCGAAAGAATTTTCAACAATTCGCCTGGTTTTGGACAAGTCATAGTTGAATACAGCTTCAACAGGCCCTGGTTTGGCAAATGTTCTGTCAGCGGGAAGGCCTGGTCGTAAAGTACGATGCGCTTTGCCAAGCAGTTTTCAACAATGGCTGCTGGGTACTTCAGGAGACCACATTCTAATAATTCACATAGCTTTGAACGCCCATAGACATATGCGTTGTGGCACCTCCCAGGCACCCCAACACTTATGTACCAGAAGCTGTATTGATGGTCTACAACTGCCAGGAGAATCATGCTGTACCTTCAAACAAGTAAAGAAAAACAAGTGCAGAAAGAAGCTATATAACATACGGATGGCAACATTTGCCTATCAGCATAGCGTAGTGTATTGTTTCACTCAGTAATAGCAATAGTAAGAAGATGCTGTTTGAAGCATGCTTCACTGATAAACTCGACATTTCTGCATAAGTACATCGTGGAGCACATTGCTACACTGAGAAATCGTGCAGCAGAACGTCTCCGGAGCTAACGTTTTTGCATGGTGGCAGCACATCTTATGCAATGTCTCTGTAGCTAATGTCTTGGCATGGTGGCTTGTGATTGTCAGGGCAGAACACCTACTGCATACCACAGAAGGGGATGAAAATGGTAAAAAATGGCAGAGATGGAAGCATTTGCCAGCCTTTGCCACTCTTCGTAATTGTGGTAGTGAGCTGCATTCTTCTTTCGCGGTGACATTGCGAAATGGCATCCATCCAGTGCGCCCACAGCCTGTGGGAAAGAAACCATACATGGTAAAGCCTTCTGATATGCTCTTCTAACTCCCTCGAGTCCATTATGTCTAGCTATTGTGCTTTGAGACGAGCAGTCACTCTCTTGCAGAATTCTCTATATAGAGTGTTTATGGTGGATCTTCCCCTTCCGAAAAGGTCCGCAATAGTCCCATCTTCCGCGGCTTGAACATAGCCGGTACGTTCCCATGGCCACTCTCTTCTCCACGGAAATTGCTTCCCTCATGTTTTTTGTTTGGCGCCACAAAGATGCCCTGCAGGATTCCACATGGTATCTAAAGAGGAAGACATAAACGAGGTCGAAATTGAGGAAGACACGGTATTTCTGCAACCATCAGGGGGAGCACGGCCCAGCCTGAATGTAGGCGGTGACACACCGAACGCTTCCCCTAGATAAGGCAGTGCCCTCAAACCATAGTTCGTTTCGGTGAAAGCTCCAGCGCTCTCTGTGAATGCTGAACACCATTGTCATTACTGCAGGAGCGGTAAACACTAGCCTGCAGCTGCTTTTAGGTGTATCGCGACTTACTTGCCTGCTCTTCTATGAGGATCCTTAGCCGTCTTTCCTCATTGATGCGTCGTACGTGCAAGCAGAAATAGAGTGCAGCGATACTTCTTATACGATCGGCTGGTAAAGTTTCCGCAGCGTTGCCACAACCTGCCATGTTGGCCATATTAGTCACAATAGCCATATTGCACATCAACAAAGGTATTGGATTTCTAGGTGGCTTCAGTCTCGTCTCGTCTCTGTATGCACAAGTTCTTTTTCGAACATCTAGAATGCTGCCCAGTAATGCTTGAAAATGAATGATATCCTGCAAAAGCATTTTTTTATTAACACTTGGTATAAATAACAATTTTCCTCCATAATCTGCGACCTTTTGCTTCATTCTTGTCTGCGCTGCATCGCCGTTGCTACCACCGGCAAATGACATTCTCTTGTTCCGTGTGACTGTGCACGCCATCTAATGTCATTTGATGCATTGAATGCAATTAGGCACAAATGACGTTAAACCTTTTCGTGTAACAGGGGTATTAAGTTTGCCATGAAATGCTTTGCATTTTAAAAATGGAGTCCTTGATCCACTACATTTCCGTTACTTCTTTACTGCTCTGCCGCGAGCGGTCATCCAGTCCAGTTATGAGTTTTTCGGTTCGCTCGTGCATTCTCTTGCTGGAACTCTGCAGCAGTGCAAAAGATAAACAATTCTGCACACAGGCCAGCAACGTGGTCCTCATCAATGAAATGGTCTCGTGGAACCGGACACTGTGCTGGCAAATGCTGGTGGTCAGCTCAGACTAGTTGCCATGGCTGGACACTTCTCAGAAAAAAGGAACTGCAAGGTGACTTTTCACATAATTTCGCATTAGTTGACCTATGCTCCTTCTACGGTGGCCTGAAGGCTGGACGCGACGCCAGTATGAGACGGTCATCGTCGAGTTTGACAAGACGGGGCAGCAGTTAGATAAGGACCAGCCCTTGCTAGCACTGCAGCTATTTGGCCAGTTCGATTAAGTTTTTTGTTTCCCTTTCAGTGAAAGGCAAGCCTTGCGTCAACAGCATCCACGGAGCACTGTAACAGTACGCACAGAGCCTAGAATGCCTGTTCTCCGATGAACCCTTGGGCTTCGGCCGTTTCTCAAGGACATGGCTCAGTGGGTGAAACCGCATGTGGCGGGCCAGACAGTGGACAAAACTTCAGAACTGGTGGACATACCTCAAAGGGCCCAAAAGGCTACGAGAAAGCAATACATCAACAAAGCACAAGTAATGGGGAAAATTTTAGGGGCGAAGCTCCTTAAAGCGGCACCCGTTCGTCCCTCGTTGTAGTCGTAGTCGTAGTCGTAGTGCGTAACCAGTCTTGCGCTTTGACCTCCAAGGTGGTGCCGGTGGGCGATTTCTCCTGTGCGTTGTTGAACAATAAAAAAAATTCGCAGCGTGCGCGTTAACTAAAAGCCGGATTCTTCTGTCTCTCATTCCCCATTAGCAGCCATTGGCATGTTCCAGTAGGAAACGTTAGTAGAAGTAGAAGTGTTAAAAGCCGACTTCTGCTGTCTCTCATTCCCAGTAGCAGCCATTGTTTACCCTCAAGGTAGTGCCTGGTGAGATTTCTCCTGTGCTTGATTAAACAATAAAAATTTTGTTCAAAACGCCGTTGATTGATGAAATAAACCAACGAAAGACGCCAGATGTTTTCTAAAAGCAAAACGAAAAGACGCCAGATGTTTCTAAAGCAAAACGAAAAGACGCCAGCTGCTTAACGAAAGACGCCAGGTAAAGCAATGGTGTAAGCAGTGCAAGAACCACTTAGCTTACATTTCACCGACCACAAAGCGGTCATAATGAAAGGACAACGGAAACCAGCAATAAAAGTTTGATAAAACATTTAATCAATCGTTTCACGTCATTTTTATCGGGCGAATTAACGGAAGAAATTTCACGGTTTAACCGATGATTACTTCCAGGAGCTTCGCCCAGTCTCATCATCATTCACCTCGTGGATCTGCCGTCAATTTTTTTGTAGTAGGCAAAAATAAGTTACGTGCACAAATGGTGTACTCAATGGGGGTTGAGGGTGTTAACACAGAATCATTATGGATATTTCAAGAAAACGCCCTTGTACGCTGTCATGAGTAAGAGGGCCCCACAAACACAGGCTAGCAGACGAAACGGAGGGATCGGCGAAGTGGCGCGGGAATGCACGCGCCGCAGACACGTATGTGTTCATAATTGGATGTAAACGGGCGCGCGGCACGCGACCCGAGGAGAGATCGGTGATCGGGAAGGCTGAGGTGGCATTCTCTGCGCGGCACCGGTCGACGAAGGGTGTCTGGCCAGCTACGGTCTGGTGACGAGGAGACGAGGGCGTCGGGCTCCGGGGTGCCGTCGATCTGGCTGACGATCGAGTACGGACTTCGGAGTGGCAGCGGCTGAACTTCAACAGTTCCCGGCGTACCCGCAGCGCTCCACCTTCGCCGGCAGAACGGGACGACCGGCAGAAGAATCGCTGCAGAGGGCCGGTCTTGGTTGGAGACCGAGCGCTACATATGAGGATGCCTAGGCTGGGCGAGGCCTAAGCGGTGACCCGCCACATCACAGGCGAAGCAAGGCGGCGGACAAGGACCTTGCGTGAGCGGCGGCCACCATCAGCAGCATCATCCTCGACGATGGCTACGGGACACGACTCGCCAAGAGAGCATCGACTCTGAAACGCACCGCGTCGAAGGCAAAGTAAGAGCGTCTAACAGCACCTTGACCGGCAGGCAGCTGACGCGGACTTGAACGCGAGGCCCAAGGTTGAGGGACTCCCGTGGGAACTGCGCCCTACGCGGAGGATTTTTAGTTAGACCTCTTATGAGTAACATTTAGGTTCTCTTTTTGTGCGAATTGGTGGTTTGCTTATTTTTGATGTTTGATGTTTGTTTTATAAAGTAACGCCTTTGCTTGTTTTTGTTAATGCTTGACGCCTCTCGTCTCCGTCACTCTCTCTCAATCCATCGGAGCAAGCGCTCCCGAGATCCTCACACACAAACTCGTGACAAATAAATTGGCGAGCCTGCCAGGATTAACATCTCCAGGCCCAGTCACGAATGATCGTCGGGGGTTGCGAAGATGGATTTGGAGCGTTTGGCGGCGATAGCTAAGAGTAGAAAGCTGTCAGGAAAGGAGGTGCTGAGGTTATTTGAAGATGCCCAAAAAGAACGGGAGCGAGAGCATGAAGCAAGGGTAGCTCTACTAAAGCAGCAGATAGCTGAGGCCGAAGGGAAGCTGATGTACCGGAAAAGGGAGGAGACATCATGTGTAAATTTGCCAGTAGTGCAATCAGTCGAAATCGGTGAACATGAGGCGGAAGTTATCGAAATTCCGGAAATTCAGGCGAGTCAGGAGATCGTCTCGGTGGAGTCGGAGGAGTGCGGCGCGGTTACCGCAAGTCTAGAGGAGCTCGAGTCGGAGGTTGAGGATGCGGGCGTAGGCGCCCAAGAGTTTATTGATGATGCGGGCGTAGGCGCCCAGGAGCTGTTGAGCGCAGCGGAGGAGAAAGCGCACCCACTGCTGGTGCAGGAGGACAACTTAGAGTGCATTGCAGGTCGCTGCAAGCACATACTTGACGGAGGGCGTATTGCAGGTTGCTGCAAATGGAGTTTTGACGGGGTTTGTTCCAATGTGTGCCTCACAGTGAGGGACGTGACATCGAGTCACGATCCGTGCGGAAATGGTGCCGTGCTCGAGAGCGAGCACAGTGAAGGTGAAGTCCGCGATCGTAGCGGTACAAGTGGGAGTGAGGAAGTCAAACTTGAGGAAAAGGCAGACGCGGACGCTGCCAACGAAGGCCTTGACACTAAGACGCGTCAAAGAACGCGAGTTCGAAAGAATCGAAAAGTGAGTGAAGACCGAGGTCTTGGCGCTAACCTGCGTCCAAGAAGGCGCGTTCGAAAGGAGCATAAGGTGCACGAACGCGACTGGGTTACTGAGCGTGGATCGAGTGGACGCCGGGGGAAGGTCGGTTGCAAGAGGTGTTTGAAGAGGCGAAAACGTAGGGGCGCGAGAAAAATGATTCAGAAGAGGCGTTTTCGTTTGAAAGAGGACGAACGCAGACGTCGCACAAGGCGGGCGCGACGGTACGCAGTGAATAGACGCGCGAGAGAATGTTGGTTGAGGATGCATTTGACCTTGAAAGATACTAAGTGCGACAGCCACACCAGGGGTTCGCGAGCGAATTCAGCTAGGAAGGGACGCGTGAGAAGGGTTGGCAATGCTAACAAACGCCGCCGCCGTAGCGAGCGTTTGAGGCGACGAGCACATGCGAGGAGGCGCGCAAGAGAGTGGCGCGAGCTGCCGACTGGGAGAAAGCCCAGAGTTAAAGCGGAGAGGTTTTTTCTGTGGCCGTTAAAGAAAAAGGAACGCGTTTCTATTATCTGATGGCCTTTCACGGAAAGGGATCTCGGCAAGGAAATCAAGTAGATAGACTGGAAAAAAAAATTGACCAGAAAGTTAGAAGAGACACAAGCATGATAGTAGAGCTGGAGAAAGTGCAGAACAGAGAAGTTAATAGTTTAAAGTAAAGGAGCAACATCAAAAGATGACATAGGAGTAAGAAAGAGAAGGAAAACGAAGCATGAGGTGTCATTGAATATCGGTTTCTGAAAGGAAAAGAACGAGGAAACATCGGAAGGGGCACAGACAGATGAGCAAAAATGGAGCAGTTACCCAGGCCCAGCAACGGGAAAGGGTAAAGAATGCGGTGATTGCCAAGCGAATGTATAGAGGTAGTGGTGAAAGACAGAATAGCAAAGACGGATAGAGCAGTAAAGAAGTCTACATAACAGGGAATATGGTGGCTAGGTAATGTATATCGTGAATGAGTGCGCAGCCAATGAGTTGAAAAAAAAAATGAAACTTTGCAGAGCAAAGAGTGCTAATGTGGTGAAGCCTAGATATGTATAGTTGTGTGTGGGTAGGGATTCAGTGGTGATATAGTGATGAATATGTATAGTTATGTATGTAGGTGTGTGGATAGCGAATGGAAATACTGTTTAGTGGACTGCAAGTGAACATGGTGAACATGGACCACTATCGTGAAAAGTGAACATTGGTGAAAGTGATTATGTATTGGTGATATGTGGTATGTCTGGAGAGCAGAGTGTGGTACTGTGGTGAAATGTACAGCATGTATAGTTGTGTGGTGGTACGGACTTTGTGTATTGATATAGTGTATGATAGGGATGTGATATGGTGCAGTGACCGTGACATGATCATAGTACGTGTTGACATTGGCAGATACCGATCTACGGTATTGTTCAGCGGACAGAAACACGAACTGAACAAACATTACCTTTTGTGCGTGTGAACATTGTGTGGAGTGATTACTGTTAGTGTTGTGTGTGGTGACGAGCAGACCAAAAGGTGTATGAAGGTGTGTCAGTGTATGCGTGAAGAGTGTGGTGGTGACCAGTGCTACGGTGGGCTCCAAATTGAAGTCATCCGAAGTTTATTTACGAAAAAGCAAGAAGATTTGGCAAGTTCCGGAGGATTCAGGAGAGGAGGAGGAAGCAGTTTTTTAGGAAAAAACTCTTAAAAGGGGGGCCAATGTCATGAGTAAGAGGGCCCCACAAACACAGGCTAGCAGACGAAACGGAGGGATCGGCGAAGTGGCGCGGGAATGCACGCGCCGCAGACACGTATGTGTTCATAATTGGATGTAAACGGGCGCGCGGCACGCGACCCGAGGAGAGATCGGTGATCGGGAAGGCTGAGGTGGCATTCTCTGCGCGGCACCGGTCGACGAAGGGTGTCTGGCCAGCTACGGTCTGGTGACGAGGAGACGAGGGCGTCGGGCTCCGGGGTGCCGTCGATCTGGCTGACGATCGAGTACGGACTTCGGAGTGGCAGCGGCTGAACTTCAACAGTTCCCGGCGTACCCGCAGCGCTCCACCTTCGCCGGCAGAACGGGACGACCGGCAGAAGAATCGCTGCAGAGGGCCGGTCTTGGTTGGAGACCGAGCGCTACATATGAGGATGCCTAGGCTGGGCGAGGCCTAAGCGGTGACCCGCCACATCACAGGCGAAGCAAGGCGGCGGACAAGGACCTTGCGTGAGCGGCGGCCACCATCAGCAGCATCATCTCCTCGACGATGGCTACGGGACACGACTCGCCAAGAGAGCATCGACTCTGAAACGCACCGCGTCGAAGGCAAAGTAAGAGCGTCTAACAGCACCTTGACCGGCAGGCAGCTGACGCGGACTTGAACGCGAGGCCCAAGGTTGAGGGACTCCCGTGGGAACTGCGCCCTACGCGGAGGATTTTTAGTTAGACCTCTTATGAGTAACATTTAGGTTCTCTTTTTGTGCGAATTGGTGGTTTGCTTATTTTTGATGTTTGATGTTTGTTTTATAAAGTAACGCCTTTGTTGTTTTTTGTTAACGCTTCTCGCCTCTCGTCTCAGTGGACAAAACTTCAGAACTGGTGGACATACCTCAAAGGGCCCAAAAGGGTACGAGAAAGCAATACATCAACAAAGCACAAGTAATGGGGAAAATTTTTGTAGTAGGCAAAAATAAGTTACATGCACAAATGGTGTACTCAAAGGGTGTTGAGGGTGTTAACACAGAATCAGTATGGATATTTCAAGAAAACGCCTTTGTACGCACACAAAGTAAGCAAATCACCTGCACAAGAAAATGAAGGCCCTCTGCTTAAGAGATCTTAAAAGCCTCACCGGAGCCCCTGAAGTAGCCACTGTACAAGAAATTTCCATTCGGGAGCACAGGTGATCCTACAAAAAATTTCATGGACCTTCTCGATGTTTTTTGGAAAAGTTAAACGCACAATCAGCAGCAAAAGCACGCAGGACGTGAAGCTCTGAAAAACCGCATTACCACTTAGCCTCGGAACATAGCCTTGAATTCAATGTTCCAGCCTGTATATCGCAAACATCTCTACCCACTGCATAGTTTAATTCGAAGCCATGTTCTGAGGCTGAACAGTATTGTAATTTTGAGAGCTTTGCATCCCGCAGACTTTTACTGTTGGCTGTGCGTCACCGGTGGGCCAATTCTTTCTAGTGGTCCCCATGCTGCTGAAAATATTGCACAAGTGCATCTCTCACATCTCTCCCAGATTCAAATTGCATGCCTGTGGCACAATCTGGTTGGTCGTACACTATTCTGCAGCTCTGCTTCCTTCAGCTACTGTTGTGATATGGATTGATCAGAATACTCGCATATGTTGTTTAGAACACAGCACGTTTTTACACAGCACATGTTTAGAACACAGCAATAACATTGGCACAGTGCCGTCGCACTCCATACGCTTCATGACATATCTGAAACGTGCCTTTAGCCTTCCAAAGGCGTTTTCGACAATCCTCTTTGATTTTTGAGAACTGACAATTGAAGTCCTTTTATGCTAAGTTATTGTTTAAACCAGGGGAATGTTTTATAAGGTTGGACGTCAGTGGAAAAGCTTGGTCACACAAGACCAATGGGGGCACACATTCAATGCCAATACAAATTACTGGGTTCTGAAACACAGGTCCAGCAACTCTTGCCAAGGTCGAGCTGTGAAACACATGGGTGTCATGTCACCTGCCTGGGGAGCCACCGTTAACGTATCGGATGCGATAGTGTGGCGACGGACGACCTCGCAGACCTGCGAGTGTCTCGACTAAGTGAAGAGAGAAAAAGCAAGCCCGACACTACCACTGTGGTTCTGAAGGTTTTACTGATCTATGGAATGCTAGCGTGTGGAGGCGTGTGCTCACAGCACCAGCCCCGTGCTGGTGCGAGCATCTTAGTCTCTTTGCATGCGATGCCAGTGCTGCTGCCGCTACAATACCAAAGCAAGTAGGATCTCACTGTACAAGTATAGTTCATATTGTCACGTGGTCTTGGCAATGGATGCTTGACAATATGTTGGTCAAGACAGTCCTCGGTACACAAAACTTCACTGTCACATTTTGCAGAATCATAGGAGAAACGTACCAGTCCTGCACATTTCTGTGTTTTGTTAAAGAGTTATGGCATGTACATTTTCCTATGGTCGACGGAAGGTGTTCCTGAACTAGGTGCAAGTATGTGATGCCAGGCTGACAAGTTTCTGGGCACACCTTAACAAATGCCCAGAGCAGGCATATGAGGATTTAATAATATAGTCTCTATGGAGTTGTTTTCAACACCTACTTGATAATTTTGTATATGACAGAATTAAGGTAAGTATAAAGTGGAGAACAATTTCATGGCATATGGTAGACTATTCCAAAGTGCTATTGCCAGAAATGAGGACATTTACTGTAATTAGCATAACATATGGGTAACAGAAGGTTTGCTGTGCTGCAAACCTTGTGCTAATAAGATTAAGAAGTAATCAGAACCTATGAAGTCGTAACCAACTTGTTGGTAATTTGAGAAATATCGCAAAACAATAAAATAAATGTCAGACTTAAGGAATGTGTTGTTTTTATGTAGCTTTCAGGAGGTGTTGGAAGAAAAATTACTTCTGAGAACAAACCCCAAACAGCAGGAAAGCTTTGAGAAGCGATCGATGACATTAGAATGGCTGATGTTTATATCCCTTTAACAGTAGAGGAGGGCTAGGCCAACAAGCCGCTCCTCGGACATTGTTGAGCGTAGGGAGATTTTGTCTTGTTAGACGGGAGAACAACCTTTCTGCTGTGGCGGTGCTTAGAGGGAGTGCTACCAGTACTTGGAGCAACTTACGAATGTTAGGGTAAAATGTACTGTCACAGTGAGAGAGGGCCGTTGACCCCAGTGCTAGGTGCAGACTTGGCCATTTGTGCACCAGAGCCTAACTTCACCGAGAGCCGTAGTATCATCCGCATCATTAGGGGAACACAAAAAATTAGTTCCTTCGCTTGCTTTAGGTGAACATCATGTGATGGAGGAACTGCTCCAGGAATCAGTGCGCTGAAGCTTTCTATTAACCGCCTGTGCTTCTCAAATCATTGCTTTAGCTGAGAAAGTATGAAATCAATGAAAGGTATGTACACGGATCTGCAGAATATTCCTCTGCACTTTCTGCGGGAGTATTCCCGCAATGTTGTTAGTGGCTTTTAATCCTTGGCTTCGCTATTTCAACGTTGTTGTGCTCTCCACACTCTTGGGCCTTGGAGATTAATTCCACGAAGCATGTCTCAGTGCTTGTTCGATATTGTTCAATTGTGCATAGCACAACATTTGTGCCCAGTGGTGAGTGTGCACATGTCCGCATTTTTTGCCTGAAATTGTCTCGATAAAGGCAGGGTCACTGTCAGGATGTGCTCTGTGAGACGGAGGCCTACTGTGAAGGACGGTGATAGGAGCGCACGGATTATATTGTCTGCCTGGACTGTGTTCTCAGGGCTCCCACTTGATTTAACTTCAATCAGCGCAGCAATGACAGCGTCAGGAAGACAAATAAAACAAAGAAGCGTGTCATGCTTTTCGACCCAACGAGTCTTGCACAAGCTGAGGAGCTGCTTGCGCATTGACTCTGAACACAGGTCAGCGATCTCTGCACGCAGCGCGTTCGGCTTCCTGATTTGCAAAACAATTTCGCATGCTCCGTGACTGTTCTGAAGCAGTGTTTAATGTCTGTGACAGAGCAGGCAGCACAAAGCACCAAGTATGAACAGCGGCTGGCACAGTGCGTGTACAAGGCAGTTGGGTATTTCTCTCGAATGGCTGCTGCACGCCAGTTGCTTTTCTAGCCATCGCACTTGCACCATCGTACCCTCGCCCGCGTAGGTTCACTAACATCTCCCATGCGATATTCTGCCTGCTTCCCTTGTCCTGGTTGCGAGCACATATGGTCAGCTGTTCAATGCCAGCGGTGTCTGTGGTCTCATCCAGGAGCCTGCATTGTTAATGTTTGGATGAGGCTGCTGTAGATGCCAACGATCTCATTTTGAGCTGTTCGACTTAAATATGATGCATTGCAGGAACAGTCCTGGATACGTTCATTAAGGTAGCTGTCGCCGCAACTACTCTGCATGCATAGTAGTGGTCTGAAGTTGCCTTTATTCTGTGTTAGTGTTGTCAAGGTCCAGTGGACCGCTAGCTATCATTATGGCCATGAAGAGATGGGCCTTGTCTTCTGCGAAATATGGTGTCAACTACAGGGGCCAGTCCCTTTCTGTTTTCTTTTAAAGCTGTTCACCTACAGTTAAAGTGCAAGGCTCTGAACCTGTAGCCATCTGCCAGGTACTTGGTGTCTGGCCAGAGCCACCTGTTCCCAATAGGATCATTCTCAAAACCAATAAGGCTCATATTCGTATACTTAACTCTTTCATTATCGTAGGAAAACGGCCAATCTCTTGTAGGTTTTAGTAAATGTTTTTGCACTAAGCAGTATAGTGGTTATAATGTAATGTATACTAATGGAAAGCTAAGTAAACATAACTTTGAAATGTGTAATGAAGCGGTATTAGCCTTCCGCTAGGAGAAGAGGCGCAACATCCGTGTGGGGAAAGATGAGGACGTTGAAGTAAAGGGGCAAGCACTGTGGAAATGAGTGGAAATCAGGAATAAACAAATGGTCTTGGGCAGGGCAAGACACCAGATGATAAGGTTACAGAGTGGATCCCAATAAAGGGGAAGCACAGAAAGGGACGGCAGAAAGTTAGGTGGCCAAAGGAGATGCCGAAATTTGCAGGCATAGCGTGGACGCACTTCACACAGGTCAGGGTTAGTTGACGAACTACAGGAGATGCCTTTGCCCTGCAGTGGGCGTAGTACGCTGATAATTTTCAAGAAAAGCTATAATGTTCAAAAAAACACCTCAATTGCTCCCAGTTGGCAAGGAAAGTTTTCTATGCCAGCTTCACAAATATTTTTCTGCCACATTCCATGTAGGTGCGCAGGCACACGTCAGATGATAATTCAACTAAAGGTAACTGTCCCGCTTTGCGACTTTCCATGACATGACTTGTATTATATGCACTCACAGAATCAAACATACAACAAATATTTTTATACAGTTGTCAACATCATTGAATGGAACAATGTGTTTTCTTTTTATGCATTTACCATGCCCAATCAGAAGAGCAGTGCTGTCAGTTTTGTTTGTCCTTGCATACTGCACACTGTGGAACACATTTCCAGCTACAATGGTGCTATCGTGCTCTGGAACGAAACCAGAAATAGTGTTTCCTAGACGACTGCTAACAAATTCAAGCAATGGTGGAGATTCACCTCGTGGCTTGCTTATAAGCAGAATACCCTCACTCTTCGAATGACCTGGCTTTGCGAAAAAGCGCAGTGTCTCAGGACTGGTTTCCGTGCATAAACTTGGATACATGCTTACCATCATGATGCGCTCGACTATTTGCGTGGGCACACCCTTTGCTGATGTCACTAATTCTTTGAGGTGAGCAATATTTGATTCAAAACTAAAGCATGTGTGCCCAAAGGGGACCTTGCAGAGCCACTCTTCGGAATGTGAAGCAACTGATGGACATTGTATGTCGTGTTTTTAACCATACAAAAACTTCACATTAGCTACACACTGTAAGAGGCAGTTAGTGCTAGCAGCAATTTCATGTGTGCTTACTGTGCTTTGCAGTAACAGTGTAATGCCCTCTACAAGAAGGGAAAATATTTAAAGAACCATGGCAGCAAAAGCCCTTCAAGGCATGGCAATGAGTAGTACGACAACCACTGCTGCCAGTGGCCTTCCAATACTTTCACACTGCGAGGCCCCACCACGGTGGTCTAGTGGCTATGGTACTCGGCTACTGATCCGAGGGTCGCGGGATCGAATCCCAGCCGCGGCAGCTGGATTTCGATGGAGGCAAAATGTTGAAACCCGTGTGCTGTGTGATGTCGGTGCACGTTAAAGAACCCCGGGTGGTCGAAATCTCCGGAGACCTCCACTACGACGTCTCTCATAATCGGAGCTGGTTTTGGGGCGTTAACCCCCATAAATCAATTTCACACTGCAAGAGAGCGGGGGAGACGCGACACACTAACTGCTATGGCCAAGATTGCATGATGGCACCCAGAGCTACCCGCTCCTACAGAGGCTAGACAAACCTGTCCAGCCTCTATAGTGAAACTTCACCGAACTGAGTTTAAAAACTCGGGTGGCAATGCTTATGCACGCCGGGTTTTTGCATTGCAAGCACTTGGTTTCTGCTCAGTAAAGAATTATATCCTTTCCATATTCTATTCTAATAACTGAATGAGGACATAAATATTTATGCACCTATCCATTATTGTTGCCACCCTGGCTTTATTTTGGAATGGAAAAAGTTGAAAGAAGTAACTATCTGGATGCTTGGCAGAGGTACAGGGTCGTCCACCCTTGGTATGAACGTGGTGCCGCATGTCTGCGCTCCGCGGGGCGCCAGTGCTAGCGATGCGGCCGCGCATCGAAGCTATTAGGCGCAGGCGCACGAGAGCTTTTAGGCAGGGCTTCGTTTCGATTAAAAAGCGCGGGAGCGCGCCGTGCCTGTTTTGCCATGAAGCAAACTTAGTCTGAGAAGCCACGAAGGTGTTGCAGGAAAGCGGGCTTCGTGCAACCCGACGTGTTGTGTAGTTACGACATTTGAGAATTGAGCGGTCCCTCTAAATTCAATACCGTAACACCAGCTTAATGCTAACATTGTTGCAAACTTCTGAGCATTGGTTTTGCTTGGTTTGCGGTGTTTAAGTCCGTGTAAGGATTCTGCCACTGAGCGACGCTCTAGAGGTGGGCTCAGAGAAGATTCGACCACCGGGAAATAACGCGCACTGAAATTACGTGCGCACAGGTGTTTCTGCATTTCTCCCGCATTGACGCATTGAAACATGGCACATGCTGCCGCGATTGAACTTGTCTGCTGACGCATTTTAGTTGAGCTCACGGCTACTAAGCTAGCATAGCGGGCCATTCTGAGGACTCTGCACACTCTGCAAGTATCGAGGTTCACGGATCAAAAACTTTTGTTTTTGCATGCGTTTTTTGAAGTATATGGGGTGCTCCGCAGCTCAACAAGTGTAAAGAAGTTTGCAGACATGGGCAGTTGGAAACAAAGATTTTATTGTTATTAAGGCAACTCCTGCTCGAGTTACAAGGTCACTTACTTCAGCTTCTGCGCTCCGTTTCCAAATGCTTGCTACTATCAGCTGCGGAGTAGGGTAGCTTGCTGCGCATGTTGGATCATGGCGTAAAAAATTCCAGCGGGAAACGACACGAGCACAAAGAAGGAACACACAGGACTGAGGCTGGACTTAACAACTGAAGTTTATTGGAAAATTTTTGTTCTAGCGAAACTCCACCGCACATGCGCAAGCACCAGATATTGCCAACACAAGAGATAACACACCATACAAAAGACAAAAAGGGATACAAAACACACAGAGAGCAACGTGCCACTGCCTAGTTTTAAATGATTTGACACGTACTCTGCATAGCATCCTTAGTGGTTTTTCAGAAATGTCATCTCTTTATACGATATCAGTAGCAGGTGGGTTCCCCTCCAGCTCCAATCACCGCATCCATTCTGTTGGGGAGGCTGCTGCACAGGGACCGACAAATGTTGGTGTTGGCTCTGAGTTGCTCCCACTCCTCGTGGACAACACCCCAAAGCTCGTTCGCTGAGAGCGCACGGAGTTGTCGGTGGGCTAGGGCAAGCTTCGTGTGCCCCCACACATATTCAATTACATTTAAGTCAGGCGACGGTGGAAGTCACTCCAGTACCACCACGTCGTGACTCTCTAAATATGCAGTAACTTTTTTTGACTTGTGTATGGGGGAGTTGTCATGCTGTAGGATGAAATCCTCCTCTGGGAATGGTCCCCCAACGAGATATGGGAGCAGCACGTCGTCCAAGAGCCCACAGTAAGCATCTGCCGTGAAGCGACCTTCAATTCTCACAAGGGGTCCCAGCCCTCCAGCGGTTACGGCGCCCCAAACGCTCACTGTGGAACGACCGCTGGCTGCCACTTGCTGCATGTGTTCCGACATATACCTACAAAAAATCAACATGAGTTAATGGCGTTCGAATCGCATACGAAGGAAATTATAGCATTCAAGAAATATGTTCCGAGTGGTTCACTCTTTTAGCTGTTGGATGGACATGGACGGGACCGAACAAGTTTTCACTTGATGCTGTCATACAATGGTGCGGCTCTTATCTCAGTTCACTTCGTATCAAAGATTACAACTAATAACATACCCCTAGGCTCTGGCAGTACTTCTTTCCTACGTATGACACAGTGCACGTAAATTGTTTTTCATAGCAAGAAAGAAAGGAACAGGAATTTAAAATCAACAATGAACCCTTACAATGTGTAAACGAATATGTATATCTGGGACAGTTAATATCAGGAACTCCTACCCAGGAAAATGAAATTCTCCGTAGAATAAGGCTGGGCTGGAGCGCATTCGGAAGGCATTACGAAATCATGACCGGACACTTGCCGCTCTCATTAAAGCGAAAAGTATTCAATCACTGCATTCTCCCAGTACTAACGTACGGTGCAGAAACATGGAGAATAACGAAAAAACTAGAGATGAAACTGAGGAGCACGCAACGTGCAATGGAAAGAAAAATGATAGGGGTAACGCTAAGAGATAAAAAACGAGCGGAGTGGATCAGAGAACAGACAGGAGTAGCCGATATTATCTTATCAATTAAAAGAAAGAAGTGGACCTGGGCAGGACATGTCATGAGGAGGAAGGATAATAGGTGGACAGTAAGAGCGACGGAATGGATACCACGAGAGGGAAAACGCAACAGAGGTAGGCAAAAGGTTAGATGGAGCGATGAAATTAAACAGTTTGCGGGCATAAAGTGGAACCAACTCGCTCAGGATAGGGTGGATTGGAAATCGTTGGGAGAGGCCTTCGTCCTGCAGTGGACCTAAACAGGCTGATGATGATGATGATGACTATTTTATTGGATCAAATATCCTGTGGGATTCACAAATATCTGCCTATTCTATTAGATTCGGCGCAAGTATCTTCTGGCAAAAGTTTGTCTAAACATGCTTAAGTTAAATTTATTCTCTTGTACTGGCAATACTCTCAGCTGATGTCTGTCCGTTCATAGCAAACTATTATTATTATTATCCTCTTAATATAAATACATCATAGTAAGGGCAATATTTCCTGAATCTAAAAGGTACTGTGATAGTTATGGAAAATGCGGTGACAGTGGGCAATGTGAAGTTTATCTTCTTTGAACTAATTTAAATATGGTTTTGGGCCGCCAATATTATCGCTGAAAATTCAAGTTAACACATTCAGGAATACGGGAAATTAAGTGTTACTTACCGGCAGTTTTGGGGCCGCCAAACGCGCTGCTGCTGGTCCCACCTTGTGGTAAACAAAGATTCATCAGTGAAGCAGCGTTCCTCGGTCCACTGCAGATGCTCTCTTGTGAAGTCGAGGCGTTTCTGCTTGTTTGTTGCACTTACGATCGGCTTCTGAACTGCCGTGCGAGATGTAAGGCCTGCCGGGTAGAGCCTACGTTTCACGGTTGTGTTGGAAACATGTGCCAGCCCTGTCATTTTCTTGACTTCCTCAACACTTGCGGCAGGATTGTCCACAGCTGCTGAAACTATGGCCATGACCTCATCTTCGCTTGTTACTTGCGGCCGTGCTTTGCGTTGAGCATCCTTAATCCTTCGTTCAGTCCGATATGCCTGGATGATTCGGTTAACTGTGGAGAGCTGCCAATTTTTCATTGCAGATACCTGCCTTTGCGAATGGCTTTGCAGGCTCAGGTCCACAATGTCCCTCCTTTCGCTTTCTGGAACACGCGACATAGCTGCTTGTCGAAAGTTCGTCGAAAAGTGGTGCAGCCTTCCTAGGGGGTTGCAGCTGTTTTTGTTACCGAGCGAGTCACAGAAAATAGCAACAAAATAGAAAGGCCACAATTTCTAACCAAAATGCTGACAGCGGGATGTTAGGCCAGCCAATCAAAATACTCTCAGTAAAACAACGGCTTACGACTTGAGCGTATACAGCTTTTTCATTGGACAGGCGACACAGTTAACTTGAGGATCATATGCAACCCCGTATCCGTATCACCAGGAGATAAGAATGTGTGATGTCCATACTACACGAACCACAACAGACCAGCCTCGGGTGATCTTGGAAGCCCAGAATGTCTGGGCGATTAGATTACCCGTATACTGACTGTTACTGCAGCGACCAAGGCGACACAAAAAGCGAACCGGACACCACAGACGCCAGAGCCGTCCCGTGAATTCTCCCGGTTCTGTCCCTTTGAGCGGCTTAGGTCCCGGTAAGGTGCAAGCGGGTGAGAAGGTAGGCTTGTTCAGCAAGGGCCCCAAGACTATTGTAGGACATTGCCCAAAAATATGCTGAGGTTAAAATTATGGCGCATATGACGCTCCGCGAAGAAAAGACCCGACACATTCAAGCGCTGTGTGTGGCGTGTACGGCTTGTGGGTTGAGCGCAGAGAAGACTGAAACTAAATCGGGAGTATGGGGTACTAAAAACGAACACGGAGTTGAGGAGCGTCGAGAAGCTGACACAGTCCATGGGATTTTATCCTACATTCAGAGCATATAAACTGTTGTGATCGCTGTGTTTGGCGTAGTAGAGAGAATAATCCTGAAGATGCGAACCTCACAAAAGGAGAAGCTGTTTTCCAACAGTGAGGCATTGAACTGGTGACCAGCAGTGTCATTACTCCCGCAGGTATATTGCAGTGAATTACGCGTCTAGCCCCGCCACGGTGGTCTAGTGGTTATGGCACTCGGCTGCTGATCCGAAGGTCGCAGGATCGAATCCCGGCCGCAGGCGGCTGCATTTCGATGGAGGCGAAATGTTGAGGCCCGTGTGCTGTGCGATGTCAGTGCACGTTAAAGAACCCCAGGTGGTCGAAATTTCCGGAGACCTCCACTACGGCGTCTCTCATAATCAGAGCTGGTTTTGGGACGTTAAACCCCACAAATCAATCAATCAATTACGCGTCTAAGCCGAAGGAAAGATATGTAGCAGCTGGCGACAATGAGTGGGGTCCCTGTTTCCCCGATAAAAAGCTAGATGAACAGAGCAAACAAAAATATCCGTATAATAATACAGCAGAGTAGAAGGACCAATACAGGCCTCTGCGGAGAGTAGGACAATTGTGGCCGAATGTTAAACATCCTGATGATGTGTGATATTGTTAGGGCAAATATATATTGTGCGAGGGACAGCCTACAGTTGTCCAGGCAAAACTACACAGAGCGCACCAGCTGTAAAGGCATCTCCACACCAATGTCCTTGTAGTCGTAGGGAAGCTGTGACAATATTCATACTTTTTGAAGAAAGTCAAGAGATGTCAAGACCAACATCACAGGATGAATAGTCAGCTGGTGCTACTATATCTTCATGAATAGGAAATGAAACGGCACCGTACGCACGTAATTTCAGTGTGCGTTATTTCCCGGTGGTCGAATCTTCTCGGAACCCACCTCTAGAGCGTCGCTCAGTGGCAAAATCCTTTCATGGACTTAAACATCGCGAACCAAGCAAAACCAATACTCAGAAGTTCGCAACAATGTTAACATTGAACTGGTGTTACGGTATTGAATTTAGAGGGACCGCTCAATTCTCAAATCTCGTAACTACACACATGTTGGGTTGCGTGAAGCGCGCTTTTCTGCAGCACCTTTGCGGTTTCTCAGGCTCATTAAAGTTTGCTTCATGGCAAAACAGGCACGGCGCGCTCCCGTTCTTTTCAATCGAAACGAAGCCCCGCCTCCAAGCTCTCGTGCGCCTGCACCTAATAGCTTCGATGCGTGGCAGCACCACTAGCGCTGGCGCTCCGCGGAGCGCAGCCACACGGCGCCGTGTTCGTACCAAGAGTGGATGACCCTGTACAATTGGCTGGCGGTTATAAGGGCGTAGGAGGGGCTTCACTGCAGACTTGAGTTGTATCAGACTATAGAAGCTCATGGCTGTTGTGTAGGGCAGGAGCGCGGCGTAACCTGCGGCGGGCCGACGGAGAGGCCGAACTGACGGGAGGGCGCGTGTAGTGACGACGCGTAGACCAAGCTTCGGCGAGACTGATGGGAGACTGCTCTCCCTCGTTTATTGCAGGTGGTTTTAAGGAGGGAGAAGAAAGGCTATTGGTGAGCGGGGCACGGGTCACATGACCGGCATGACTACGCCGGATTGGTGGTAGCAAAGAGGCATGGCAGAGACCCAGCTCCCCCCAGTAGCATGAATAGAGAGCACAACAGCACTGGTGTCTTAGCATGTCACCATGGGTCGCACGACACAACATCGTCCTGCCCTGGGAAGAATTGCATCCTTATACAATCCTTGAAGTATAACTGTGGTACATCAGCAACACTAAAAAAAAATTCACATTCGAGTTCCGATCGAGATGGCACCTGCAATAACGCAGAAGTTCAGTCCTAGGAGCACACATCACAACCTATGTTACAAAAAGAGGTCACTTCACCAACACCAAGTGCCAGCTTGCACTATCCACAGAAAATTCATACACGCGCACTAGACCTCTGCGGCTATACTGCAGGCCTCTAAGGCAGTATAGCCCCAGAAGACGCGGACTACTTTAGTCTGTGATGTAGTCCTTCAAGTGGGCTGGGGCCTTACGCGTCCGCTGTGGGCGACATGACCCAGGCCCTGCAGGAAGACTTTGCGTGTTGTGGCTGTCGGGAGCCGACTTTGAAGACCCGTCCCCATCTCTACCAGAACTTGCCGGATTGCGGCTGCCATGAGCAGACTCTGAAGACCCATTCCCATCACTCCCAGGCAAAAAACTTTGTGGGCTGCGGCTGTCTTGAGCCAACTGTGAAGACCCATTCCCATCTCTTCGCTCCCTCGTGTTGGAATTTGGTGCATTTACTGTAGGTAACGAGGAACACCCAGGACTTTCCTCCTGAAGTCCCGATGGTTGGTCTTGCGTCGCAGGCATTGGAGTGTGCACTTCAACTGGTGCGCCGTCGCACTGGACAGCCGGGGCACTAGGAATGGATTGCCGAGGCAACAGCTCTGTATTGGAAGTAGAGGGAAGATTACCCAAGTCATCGTAACAAGAGAGGAGATCTGCATCAGTGATGGGCTCAGAATGAGGCATTAACGGAAGGGATGCTGCAGCTACATGTGGAACGAGCGTTAACTTTGAAGCATTCCACTTCCTGCCGTCGCTGAGGAGGAATGTGGACGGATTGACTTGTTGTAGGACTGTAAGGGGTTTACTGAACCTGAATGGACCTTTCGTATGTAGTTTAACCTTTACCTTATCGCCTACTTTAATCAGAATTTGTTTGGTGCCCTTGCGCACATCTACATAGGACTTAGTATTCTGCTGCTTTTGCTGAACCTTTTCACGAAGTGTTGAAGGAGAGGGTTGTGGCAAACCCGGAAGCTTATGTTTACTGATGTCTAAGGTTGATCGCGGTTGGCGACCGTGAAGCAGAACAGCTGGTGAACAACCAGTAGTAGAATGAGGAGTGATCCTGTAAGATCCTAAGAACTCTGTAGTGCTCTGAATGACATCTTTCTGTTGCAGTTTAGCTACTTGAATGTGTTCCTTGAGAACACGGTTAAATCTCTCTATTAGCCCGTTTGCCTGCGGGTAATAGTTGGATGAGAAGTGATGGACAATGCCTCTTTCCTTTAAGAAATCCTGAAATTCTCTGGACGTAAACTGAGGTCCATTATCTGTAACTAAGGTTTCAGGGAGACCTTCACGGCTGAAAGCAGCATTGAGCAGCTTAATGACGTCTTGCGTCGTGATTGAATTAGTAAAAAGGACTTCAGGCCATTTAGAATAATAGTCCATTAAAGTGATAGCATATGTAGGGTTAGGAGCTGTACGCAGAGCACCTATGATGTCCATACCTAACTGCTGCCATGGCTGCTCAGGCCACTGTACTGTCTGAAATGGAGGTACTGTAGTTTTAGATGACTTATTAGTGAGCTGACAGATGTGACATTGCCTTGCAAACTCTTCCACACACTTATCAATGTGAGGCCACCAATAGCGCTCACGTAGCAGCTGCTTAGTGCAAACAATACCCTGATGCGGCTCATGGGCTAACTGCAAGAAAGTCTGTATTAGGACATTTGGAATAACTACACGTTCGCCCCGTATCAGGAGTCCGTCAACAAAAAAAAGCTCTTCCTGTACGTGGAAGTAGGACATCAGTGCCGTATCGAGTTTTTTTCTGGGGCCATCCCCGAGTTACGTAGTGAATGACCCGCTGCAATGCTTCATCAGACGCAGTAGCTGCCTGAACAGTCTGCTTGTCGACTACAGTGGTTACAAGGGAGACAATCTCCTCTTCTTGCACAGTGGAACTATCATTTTGTAAAGGAAGCCTCGACAGTGCATCAGCTACACGGTTCTCAGACCCTTTGCAGTACTCGATGTGGAAGTTGTAATACATTAGCCTGGCCGACCATCTGGAGATACGGAGAGGACGTCTGCCTGAGTTACCTGCCGCTAGCAGGGCAACTACTGCCTGGTGATCCGTCCTGAGCGTGAAACGCCTTCCCTATAGATAGATGTGCCACCTCTCTCGCATGCAAATAGACATGCTAATGCTTCTCTCTCGCCCACAGAGTACTTTCGTTCTGCAGGAGTTAAGGTCCTAGATGCAAAGGCGATGGTGTGTAACTTGGAACCGACAAGTTGCTGTAACACTGCACCCAGACCAACATCAGAAGCATCTGTCGTAACAACCACTGGCAATGAAGGATCAAACATTTTTACGACAGGAGCACATGCAAGGCGAGCTTTCACTTGTTCAAAGCTGCGTTGTGCATCTTCTGTCCAAGAGAATTGTTGGCCCTGTCTGAGCATGTTGCGGAGTGGCTCAACGAGATCCGCATAGTGGTTGGTGAAGGAATTTTGCGTAATACCCTGTAAGGCCAAGGAAGGACTGAAGGGTTTTCAGGCACGTAGGAGGATGAGCATTAAGGATTGCCCGAACTTTGCTTTCCATGGGCAATATACCCTCTGCAGAAATTTTATGCCCCAGGAACGTTAACTCCTTCACCGCAAAAATACATTTCTGGTTCAGTTTCATGCCACTCTGCGCAATGCAGGTTAACACTTTCTTCAAATTCGCATCATGCTCAGACTTTGAGCTTCCCCATACTAGTATGTTGTCCAAGTAACACGCAACATTGTTACAGCCTTGCAAAATACTAGACATCATTCTTTGAAATACCGCAGGTGCGGAGGCTAGACCAAAACATACTGTTTTAAAACGAAACAATCCTTCATGCGTAATGAACGTAGTTAAGTCTCTACTAGATTCCTCTAGGAGCAGTTGGTGGTATGCTGATGCTAAGTCCAGTTTAGAAAAGTATGACGCACCATTCAACATTTGAAGCAGTTCATCCACATGGGGCAGTGGGAACCCGTCGATGACGATGGCCTTGTTCGGTTCTCTCAGATCGACGCAGAGGCGGATGTCCCCTTCTTTCTTACGGACGACCACGAGTGGCGACACCCATTCGGATGCCGACACCCGCTCGATGACGTCGTTGTCTTCGAGTCGACGCAGCTCGCTGGCGACTTGTTGCCGGAGCGCCAGAGGCAGGCGACGCAGCTTGGCGGACACTGGTACGATGTCCTGCCGCCTCTTGACCCGGTGGACGTAGTCCCTGACAAGTCCCAGCTCCCTGTCGAACAGGTGCTCGAACCCCGGAGGCACACCTGCAGGAAGCTGCGAGGAAACGGGTGAAGCCAGACGACACGTTAGCGTGGCGCCGTCGATCAGGAGTCCGAACAGCTGGATGGCGTCGAGCCCCAGCAGTGAAGTGCCGTGTGCTGTCACGTAGAAGGTGACAAAGGCCCGCTTGCCATGGTGCTGCAAGTCTGTGCGGAAATACCCTAGGACCGGTATGCGGTGCTTCGAAAAATTCTGCACTTGGATGGACGTTTGGAGCAGTCGGTGCTTCGAAGCGAAAAGCATGTCGAAGTCCTTCTTGGTCATTAACGATGCGTTGGCTCCGGTGTCCACCAGCAGTGACATGTGGCTATGTCCTCCGACGCTAACAGGGATGCGCAAGTCCCTTGGGCTCGTCGGCGAAGCTTGCACGGACAGGACTGTGGCAGTGCCGGAGGCAGCATCTTGGACGGGGGCAACTTCCTGCACCGACGCTTGCCGTTTACAGCAGACTGCCGCGAAATGCCCCTTGATGCGGCAAAATTGGCAAGTTTTGTTTTTGGCCGGACTATTTCTGGAATTCACCAAGTGCCCTAACTTGCCGCAGCGAAAACAAGGGCCAACTTGAGGCTTGGAAGCAGGCTGACCCTCTTGGCCGCGAACGCCGTCCTGGAGGCGCGCTGACGAGCCCGCGTAGCCATCTTGTACGCGGCCACCCGAGTTGGGGGGGAAGCCACCGCCATGTTGAGTCACATTCGGGGCCGCCGAGGAAGCCGACCCGCCATTTTGTGATGCTGCTGCGTAGCCACGTGCGACGCGCTGGACGCTACCGCCGTCCCCGGCGAGTGAGCCGAGTAGCCGTTCATTCTCTCCGAATGCCGCGTTGGCTTTGTTGAGCGCCTCCAAGTCACGTCCAACTTCTTCGGCTTTCTGCAGCGTAAGGGCTTCCCCGTACGAGAGTAGTTTGGCCAGTACATGTGCGTTGCCGACCCCGTGAATTACTTGGTCCCGCACTCTGTTGTCGTAAGTGGCGCCAAACTTGCACGAGAGTGCTTTCTTCTTGAGAGCTGCGACAAATTCGAGGAAGGTTTCGCCGGGCAGTTGTTCGCGGCTCGTGAACAGGTGCCGCTCGGCTAGCACGTTTGTCGTCTTGGCAAAGAGCCCGTCCAGGAATTGTAGCAACGTGTCGTACTCCGTCGCCGCCGCCGCTTCCGTCGTTGACACCGCACCCGTGCCCAACGCCGCCGGCGTGCTGGTTGTGTGTGGAGCATTTTGGACACCTTGTGTTTCGAGCTGCTCCTGCGCGGCGAAGTATTTCCGCTGGCCCTCGACATCGAGCGCGCTGAGAAGTGCTGACGTGCGTCTTCCGTCCTCCCAGCTGCTTCCGCCGGCCGCCTTCAGGTGTACGTCGTGCTCTTCCTGGCGTCGCCTGTTGAACCGGGTTCAGTACCTCGTCGCCATGTGTTGTGTAGGGCAGGAGCGCGGCGTAACCCGCGGCGGGCCAACGGAGAGGCCGAACGACGGGAGGGCGCGTGTAGTGACGACGCGTAGACCAAGCTTCGGCGAGACTGACGGGAGACTGCTCTCCCACGTTTATTGCAGGTGGTTTTAAGGAGGGAGAAGAAAGGCGGGGCACGGGTCACATGACCGGCATGACTACGCCGGATTGGTGGTAGCAAAGAGGCATGGCAGAGACCCAGCTCCCCCCAGTAGCATGAATAGAGAGCACAACAGCACTGGTGTCTTAGCATGTCACCAGGGGTCGCACGACACAACAATGGCGTTTTTATTTCTGAAAGTAAAAATATGCAGTACATTATCAGTAAGTACGTGCATGTGCTTGACGTGTTTATGTGCATGGTGTGAGCAACACGGCATGGGACGGGTTCACAGTTACGGCGCACTTACGAGTTTTTGTTCTGTATGTTGAATATACCACGTCATAAATATGGTCTGTGAAGCAACGAAGTAAGCAGAGCGCTTGTACCAGCAAGACCCGTCCTGCAAGCGAGTAGCACACGACGCGAGAGCTGAGCGTTTGCTTGCCAATGGACTTGGGGTTGACGCTCACGACAGCAGTGCTGCGACGCGCCATGCAAATTCAGCTTCGGCTAGAACGCAAAGCACGACGCACCACTAGCTTTTTGAAAAGCGTGTCACCGTAGTATAGTGCCTAGAATATACTGTCCAGGCACCCTAGCAAAAATTCTGATAGAAAAACTGATAGGCTGTCAGTTTATTCACAGATGTACCAGCCTATAGGTGCACCAGCCTATAGGTGTATCAGTCTATTGTGTATATGCCCACAAATCCATCAGTGCTTCGCCAACCTAGTGGGTTTGCAACTGCATTAGAGTAAGCAGGGTATACAGAAATGAACACAGAAATCAAACAAAATCGTTTATTTCAAGCTGCACTAACTTTTCAATCTTTGGGTTTCATTAAATAATTAATTTTGTTGGCAAGTGCCTTGTTGAGGATCTTGCTTTTAGGTCAACCTCTCCAACTGGGACAGTCTTCTTCAAGAAATGATTGAAGAAATCTCCATGATCATAAACAAAGCATAATATGGGCTCTTGTAAGATGACAACTGTGTGTACTCGAAACATAGGACTTAATATGACAAGGAAGAAGACAGGAGTGCTATCAGTCTGTCGTTTCCTTAATTTTAATTAGTTCAGTTGATTCTTGTATAAATGCACCCAGCTCTAGCAGGAAAACATACGAGGCTTGAAGCCATAGTAAGTAGTTGCAACACAATTTGGCAGTGGAATCTCGACCGATTTTACTGTTATGCAGAAAGATGGAGCCAACCACTTTCAATAGCTCGAGTAAGTCAGGGGAATTTTACCTACCAGAGAGCACAGTGTATTTTTGTTTGTCCAACAGAGGTTTCGCCTCTCCTTTTGTCCGGTTGGAGGCTGCTCCAGTAACACTGCGCCCGACTAGGCCTGCCTTTGAAAAAATAGCCACGGCCGCCCTCACGAATAAATTGAGTTTTTTTTCTTTTTTGTGCCCATGAGATGGCTGTAAAGGCCCTCAGGAATGGCAATTCCTTTGCCCAGATGCACCTATAAAATGAATTGAAGATTATGTGCACAGAACAACAATGTGTAACTGCACATTTTCTCGTTACAGCACAGCATTAATGACAAAACACACTAGAGTTTTACTATACGACTCCGTCAGTGGGCAGATAATCGATTATTTGCTCTGGTGACTGCTCGCAAAGAGTGCGGTCTCCCTCACACTTGCGCAGGGCCGCTCCTTGAGAACGAGCAATTTCAGGGCCGCCCCTGGTTGCAGTGGCGCGTGGGGGTGGCTGCACAGAGTCAGCGCATGATGGTGGCAAAGGCGCAACCTCTCTGGATTGTTCTGGTTTGCGGCTGCAACACTGCACAAGCACGTGCAATACAAAAGCATATGCAGAAACAGCAAAAGTGAATGCTATTGCGCCCTGTCGCAGTAGTGTCCTAGGTCTCACACTTGAGAGAGACTAGGATGTGCAAAATAGCAAGGTCGAATAACATGATAAATATAGCATGCATTTGAGATATGCTGTCCATCCTTAGTATGCTTACACAGGAACTCAACTCCTGGATCATATTCGCATTCTGCAAACAAATATATACTCGTCTTACGTTGCAAGTGCTGTAGGAGTGGATATCAAGTGACCATGGGATGCAACTGAGCGACCCCATAAAGTGGCCCCCAAGACCTTATCCCCGAAAGTGTTAGAGCCAAAGAATGACAGCAGGGTTCATGCTCGTTTACATGACAAAAATTCAAGGGTTTTCAAGGATGTTCAAGGCCATGTGTGTGAATTTTCAATGACCACATTGTCTGTTAGAAACCCAATAAGACGTGTTCAGGGGAGGATGGGTTCTTTAAATAACGAGAATTCATCGAAAAAGGGTAACGTCACTGGAGCAAACATCGAAAACATGGCTCCAATGACATTTTCTTTTTCGACAACTTTTCATCGTTTCTTAGAGTTACATAGATAACCACTTTCAGTATGACACAAAATTCAAACTTTTATTCAGAGAGGAACCAAGCAATAGTTATTATGCAACGTCATGCTGCTTTTCCTGAATTTTCATATCAATGTCCAATATCTCTTGCTGCTTGGTCTTGGCAGTCTTTCGAAGGCTGTTTGATTTGATGATCCACGTCGGGTCGCTAGTTGCCTCTGCCTTTTCTGCATACGCGTCTGCTGAAGCTGTTAATTCCTTAACAGCGGCTTCCAGTTTCGTTCATCTGAGGTACTGGGATGCGTCACAATCAGTCACCACACGATACTTCACATCTGTGTTTATGGGCCATGCCAGGGCTGAAGACCTGCAAGAAAAACTACTCAATGCCTTGGAACCACTCCCCTTGCAGAAAATAGTGCAAATATCAATGGATGGACCCAATGTGAATCTCAAGGCATTCAAAGGCCTGCAGGAGCACCTACACAAGAACTATCAGGTGAGGTGCTTAGACTTGGGCAGCTGTAGCTTGCACACTGTGCATAATGCCTACAAGGCAGGTCTTACGGCGAGCAAATGGGGGTTGGACATCTTGCTTTCAAGTGTGAGCAGGTTGTTTCTTGATGCACCTGCCCAGAGAGAAGATTTTGTAGCTGTCACCGGACAAAGTCTGTTTCCTCTCAAGTTCTGTGCACATCGGTGGATCGAGAACGTCCCAGTCATAGAGCGGGTTCTGCTCCTCTGGTCTGATGTCAAAGAGTATGTGGAAGTGGCAAGAAGCAAGGAAGTGAACCTTCCAAAGTGTGCATCTTTTCAGAATCTTGTTGACTTTTGCTGCGACCCACTAGTGATAGTGAAGCTCAAGTTTGCACTTGCTGTTGCAGTGACACTGCAACCATTCTTGACACTTTTTCAGACAGATAGGCCACTCGTGTTCTTCTTGGCTAAGGACCTTGAGAACATTGTCAGAAAACTGCTTACAAAATTCCTCAAGCCCTCCATTCTCTGTTCTTCAGTGGGAATCACTGGCCTGCTGAAGATTGACATTGAAGACATAAACAACCATGTGCCACTCGAGAAGGTAGATGTTGGTCAGACAGCAGAGCAGCTTCTTAAAAGCCACAAAATAAGTGCGAAAGCTGCATTTGCATTTCGTATGCAGTGCAAGCAGTTTCTTCGGAGTGTTACTAAGATCCTGGAGAAGAGCCCCCTACGATACACCCTGGTGAGAGGCCTCTCTTCACTGGACCCCAGGCAGATGTTGTCAAAGCCGGATGAGTGCATTGAAGGCTTAAAGAAAGTTCTGGATGCACTCATTCTAGCAGAAAGAATGAATGAACACTCAAAGGACACTGTGCTTGCACAGTTCATTGAGCTGCTACAGGAGCGCAAGCATGATTTGCAGCTTTTTGAAAGGAGCTCACATGCGCTTGATAAGTTCTTTTATGAACTTCTGAAGATTGGCTCAGCATATCATGAGCTTTGGAGTGTTGTAAAACTGCCACTAACTCTTAGCCATGACCAAGCAAGCGTCGAGAGAGGATTTAGTGTGAATCGCCAGGTTTCAGCAGAAAACATGAAAGAATTGTCACACATTTCCCAGTGCATTATTTGTGATGCTGTAAATGTAGCAGGTGGCATATGTAATGTGCCCATCACAAAAGCATTGAGAACATCAGTGGCTTCTGCGAGGAACCACTACCGTGCATTTCTGGAAACTCGGAAAAGGCAGGAGCAGGAGGATGAAAAACAGAAAAAGAAACGTTGCATTGAGGAGGAGGTCGAAGTGCTTGCATGCTTTTGCTGGCAATGCTCATTGAGAGATTCGTCGAACAAGACGACGTAGTAGTCACTGTTTCCTATCTCCTGCCGCAGAGAGGACAAAAAGAATGGCCTCAAGCCATGGCACGCGATATACGAGCACTTCTGCTCTCCACATGTGAAGGCTTGCGCCACCTCACTGTCCGGAAACATCTTCTTAAACAACTCATTCACATGTGCCGATGAACGATATGAATAATGCGATGTAATAACCTTCAGCGTCCACAAGATCTCCGCATCCATGACGAGTTCATGCTTTTTGCAAGTATCCATCAAGTCTGAAGACTGCGACGGCACTGGATGTGGTTCATTTGGACGCGATTCTGAGATTGTCAGGAAACTCTTCATAGTGCCGCTACTCCCGGCGGCTTGCATGTTTTTGCTATGCTTTGCACTTTTTTGGTGGCTTTTTAGAGCCGACTCCCCCATGGCAGTGATGTCAAAACACTTACAGCAAATTTTACATCTTGCTTTGTTGGGATTTGACACGTCCGGCGCAAGCCACTCTCGGTAGTTGTCGTTCAACCACGACCGCTGAAACCTGCACTTTCCAGGCATTGTTCGCACGCATGTTTACTGACACACAACGCTACGCACACACACATGAACCCCACACGCACACAAAATGCCGCGATATAACCGCACACAAAGCACTATAGAGCCGCAGAAAATGTCGCTACACAACCGCACACAAGCCCTAAAGGCGCAGAAAATGTCACGATATAACCGCACACAAAGCGCTATGCAGCCGTAGAAACTGTCACTACACAAGCACACGCGCACACGTAAGGGCTAAAGGCGCAAAAATTGTCGCACAAGGCCCCACAACAAGCGGCGCAGCGGCGGCCATGCCGGCCATCGGGAGCAGGAAATGACGGAAAGCCAGTACCATTGTGGCCAGATGTTCGCAAGCGTCCGCTAGGCTTGCATTTGTTTGACTTCGTACGAAACATTTTCAACGAACTGGCACGAAAATATAAGGGAATTGAAATTTCCTCACATAAAATCACTGGATGTTTATTGAAAATAAGAAAAATTAGGAAATTCAAGGACCTTCAAGGATTTGTAAAAATTCCAGAACTTTCAAGGCCTTGAAAACGAACTTTTCAAATTCAAGGGTTTTCAAGGGTTTCAAGGACCCGCACGAATGCTGATGACACATCCCGCTAAAGAAATATCAAAATGAGATTCGTCTTGTCATCTCCATCACGGTTAAACAATAAAGACTACGTTGCACTATTAAGACGTGCACAAAAACACTGCCTTACAAAGCTGCCACGTTGGTACGGTGCTCGGCTGATGTCTCGATCGTGGCTATGGCGGTCACATATTGTATCATATTGCAGCTTTGGCAAGCAAAATCCCAGCAGTTATTTAATATTCCACTACCCGACAATACCATCCGGGACTACAAGAACAGATGAACTGCAGCACAGGATTTCTTTGTCTTGAGCCTGATTTGTGCTTGAGCAGAGCGTGTGCAGGAGGAGCCGACAATGTTTGCTGTGCAACTGCGTTTATTTTCTCAACGAGCAAACCACGGAGGGAGAGACGTGGGGAAGCCATGCGAGAGGGAAAGTCACCAAGCGGGTTTACACAAAGGAGTGACAGGAGCCGCGCGGTTCCGGTTTTTTTTCCTGCTGTGCGCCTTTGGCGGTGGCAGGTGCCACTACAAGTGAATGAACCAACAAGCCAGCTACACCTGCTTTAAGACGAACCAGTGTGTCTTCACTGAACAGTGGGAGGGATGGTCTCCTCTGCCACAGCTACACCCTACAATATAACCACTGCTGGTAGCCCACACAAATACACTCATCACCGAGACCAAATGGCTGCACTGACTCAAACAGTGGTCCCTAGGACTAAGAGTAATTACGAACTTTTATCTTTCTCTCCGTCTCTCACAAGCTGCTAAACTTCACACATAGTCAGCATGTGTCAGTCCTCAATTCCCTCTCCATAGCTTGCATTCTGGTGTGCTGTAGCACTGTATCAACATTGTGGTCGTGATGCCATATGATGCACGACCGATTTTAAGTAACTAGCACTAAGAGCCGATTACGGCAATGAAGTGAATATATGTGACTGATGCACGAACCAGGTATGTTATGGCATATAATGTTCATTTATAAACTCCAAATGACATGTAGTCAAACATATTTGTAGAATTGAGACATGAATTGGCCTGGGTATTCCTTAGTGCAAAATTTCTCGCATTAGAAGATAAATTAGCAAATTTAGTACAGCATTATCTGAAATTCCTAGTAAAACTGATACCATGCCGTTATGTCATCCTTTTTAACAAGCTCTGACAAAAGCCAGAAAAACAAACTATTGATGTCACTGTGTCAGCACAACTTTCAACCATGCTTCAAAAGAAAGACAGCCATGCTGTAAAAAGAAAGCAATCTGACCTAGTGTACACACAGCCACCTTAGTACCACATTACTGTGGAGATTTCAGTGGTCACAGTTCATCACTTAGGTTACTAAACGCTTTGTTCCCTGAAAGCGGAGCTCACCGTGTTGTTATGATGGCTAATACCCCTGTCACACTAGACGTTTTAACGTCATTCGACCCGTGGTGGTGCTACACACGAACAAGTAATGTCATTCGTTTACGATATTAATGACAATAGTTCCAAAAGAACTGCACCTAAAAGCTGCAGAGCGTAACTGCAGAATGGCTGAAAAGTCGTCCTATTTTATTTAAAATAAACGCAGGGCTTGCTTCACTGAATTACGCCAACAGAATAATTTGCAAGTGATGCGGCAGCGCTCGCAACGGGACGCTGACTTGCAGCAGGCGAACCATTCACTTACTGTTTTTGCAAGCAAAGCGCGTTAATGAGAAACACAGACGCTAGTTAAGAGGCAGTGTATTAAGCGCTGCGCTCAAGCAAACGGCGTTCGCAATTGCACCCTGTGGTGAAATACCGAAGCCTGTGAGACGCCGCTGATGTCGAGAGTAAATACATTTTGTTACAGCCTGCCTGACTGTTTTCTTTTTAAAATGATGAATATCGGCAAACGCGCTAAAGTAATACCATTTTCACATGACGTTTCACAAATTAGGAATGCTCAGTGCCGCACGTTTACGTTGTCTCCGGGTTAGAGAGTACACATTCGGTCCCAGTGCGAATGCGAATGAGCTGCTCCTATTCATTCGATTTCAGAAGTCATTCGATTCGAATGATGTTAAATGTCGCCGTGTAGCAGCAGAATAATGTCATTCGATGCGAATGTCATTGCGTTCGAATGACATTAAAACGTCCAGTGTGACAGGGGTATAAGATACCATATTGTTGTGAACCAGCTAGAAAACCAGAACATGTGTGAGGAAGCAGTGACATTGTGGAAAATGTGTCATTGTGGAAAAGCAGACCACCATGCACTTTGAGCGGGCTTCACAATTTCTATTTTCAAACCTATACCCTGGAAAGGATAAAATTGAGACATTTAACTTATTACACTAAATAGTCTATGCAACCAATAATGACTACACATTATCTTAGCTGGTCCAACCGCGTGGAACTCTATACCCGGCGCAACAAACAAAACAAGCTGGAAATCACAAGTAGAGATAGCAGGAGTTCTAAAAAGAAGCTGCGTCTGTCTACTACAGTAAAGCAATTTTAAATTATTGACAACTGGCGATATCAACATTACGTGCAGGCTTTCTGTAATCGCGCGAAGGATACCACGAACTAAAGCGGAATGTAAATGCCACAAGCCAGGACTGGAGGAGGAGATGGGGAATGAATTAACTTACTTGCTTTGCTTGTTAGCTAATACACGTTCCATGAAAACATTTTGGGTGCTGCAAGAACAACACACGTTAAATAAAGGCCCTTTTGGGACACCTTTCCATCGCGCAATTAGTCACCATCTGGCTAGCTTGTGTTTCCGTGCTTGAAAAATGTTTGCTGTGGGATTCGCAGCGACGGTCCGCCGTTGACACACTCATTCACACCTCACACCATGCCGGCCACGCACTTCGCAACATACATCGCACTGCGTCAACTTGTTGACTGCCATGACCAATTTTTGAGTGTTGCTGACCTGCTGCAGCATGTTTTCCCCCTCGGCTTTCAGCGCCAATGAGAGCCCAACCACTTCCCGAACTTCAGTCCTTCGGGGCATTGCAAACGTTTGGCGCTCAGGTCAGAATTGTCACTAGGGAGCGATTTCCTCAAACACGTGATCAACTAGGCACTCTGTGGCAGCACGGGGAAAATCTGAAACCAACTTGGGGGTAGAGTTACTGTATATTTATGGTAGCATAAAGAGTTGCGCATCTGTTTTCCAAACGCCGCCAGCTGCGATGCAACCGAGCATTGCAGAGAAGGTGACGTTAGGCCAAGTTTTGTGCTTCTTGGCACCGCCGCTGCAGCGAACTGAATTATCGCCAGTCGAGTTCAAAGCAAATCCAGCGGAACTTTGCCTGCTGCGTTGGATTGCGTTCCGAGCATTGATTTCAAGACGTGCATGTTGCGGGACAACTCGAAGTGCTGAGAAATCGTTATTTTTCAGTTACGTTTTCTCAGTGCCTAGAGAT
This sequence comes from Hyalomma asiaticum, assembly GCA_013339685.2. NCBI lineage: Eukaryota > Metazoa > Arthropoda > Arachnida > Ixodida > Ixodidae > Hyalomma > Hyalomma asiaticum. The sequence goes on along the minus strand of CM023488.1, from coordinate 74,344,670 downwards.
TAGCCCTGCAGCATTTGTCGGAACGCAAAACGACCGGTTGTATATTTATGTATTTATGTGCCGCGTGTTAAAAAGAGCAACGCCTTTAATCTGTTTTGTCACTAAGCTGTCGCTGCGTTTTAGTTGCTATTAGGATTCAAAGCAGTCTACGAGCGTTGGAAAACTGCCCATGCTCGGTCGGGGATGCCGCCTGCAAAAACTGAGCGTGGCTTCGCCTCATAGCTTTGGTTGCTTGCGACCAAGATGGCAGACCTATGCGCAACTCTGCTACCTACGGTAGCATATAGAGTAACTCTACTTGGGGGAAAACGGTGACGTCATCTATTGTTCGAGCTCGCAGCCAGACTACGGTAGTGCACTACCGCAAAAATTCTGATAGAGGTCTGTATCAGTCTGATACAGTTTCCTATCAGTTGTACCAGTCTTGTATCAGACTAGTACAAAGTCCTACCAGTGCTACCAGCTTTTTTTATCAGACTGATTGGCCATTTCTATAGTGTGTATTAGTCTAAAGGTTTTTAGTCTTTCGTTAGTCTACAGGAGCTTCATAAAACACATTAATGTCATTCTAACAGTTACTGTACTTTTTAAACATAATTATCACATAATATACAGTTGGCTATTCCGGCATGTATATTAGTGTATTTTCTAGTGAATGAACACTGGGCAATCGTTGTGTGGCATATTACAGTCATTCAGAGTGCCACTGGTAGTTCTTGGGATGCATAGAATAATGATGTATAATGCAATGTTAAGCATTATGAACAGGCTGAGCATTAATCATACAAAGCAGATTTCAGGCTAGATAATCTATTATTCTATCGTACACATAAACAATTGGGGTTGCAGGTGTCAGATACCAACATAACTTATTTTGCACTCAACCACTGAAAGCATCTCTGTAATTTTAGGATAAAAGGTATCCAAGACTTATCACACAGCAATACCTTAAGAACCATAACTCCCACAGCAGTACAAACAGTGCTTAAAACGCAATGGAAACAAAACTTCTTATGCAGCAATAAAAACAGCTCTTCAATTTTTAGCCTAAAGGCCAATGAAGATCCCACAGCACTGAACTTTATGATTATTTCGCAATTGTGTGCTAGTGTGAAATGAGCATGCCAATGCAATAATTTTTTTGAAAAGTTGAATTGAAAGCCCCAGTGTCTTTGTGCTGCGGTTTCTTGCTCTCACAACCAAATTGAGCCAGCCCTCGCTGCCTCCCCCACATCATGCTTTGCTTCTAATGACGAGCCACTACATCAGTGCCACAAGCAATGCTGGATGAAATGCTTTAAGGAGGGAATGAACCACTTTTCAAAGTAATCATTGAATAACCTCAGTATCGAAGTTTATTGCCTTACAAATCAAATGCCGCAGAGATTTCAAAGCGAGCAAAGTTACAGGGGTTTTTTGCACACTTTAAGCGCTGTCTCTCTTTTCTCATCCCGATGAGTGCATTGGAATTTACAGAGAGAGAGATGGCACGGAGAAAATACGTTGTCAGCATGCATCATGAGCTAAAGCGCATGTGGTGAGGCGCAATCGCTCTTTTCGAATGAGATTCCCATGCGTGAGTGTGACTTACTATGAACAGCGGATTATGGAGAGTGGAACCAGTATGTGGCAGCACGCTGTGGCAAAAAGCACATCTGATCGAAACGCCGCTCATGATTTGTTAGCTATTTGCCAACAGTATGCTATCTTTTGTTTTACATTGTACAGCAGGTGTCTGAAAGTCTGAAGAAATTGAGCACAGGCATCTATGTGAAAAGAGGGCACCTGAGAAGTTTGCAACTTTGCATTCTGCTTCTAAACTCTCCTTGCTGTGCACGACTGCAAGATTTGGCTGAGATGTTTATAGCAGTGTCCTTTATCCATAGGATGAGTCTTTTCACCAAGCCCAAGGGGTGCTTCAGACCTGTTTAATACTTGGATGTAATCCTACCAAGATTTATGAACATCACAAAGCGTGTACTAATAAAGACCAAAGCATTTGGCTGCAAACAACTGCAAGAAATTGCCTACCACAGAAAAAGTTCAGTTGTGAAAAGAACAACAATGGCAAAGATTAAGAAAGGTCAACTCTTGATAGTACCACCTCACTAAACTGAAATTAGGCAGACTACATTTGCCATTGACGCCCAGTAATCAGTCTCTTTCAAACAAGTTTGGAACATCGACAACATAGCAAACATGTCGAACTTTCATGTTTACACACACACTGTCCACGTCCTCTGGTAAAAGAACAAATTTTTCCTCTGTTTCTGTGCAAACACTGATGTGAGAGGTGTTCTTATATTGTTCTGGTTCAAGCTGCACACACATGAGTACACACACAGTCTGGCAGTTCATAGACATGCAGCAATATAATATAGCTGCCATTGTTGCATTTGAAAAAACAGTTTCTTGTTTTTTTTTCGTGCATTTATAGTCGGTTGTATTCTGATGTACACCATGCACCACGACGCATTCGAATCTCGCCACTTGTGCTGGCACATAGCCTAATTTTGCTAAAAAGGCACTTCTCTTCTTGGGAACTGCGTTTCACAGAACGCTCTTTCCCAAAGGATGTGTGTCCACACTTCTTGGAGGCGATGTGGCCATCAGGTGATGGCGCGTTGTTCTCACCCCAGCAGAAAGCTCAAGGGTGTTCACCAGTTTCATAAGCTGAAACATCACTACAAAGCATTCAGAAACTTGTGATGGCACACTATTAGCATCACTAATTAGTTTTAGCAGTATGCCATTGCCAGATTCAAACACAAATGCTGAGTGGGACCACAGTGGGCCCAGCTCTGCTACACTTTTCGGAAGATGGAGCAACTGGTGCACATAAATGACATGGCACCTGTGCCGTACAAAGGCTCCATCTTGAGCACAAAGTCACATAATTTGGCCATTGCATCATGAACTTCATCTCTGCTGATGTGGTCCTTGAGAAGAAGGTAGAGTGCCGATGACAGCAAGCACATGTGATTATGGTAAGGGCGTGCCAAGATGCCATCCAGACATGGTGCAGCATAGAAAAGTACCCACCACTTCCATTCACTTGCCTTCCACAAGCATCTTACTTTTATGCTTCGTGGCAGTTGAACCACTGTGGCGGCTTTAAATTGGCGGCCCTGTGGTCCAGTTTGTGTACATTTCCTGGCTTCCCAATATAGGATGGAGAGCCCGGCGAGCCGAACTATGTGTCTGCAAGATGCTTGACCACACTTTCAAGCACATTGTGCATGTAGTCTGGGCACACAGACCACACCAAATCAAACCCTGGTAGGCGGGCAAGTGGTAAAAACCCTTTGATACAATGCGATGGTTCGCCCAAATGCAGGGATATTTCCATGTCCCTTGGAAAGGTGGCATCCACCCTTGGTTCCGGCTCGGGGCCATCTTCGGACAGTGGATAAATGAACAAAACATGAAATGCGCCTTCAGGTAAAGTTGTACCACAAGTGTTCACCGAAGTTGTATGTGAATTAAAGCCTGAGGTGCTGTGCAATAGTGAGCATGCAAAAACATATATATTTTCATAATATTACAATCGTTGTTATGGCATGCTTGTAGAGTATTCTGACTTTTGAATGCTTGCTGTTCTAAAATAAATGTAAGCAGACTTAATAAATGTTACCATTCTAGCTGTCATTAGCAAAAGCCAAAAACTCGTGGTATATATCGAAATTTATGCATCTGAGAAAACTCTGCAAGCCTTTGCTTGGGCACAGTAAACCAAACTTGCTTGAACAGGTGGGATACTCGCCAGACTAATAAACACCCTTGTGGTGACGAAGCTGCAGCCGTAATACCCATTGAATTGCTTCATATTAAGCACTGCAGCCCATGCTGGAGCAGCGACGCAACAGCAAACCACACTTACTTTAGACGACAACTTGAAGCCGTTGCACTCCCACTTGATAGCCCCAACTTTGTTGATATTTTCAATGAACAGGTCCAGAAAGGGTGCCATTTTCGGATGCCCCTTCCCAAAGTAGAGGCCACAAAGCAGCATGTTGCTCCAGCGCAGGGTCAGTGGGAGTTCATTACACACTGAATGGACGACAACGACGACTTCCTGCACTTGAACGTTCTTGCGCCATCAACATTAAAAGTCAGTGTCAAGTCGCACTGTGACGCTTCCTTCATCTTGTTTTTGTACAGCTTGCCATCAGTTATGTCAGTGAGGCCTGTTTCATAAGCCCGTGACTGTTTTTTACGGAGACGCTAACAACTCTTTCGCCACACTGCTTCTAGAAAGGCGCACCTCCATCTGCTTTCTCGCATCAATCATGGCGAAGTGATTTTCTGGGGGATTCAAGGCTCTGCACAGCGGACACACAAAGTCCTTCTCACTGGGATTGGGTACGATCGATCCACATTCTTTACAGCAGTAATGGCACTTTACTGTTCCAGCCAGCCACACTTTCCATGTTTTTCTGAGCAGATGCTTGGAAGTTGGCAGAATTTGCTTTTCCAAAGAAAGGTGGATCACCCCCACTAGTTTTTCCATATTGGTCCAGTTCAGGCCCGCAGATGTATTGTACGCCATCAGGATAATCAATCGGTTCTGACATTTAGGTCAGAGTTTGGCAGGCGCTCATCAGAAAACAATCGGCAAAACTGATCTTCATCCTGCTAACGATCTGTGTCGCTATGGCTGCCACTCACGCCAGCATCGTCGTGAGGCGAATCTGCAGCTTGGTCGGAATCACTTGAGAGAGCGTTCTCCTCGAAGCCATAGGTGTCATCGGGATCGGCATTTTCATCGCTGCCACCTTGTGCATCACTGAGGCTTCGTGCATCGAACACCGCTGCCTCGGATCCTCGGTTAGCAACTGAAGTTTAAGGAACATTCTTGCTTGGGGGGGGGGGAGCAGGGCTGGCTGGCAGATAGCGCCTCCTCCGCTTTCTGACATAGGCACGTTGTCCGCAGTACTAGTAATGCGATCCAAGCTCCAAATAGCGCTTCCTTCTTTTTGAACGAGGCTGAGGTTCATTTGAATCCATCTTTCGTCGAACTGTACGTGAACTTCAAATAGTGCACTTCATGCAAACAGAGGCTGCGATGAACAATCTAAGCGGGTCCAAGGTGCATCGCCTGAGGCCTCACATTCACACCCTGCTTGCCTTGTCTTGAAGAAGGTGTGCGCAGTGCAGAAAATGCAGAAAAATATAATTAAACGTGCCACGTACAGACTGCCATCAGCCACCATGGTGCCATGATGCGACCAACATTGCCAACCATGTGCAACGCAGTTTTTCTTCTTCCTCCATGAACCAACGTGAGCGACACCAGTGACACTACGCATTTTTTTATTTACTGGGGGTATAAAAAGATTAGCCTATAAAGCAATAAAAGCATACCATTTGCGTATTTTAAACAGAGCTCAAGGGCATGGTACATGTCTCCGACTCTCACCACATGGTTGGGCGATTTGAATTCAGTCAAGGCTCTGATCTGGTTGGAGTGGTGTTTCAGGACATTATATGTAGTCACTCACCTGTTGTAGGTCCATTAGCGATGACGAAGATTAAAAAAAGAAGGAAGAGTAGGAAAAGAAAGAGGACAAAGGAGAAAGTTATGAAGAAAACAAGGACGATGACTAAGAAGGCGAAGAGCAGTAAGACAAATTCCCCCTTTATATTTTTATTTGCGCAGGTCCAGTCTGGTTGCTTCCTCACTGTGCCCCTTCTGTAATGAGGAGGAAACGATTCACCACTTTGTTATATTTTGTCGCCGCTTCAAAATCCAGTGAAAAAAAATTCTCATACCAATTATTCTCCAACTAGGCCTGAAATTTAGTGAAATGACTATTCTTTCGTTTGGAGGGTCCACTTTGGGGTCACAGGGATGTTTGTTTAGAAATTATGAAATTTCTAATTCAAACCAAAAGAATGTTACCTTAATTTTCATCATTTGTGCTTCGCCAAGCCTGTCACGAATTACCGCCGGAGAAGATCTCGGAGGGTTGTACTACCGAGCGTGGAAGAGGGAGTGAGAGACGCTTGACGACCGTAGCGTTTTGTCACAGCAAACCAAACTTTTATCCCACGGCAAACGCACACCCAAAAGTGAACAAATATATACAAGCAGAAAACTAATCCCGAGAATTGCCTCCAAATGAAACTAACAGCCTAATCTGACAATACTTTTCGAATGCCCGCCTCGGCACAGCAACCCAACAGTGAACAAATGACTACAGCCCGAAAACTAACACAGAAAAGGAAAATACTAATCGTAATCAAACTCTCTGCAGCCTTTGACAATATTCTTTAAACTCTAAATTCGGCTCTGTTCTTAGCACTGAGTCTGGCCACTGTGGCCTCGCCGACGCCGTCGCGATGAACACACGGAAAGTTCTTACGTTGCGGGCGCGGTCCCCACTCGTCGTCACCAAGTCCGCTGCCGGTGTAGAGACTGGTCGGGCGGAAGTCGTCGCTGTCCTTTACGACGGCTAGAAGAGACCGCTTGCTTCCGAAGCCGTCGCCCCGTCTCCACTGATGACGTGGCCTGACCAAGGGTTAGGCCTAGCCGCCGGGCTAAGTACGAGTGCGGTCCCCCGCTCGCAGTGGTGACGCGTCGCGCTGGTGAATTTCTGCTGGCCGACCTTCGAAGGGGGAGTGTTGGCGGCGCGTCCGGAACCCTCGGCTGCAGCACCTCCGCGGAGCCTCGCTCGAATCTTGGCCGAGGTCTACAGCTACGCCCCGGAGTACCAGCGTCTCGGGCTCCCGAGCTGAACGCCCGCCGTTCCCGTCGACAGAGCGAAGCTGCCGATGCGTCCTTCTTCGGCCGTAGCCAAGCAGACAATCCCCTTGCTCAGCGCTGCTGCGCCCTTTTCATGCCTCGTTTCACGCGCCACGAGCGCACGTGCTGTTTCATCGGCGAACGGTCTTCGCCGTCGTCGTCGTCTGCTCTGCGCCGCCTCCCTTTGACTCATGACAAAGCCACACATAAAAAGTACTCTTTAACTCAAAACAGGAAACAGTATTGGCCAATACCCTTTTGGCGACACACTGCGCATGAATGCCGCGCAGTCTCCGCATCACTATCTACCGGCCCGGCGTGATGGCTGCACGCGGCATGGCCCGCGATAAGCCACAACGCCACCGCAGCGATCCCAACTACGTCACCGGCGGTGGCCACAAAAAGCGAGCTGCCAGCTTGAATTGCGGCTGATCTATTGCTACTCGGACAAGCGTAGCCACGGTGTGCTCCTCTGCAACTGCTAACTGAATAAACCAGTTGTTTTGTTCTTATGTGGGATTCGTCCATCCGTAGATTCGACATCCCACACCCTGCATTGGGTATGTGCCAACTTACGGAGGAGGAGAAGAGTAAGACGATGACGAGGAGGAAGCAGAGGAATAAGAATGAATAAGAACACGGCGAAGTAAAGCAAAGAGACGGCAGCGACGATTAAGATGACAAAGAAAACGAAATCGGATGACGTTGAAGCAGAGGAGCAAGAGAAAAAAAAGAATGGAAGAGATGAGGAAGGGGGGGGTAGAAGCAGGACCAAAAGAAGGTCGAGAGAGAGCATGGTCGCACGCAGCAAAGCCTGCATACCGCTGCTATTGTGGTGCGACCTCTGCGCAAGTCTGCGAGGTAAGCTGCCATGGACTATGAAGGTTAAAATTGTCACTCGTGTCGTCCACACGCGCATGTCCCTAATTCATACCTGCATTAGGGGACTTTTCTGTTTAAGGACAGACCGAATTTTCCCTAGGCATAGGCAGCGTCACTGTGAAAGCTTCCTAGCTCCTTACACACTCTTAGCATGATAACCTTTAGTTTGTTTTATATGTACACAAAAGTGTGAAAATGTGCTCCTTTACTACAGGTTAAAGCACTTTAACCTTCAGTAGAGGAGCATATTTTCACATTTTTGTGCACCTATATAAAATAAACTAAACGTTATACCCCTGTCACACGAGGCAACTAAAGTACACTTTGAGCGAGTGCACTTCGCCGCTAGTGTCATTCGCACACTGTCACACGGGATCATTTAGTGACACTCGCCAGAAAGCACACTCGCAGGTGAGTGCGTTCGCCGAACTCTCTTCGAGGCAACGAAGTGTGTAGCCTCAGTAGCAGTGGCTTGCAAACAAGTACGCTAATGCATAACACGGCGCCCGTAGTATTTTTAAGACATCTTTCTCGTCATTACAAAAACTGCTATATATTAAAACAAATCGTATTTCAACAAAAAAAACCTCGCTATTCTTGCCCTCGGGCATTTTGCGGCCGCGTCCGCTAGGGGAATACACATGCCGTGCAATGGCCGCGTCCGTCGCGTTGTTTTCTTCAGTGCACATGTGCAGTCGTTTGTGGTCAGACGCGATGGACTGTTCCACTTCGATGAATACAACGAAAAAAATGTGGTCCGATGCGGAGACGCGGCACTCATATCCCTGTGGGAGGAGCATTTGACGGACCTTCGCCGTGCGAAAAGAAATATCAAAATATACGCCACGATTACAGAAAAGCTCCAGGCACTGGGTTTCGACAAGCACACGAAGGAAGTGAAGAAAAAAATTAACCTGGGAAATAAATACAGGTAAGCCTTCAAACTTGTTATGAACGCATTATGTTCACTGAATGATGTGCTGCCATGTGTGTTACAACACACATGGCAGCACATGTGTACACTACAGCCCTTGATGAATGTATTTGCTTGGTATTGGTTCTTTGGTGCTGCTTGAAGGGCCCATTCACTTTGTTCGTTTTACCTTTGAGGTAGCTGTGGATAGACGCCACTTTTCAGGCAAGAGTCGTCTAATCGCTGAAGTTCACGTGAATGTATTGCCAATTCATGGTTATGTTGTCTGGAAACGAGTGACACAATACGTGAGCCCGTTCCGCCTTCGCCTTACCTGTAGCGTTTGCTCAGTGTAGAAGGCGCCAGTGAGCGCTTTTAGTGCCGGTATTGAGGGATTCGATGACATCAGTAGGGCTTTCTCTCTCTCTGCTTTGTTTACTGCATTCAGAAGAGGCCTTCTACCCTCTGCGCAAACAGGCTATTTGCGCTCTCCTGTGTATTATTTCTTTTTCGTATTTGGCGCGAGTTCGTAGTCCTTGCACCGTTGGCTCTCCTCCGATTCCGCGTCCTTAACATTTGTGGTGTCGGTATTGCTTTAAAGGGACACTGAACCACTTTTTAAAAAAAACGAGATTATGGTGTCATGATACGTAATTTCGTGCGGCGAACTCGAAAATCAAGTCGAAAATTTGCATAAACCAACGCAAATAGCTTTATTTTGCCGAAAACAAGCAACAGGCGCCGCGGCCCCCATCGCGAGTCTCGCCGCCGCTGTGATTGGTCGAAGCTCCATGACGTCATCGTCAGGAAGGTGACGACAGCTGACTGCGCTCGCCGGCAGGCAATGCCGTGTTTACCTGTTGAAATCGTGTAGTTTCTGTTAGTATGGCGAACTGTGAAAGTCGGAACGAGTTCTCTGTACATCCGTACATGTTCGAGCCGGTCGCTACTGTAAGGGCGTCGACTGAAGCGGCACAGGAAAGCGAGTCCCAACCAGCCACCTCCACCCGCGTCGGAAACATAGACTGGTACATATAAGATGCATGTCAGTGCTTAATTGCACTCCAGTAAACTGTTACAAATGATACGTTCATCCGTGGATATCAAATTCGATAAGAAACAGCAGCATCGGCACTCGCTTTTAGCCGCGTATTGGCACGGTCCGCGCTACGCGCGGGCATCGTGCAGAGACATCAGCTGTTCGTGCTCGCAGTCAGTATCGTACTTCGCAGCGGGCAAGGCGCACGCGAAGAGTCAGTATGCTACCGCGAGGAACAACAACAACAAAAAAAAAAAAAAAAAAAGCCAGACGAGTGCCGCTCTTGCCGCAATGGTGACATGAGCTCTGAACTGCGCTGAAAAATTGCGCAAGGATAGTTTGGCTCATATATTGCAGTTGTGCTTTTTATAATGCCGTCGCTTTTTCTAAATTCTGCCCAGTACTACAATGATGGTGTGTTAAAATGGAAACGGTATATTAGCTGCGTTAGAAGCATGCGACTGTCGTGTAGAGTAGCTGATTTCGATGCTGCGTACTGATATCTGTGTACACGTGTTTTCACCATATATGTGCTCATGCACCTTCGCCGTGCGAAAAGAAATATCAAAATATACGCCACGATTACAGAAAAGCTCCAGGCACTGGGTTTCGACAAGCACACGAAGGAAGTGAAGAAAAAATTAACCTGGGAATAAATACAGGTAAGCCTTCAAACTTGTTATGAACGCATTATGTTCACTGAATGATGTGCTGCCATGTGTGTTACAACACACATGGCAGCACATGTGTACACTACAGCCCTTGATGAATGTATTTGCTTGGTATTGGTTCTTTGGTGCTGCTTGAAGGGCCCATTCACTTTGTTCGTTTTACCTTTGAGGTAGCTGTGGATAGACGCCACTTTTCAGGCAAGAGTCGTCTAATCGCTGAAGTTCACGTGAATGTATTGCCAATTCATGGTTAATGTTGTCTGGAAACGAGTGACACAATACGTGAGCCCGTTCCGCCTTCGCCTTACCTGTAGGTTGCTCAGTGTAGAAGGCGCCAGTGAGCGCTTTTAGTGCCGGTATTGAGGGATTCGATGACATCAGTAGGGCTTTCTCTCTCTCTGCTTTGTTTACTGCATTCAGAAGAGGCCTTCTACCCTCTGCGCAAACAGGCTATTTGCGCTCTCCTGTGTATTATTTCTTTTTCGTATTTGGCGCGAGTTCGTAGTCCTTGCACCGTTGGCTCTCCTCCGATTCCGCGTCCTTAACATTTGTGGTGTCGGTATTGCTTTAAAGGGACACTGAACCACTTTTTAAAAAAAACGAGATTATGGTGTCATGATACGTAATTTCGTGCGGCGAACTCGAAAATCAAGTCGAAAATTTGCATAAACCAACGCAAATAGCTTTATTTTGCCGAAAACAAGCAACAGGCGCCGCGGCCCCCATCGCGAGTCTCGCCGCCGCTGTGATTGGTCGAAGCTCCATGACGTCATCGTCAGGAAGGTGACGACAGCTGACTGCGCTCGCCGGCAGGCAATGCCGTGTTTACCTGTTGAAATCGTGTAGTTTCTGTTAGTATGGCGAACTGTGAAAGTCGGAACGAGTTCTCTGTACATCCGTACATGTTCGAGCCGGTCGCTACTGTAAGGGCGTCGACTGAAGCGGCACAGGAAAGCGAGTCCCAACCAGCCACCTCCACCCGCGTCGGAAACATAGACTGGTACATATAAGATGCATGTCAGTGCTTAATTGCACTCCAGTAAACTGTTACAAATGATACGTTCATCCGTGGATATCAAATTCGATAAGAAACAGCAGCATCGGCACTCGCTTTTAGCCGCGTATTGGCACGGTCCGCGCTACGCGCGGGCATCGTGCAGAGACATCAGCTGTTCGTGCTCGCAGTCAGTATCGTACTTCGCAGCGGGCAAGGCGCACGCGAAGAGTCAGTATGCTACCGCGAGGAACAACAACAACAAAAAAAAAAAAAAAAAAAGCCAGACGAGTGCCGCTCTTGCCGCAATGGTGACATGAGCTCTGAACTGCGCTGAAAAATTGCGCAAGGATAGTTTGGCTCATATATTGCAGTTGTGCTTTTTATAATGCCGTCGCTTTTTCTAAATTCTGCCCAGTACTACAATGATGGTGTGTTAAAATGGAAACGGTATATTAGCTGCGTTAGAAGCATGCGACTGTCGTGTAGAGTAGCTGATTTCGATGCTGCGTACTGATATCTGTGTACACGTGTTTTCACCATATATGTGCTCATGCACGCACTGCGTGCAAATGGGGAAAGAGGAGGAGGACTGCTGCTGCTGCTGCCTCGAAATTCGGCAGATTCGCGACCGCAAGAAACAACGGAGGTGCATCACAAAAAAAAAAAAAATTATATATGTGTGCCTCGACAAGGACGTGTTAGAAGTGGCCCTGCAGCAGAATGGCACGCCAGCGGAATCCCAGTGACTGCATGAGAGCCGGGCTTCGTACGTAGTCGTTGTCACGAAAGTGCTTGGAGCACAGCACGCTTGATCTCGTCGGTTTGAAGTCTTTTCTTTTAACTGCAGCGACCCATTTTGCAGCCATCTTCTGATACCGAAGGAACTTGTGAAAAGCGACCTCATCGCGACCGTAAGTGCTGCGGCAGCCATATGCTGCGCAGTAACTCGGCATCGCGAGTCCACTTCAACCTTGCACAAACACAGCTAGTGAATGTCGGATGGCGAAAATCTCTAATCAGAAGAAGAGAACGGTGCAATGGCAAGAAACCCCTACGAACTGGCAGATCTGATGCTTCACTAGGCGGCAGATCGCAGCAGAAACAAGGCACAACCCCGAAGTAAACAAGCTGAGCTGACTGAGCGACGCAGGCGGCCCGGCGGCTCGACCCTGACGATGACGTCACCTCCCCACGTGTCTAGCTCTCCCACGCTCCGCCCCTGCGCGCGCGCGCGCCGGGGGGGCGTTCCCACGATCAAAGTTTGCTCGCTTATAGCGCCGTTGTTTAATCTAACATCGCGAAAAAAACCTCCGTAGGCATGTTGTAAGAGGTCGCGGATACCGAATTCGCAATAAATTCGCGAATTCAAAACCCGTTCAGTGTCCCTTTAAGGAGCAACGGGCTACCACCAGCCTCAGTAAAGACAACTTCAGCGTGACGCATGCCAATGCATCTGTTTCTGCTTATGCACTTTCAGTTCTATCAAACGCAAGCAGACGGGCACGGGGTCAGGGGCCATAAGCTGGCCACACTACTGGGATATTCACAGGTTTTTGGGAACCCTTCCGCTCCATGACGAGAGCCTAGCTGAAGAAGGCGGCTTCAGCCTGGGTTCCCCAGGAGAGGAGGTGAGTGTGCAAGTACATTTTGTGATTTATCGTCATGAGGCAGCACTTATTCTAACTGAAGATTTATTCGTTAAAGTTTGTTGCTTCTTCATTGTCATGATAATTGCCTGCTCAAAAAGAGCTACGTGCTTCATTCAATTTTCATTAATCATGGAGCCGTAATATTAGTTTTAACTTGAACTGTCTGCTACGTTTTCAACATGAGCAAAACATGTGAAATCATGCGGGACAAAAAAATACGACACAGAATGAGTGTAGAGTACGAAACATTTCGATTGCTTAAATTTTATGCAAACTTCAATGCGAGAACCAAGCAGGTGGGCTTACCCTGTTTTGCAACAAATTAGGCACAAAAACAAAGCTTCATTCAATTTATGTCATTTTATACAGAGAACACTGAGCCACCTTCGTGAAACTTCCTGATTAAAATAATTAACATAAAAAATAAGAATTTCTGTATTCACAAACAGAGTCACGCAGTTAATCAGAAGTAAGAAGTTTTTATTTCATATTGGGCTAACCTTTTGAGAGGTTTTTTTTGTTTAAGAATCTGGAATTCTTGTGTGCTTAGCAGATCCTTGAAGAAATAGCACGGGGCGACGTGGCAGATCAACCACAGAGTGAGGGTTGCTTGTCACCTCTCCCCATGGCGGCGCCTGGACCGCCATGCACCCCTCGAGCAGGCACGTGCCCGCCTCCAGTCGACAACTCAGCCTCATCAGAGACTGAGGGCCAAGCAACGAAACGTTCCTTTCCTCAGTAAGGAAGCCTTCATTTTGCTGAGGCCGCCTTATGTCACTCTGAAAGCTTCCTCACTGAGGAGCCCTCGATGGAGGCCGCCTTATGTCACTCTGAAAGCTTCCTCACTGAGGAGCCCTCGGTGAAGGCTTCCTTGGCGCTTCCTCAGCTTAAGGTTGCTTTGGGGCTACCTTCGTGCACCCTTAGGTCCGCTCCTGGCCCTGAACGAGCGCTTCACCTCACAGCTAGCCCACGTGATGCTTCTCTCCGAGGCAACCCTCCCACCCCACCTCTGCGGGGAGACGTGAGAAACGCGAGCGTGCGTGCACGGTGCGCAGTAAAAGAAGAAATGGCGTCGTGGGCGGACGGCAGTGCGACTGACTTCACGGATTTCTTGAACCGCGCTTCTCATTTCGCATTCGGAGAGGTCTACCGGTATTCACCGGCAGTGAGGATAGTTCGCGATGCGGTCAACCCCATGGAACTGTACAATGAAGATTTCGCCTTCAGGTTCCGATTCACCAAGGCGTCTGTCATTGCGATCATGTCGGAACTACAGTTGAAAAAGAACACGGACCGAAGGGTAACCCTGCTCCCACCGCTGCTGAAGGTGCTCATCACGCTTCGGTTTTACGCCACTGGTGCCATGCAGACAGTGGTTGGCGACCTCGTGCGCATCTCACAGCAGTATGTGTCGCGTTGTGTCTGGGAGATCACCCAGGTCATATGTTTGCGTCTGTTTCCCAAATATGTGCGACTCCCCGATGCAGCAGACGCGAACGATGTGATGGCCCGCTTCTACGCAATTGGCCTGTTTCCAGGTGTAACGGGGTGTATAGACTGCACGCACGTCCCGATTGTGAGCCCTGGAGGCAAGAACGCCGAGGTCTTCCGCAACCGCAAGGGATACTTCTCTTTTAATGTACAGCTAAAGTGACGCCTTCATCTCATTTGTCTCTTTTCTTAACCTGTTCGATGTAACTTTGCGACAGCCTTGTATAGACGCACGTTTTCAAAGCTGTGCCGTTGCTGTAGAAATCGGGTTGCTTTTGTTGCACATGCCCATTGTGAATACACGCCATTCAGGTACCACTGTCCGTTGCTAATTTTTCTTTTACATATGAAACGTACAGCTTCAGAAAGGTACGCTATCGAATGTCACTTTCTTTTTAATCGCCATTTTCTTAAGTACCCTAACTCGCGTTGAACATGGTAATGTGATAAGCACTAATGGGGGGGGGGGGGTCGCACCCATGACTATGTTGTGCATCAGTAACTTTAAGCAAATAAATTCCCAGTAAATATGGACCATCAATGCACTGACCTAAATTACATAACTGTCTAATTGCACTGATCTAAATTGCATAACTGATGAAAACCAAGGGTTGTGAATGCCTGTTGTATTAGCCACTTTTTATCCGGGCACAGTGTGCTTACAGTTGCATGAGGGTATGTGGTGGTGAAATGCACATTTTTCAAATTTTTCAAGTTACACACAATTAGACATGGCTGTTGCTTTTGTGTGCAACCTTTTCCAAGAAATGCACAATACTTGATTCACGGGCTATCACTGGTCCCGACCCAGTTCTTTGATGTAGTTGCCAGTTGGCCTGGATCCGTGCATGACAGCAGAATATTCACCAACAGCAGAGTGATGGCACTCTACGAACAGAAGGCTGTACCTGGCGTTCTCCTTGGTGACCAGGGGTATGCGTGCCTACCATTCCTCATGACACCACTCAGGAATCCTCAAACACGTGCAGAAAAGAGGTAACAGCACATGCACCTCAGCATGGAAATTATAATAGGTGCGCTACTGGGCACATTAGCACTTGAAGTACTAAAATTGCAGTGTCCCTTATGAAAACTAGATTGAAAACCTGCCATTTATAATATAAACGCCAAAATTTCTTGGAACCAATGAAGTACCTGCAACTGTAAAGCCCACTGTAAAAACAAAGAGAAAAAATATTCCTAGACGCAAGCCGCTTAAATTTTAAATATGCTCCCATACAAGCATACACATGCTTTACTGCAGTCTCTGAACAGGTTTGCTGTCTGCTGTCTCACAGCCCATTCTTTGTTATCTCGAAGAGCATGCTGTACCCATGATGTGCACATGTCAATAACACAGGATGTATTAAAACACATTTAAAATGCAACACCCAAGTTGTTGTCTTCAAAAAGAAAGGACTGTTTCTTCCTAATAATTGTGGTGATGTATCAGTGGCTGTATCTTGACATGTTCACAATTGCTTTTCCACATATAGCTTGTTGCTCATGCATTATTTGCACATTCTCTCGTTTCGTGCAGGTACAACAAGAGCCAGATAAAAACAAGAAACAGTGTGGAGCGTACATTTGGAGTGTGGAAAAGGCGCTTCGCATGCCTACGGGTAAAGCTGCTGACGGACACTGATCGGTCTGCAGCTATCGTAACAGCATGTGCAGTGCTCCACAACATTGCCTGTTTGCGTTGGGGCCCGTGTCCAATCTCTGATGAAGTAGACCCCGACGTTGATTTACCTGACAACCCTAGCCAAGGAGATCCCGACACTGTTGCTGGTGCACAAGTACGCAGCTGCTACATCCGCCGGTGTTTTTCCTCTGGGAACGAGCACACGGGTCCAGTGCAAACCTGAAGTAATCTACATTCAGTAGCTGTTTCAAAAAATATGTTCCTGCTCTACGTCGTCTCTCTTCAGTCTGGTTGACTTTAAAGAGTGCTGCATGCATTTATCCAAGCAGTGTTACTTGCACCGCTGTGGCATTTCAGTAAATGAAAGGTGTACATTACACAGTTCATATCTTGAAATGACTTTATAAAACTTCAAAACATCAGCTGAACAGGCACATGTACATTCAGACACTACACTTGGTGACATTTAAATATAACATTTGAGACATCTGGCTTGTTATCTCCAAAACAATGTGAAAACAACTGATGATTTAACAAATGCAAGAAATATTTATGCTTGCTGTTGCATGTTATTGTGACAAGTTTCAAAAACATGCTCTCAGGTATTCCTTTATTGAGAGTCTGCTGCCTGCAGCTGTTTTCGTAGGAGCGCCTGCTTCAGTTGCTGTACTTTTTCTTTTTCTTTTAGGATCCGAAGCTTGATTTTGTGCTGGATGTTGCAATGTTTTATTTGCTCCTTCAAGGTGCTGATTTTGATATCATGCTCTTCTCGCATACACTCCATTCTTTGATTGTGCTCAATTTTTTTGTTTTTTATCTTCTTTTATTGCATCAAGGCGAGCCTTGAGTTCTACGTCGAGTGTGTGCTGCAACAGAGACAACCTGCCTCCGCGGACATTCCGCACACTTGACCCAGCTGTTGCCGCTTCACTTTGTGCAGTTGGCTCAGCAGCTTCCTCTTGGCTCATGTCCGCATCGACTTCGGGATCGTCCAAGCATAACCTATCTTCACCAACCACGGATGGTGTGCAAGAGCTCTGCAGCATTGACTGCATAGCTGCTATGTCGGTTTGGCTGAGTTCTTCTGTTCGGTCTGCAATAAAAGTGTTGTTTCATCCATGAAAGACAAGCAAATAAATGTGAGGGCATTACAGGGTGCAGTGCAGATAAATCGGACAGGAATCTGCATGCAGGAATCTGCATGCAGCACAACCGCTTTTCGTGACCTGTGGTGTGCTAGAAACGCTCACGCTGCCTGCAGAGGTTTCTACCTCCGTGGCCGCGCTATCGAGTTCGCAGAAGGTGACATACTTTCATCACTGTCAGCTAGTCCATTTTCACAGATCATCCCGTTGAGAATTTCCGACGCGCTTTGGGCTGCTGGCGTGGCAAGCGGGTGGTCGCTGTCGAAAGGATTTGTTACCCGCGCGGTCAGGTGCAGAACGATGGCTTCGATCAGCGCGAGCCTTTCGTCCATAGGCGGTGGTGGGGGGCCGCCTCCTGCAAATACCCCAAAACTCGTAGCACCGGCGACCTTTTACAGAGAAGGGAAACATACCTGTAGTGAGGACGTCACGGATTTGCTTCGCTTTCTCCCGCTTCCACCTTTGCTTCATGTTATCCCACAGCTTCTTTAGCTGCTTGACGTCCCGGGGGCGCACAAAGGGCCTGCTGTTGAATTCCGTGCACAGTTTTTCCCATGCCTTTGCTTTTGCGTTGATGGATATTGCGTCCGTACGCTTATTTTCGATGACGGTCGTGTTTCAGCACAAGGTCCTGGACGAGATCTTTCTCCTCTTCGGAGAAGGGTGTTTTCGCAGGCATGTCTGACTCGTGAGGCGCGTTTAGACTGACAGCGTTTAAAGCAGAGTTATTCAATCATACGAGTTGCAAAACTCCCCATAGGCTCCATGTATCAAAATCCGGACACGCCATTGGCCGAAATCACGGGGGTCTGCTGATGCTGGCGTCATCTCTCGGGCAAAAAACAAATTAACAAACGCCACCATCTAGGAGCGGCACGCAACAACGTCAGCGTTGCGTGCCGCTCCCAGATGGCGCGACAATCTGCTGGCTCCCGAAAACTCTGCCAATGGCATGTCCGGGTTTCAGAATGCAGTTTCGCAACTGGTATGATTGAAAAAGTCTGGTTTAAAGAGGCGGGCGTTTCAGTGTTGCTAGACCGCACCACGTTTTGCGCTCGACTACGGTGGCTTTTCACATTTAGTAATCGCAGTTGGAAGAAAGCGTACTCGCGTCTCTGTATTAACACTTCAATTTGGAAGCGATGTGGTGACCCAACTTTTTTTTACAGAATAAACGCTTGTGAGCAAAGCTTATATTCGATAATCTCAAACGCAGGAGAGCGGCAACCATTCCTCCCGCGAGGACGGGTGAAGGGAGCTTTCAGAGTACGCTTGCTTCCTCCGTCGGTACTTGGCTGTAAGGAGGCCTCACGTAAGGTGAGGACGCGGTCGAAGGAAAGGAACGTTCCGTTGTTTGGCCCTGAATCTACTACATCCAGCTGCGAGGCTGGGTTGGGTGACACCAATGAAAAGGAACCAAAGAAACGCAAACGGCAGTCTGCGCCATCTACGCTTATTGCGCAGCTGCTGGATGAACAAAGGCAGCTTCGTCTCTCTCGAACGACTACGAGAGAGAGAACTAGAACTAAAGGAGCAGCAGCTACAGCTATTTAAGGACAAAGCTGCAACAGATCGAAATCTGGTGTCTGTGCTGGAGGCACTTGCCAAAAAATAAAATTAAATGACACCAATGTCATGAGTAAAAGGGGCCCAAAAACACAGGCCACTAGGTGAAACGGAGAGATCGGCGAAGTGGCGCGGCAAAGCACGGGGCGTCGACACGTCGATGCTCACAATTGGTTGAGAGCGGGTTCGCGGCACGCGACCTGAGCAGCGATTGGTGATGGAAGAGGTTGAGCGGACATTCTCTGCGTGGCACCGGTCGACGAAGGGCGTCTTGCCAGCTACGGACTGGTGACAAGGAGACGAGGGCGCCGGGCTCCAGGAGACCGTCGAACTGGCTTACGATCGAGCGCGGACTTTGGAGTGGCAGCGGCCGAACTGTAGCAGTTCCCGGTACACCTTAAGCGCTCCACCTTCGCCAGCAGAACGGGACGACCAGCAGAAGAATCGCTGCAGAGGGCCCGGTCTTTGTTGGAGACCGAGCATCACTTAGGAGGAGGCCTAGGCTAGGCCTAAGCGGTGATTCGCCACATCACATGGGAAGCAAGGCGGCGGACATGGACGGACCTTGCGTGAGCGGCGGCCACCACTAGCAGCATCCGTCGACGACGGCTACGAGGACACGACACACCGAGAGAGCACAGACTCCGAACCGCACTGCGCCGAATTCAATGTAAGAACGTCCTACATCAGTTTGAGCAGTGACCGCGGACATAAATGCGAGGCCCAGGGTTGAGTGACTCCCGTTGGAACTGCGCCCAACGCGGAGGATTTGTAGTTAGGCTATTTAGTTTGTTTACATAACTTGTTAGTTTTCTCTTTGTGTGCGAATTGATGTTGTGAGGTTGCATAGCGGAAATTACTGAGACTGCAGACTGACATTAGAAAGAGGTAAGGATGTTTATTTTGAGCTGCTTGAACCAAACTTCTTTACTTGTGAAGGCACCTGGCAGTTGCGGACTTCGCAAGCCTCAAAAAGTTGTCAGAATACATCTGCTCAAAACAACGTCCGGTTTGGTGACTCTTCACCGTGAGGAGGTCACCTAGTCTTGTTTGAAAGCGAAGACTGAAATTCGGTTCTCGTCTTCTTAACCATGCTAAATATCCTCTCGCACTCAGCATTGCTGTGTGGAATGGCAAGCAGCTGCATCACCACCTTTGACACTCTACCAAATTTCACTTCTCCATCAATGCTAGTGATTCTTCCCACTTCTGACCACTGAACATCAATCCTCTCTTCATTTAGAATGTCCTCGGAAATACCGTGTGCCTGCACTTCTGCAAATTCCACTTCAAGAGCATCGAAGGCTTCTACTCTTGACTCATTTTTCCCCTGGGGCAGAATTTGCGGGAAGGACTCAATGAAGAAGCGAAGGCTTGTGAAAGATGCGTCGTTCAAGAACTTCAAATTAGCGACTTCCGCTTTATTCAAGGTTTCATTCTTCAGTGGAAATTTGTGCCGTATATAGTCACATGTGACAGTAAAGTACTTCCGAACAGTAGAAAAAAAACTCCTGCTTCTCACTGGCACGCAGTCCTTCCACAACAGACAATGTGCGGCTCCTGAGGACAAGACCTTCGTTGCTTTTTTGGTTCTTTAGATCTTGATAGGGAACCTCCAGTGGCGAAGAGCAGGCCTTAATGGCAGAGGGATTGACAAACCTAGCCAAAAGGTCCCTGAGGAACTGCATCAAGAGGGACTGCAGCAAATGAATTTGAGGTGCCTGTGACTGAAGTTGGGTGTTGACTTTGTCAAACACAGGGATGACACTCTTCAAGAAAAGGCCATAAGCGAGGTTTACATCAGAGGTCAGGAAGTACAAAAGCCGTTCCTCACGGGTCAAGCTGCACATCCAGTACTCTCAGACAAAAGCTTCACTTTCTTTGCTGAGGTTGCCTTCATCTTGCTTCTTGGTCAGTTTTTGTTGATCTCGCTGGACTTCGTCGCGCACATCTGCCAAAGCTGCAGCTGTCTTGGGGATCTGGTACGACCCCAGAAAGTTTGGGTGCTGCTGGTTTTTCGGCTTTGTCTCATTCAAAAAGAAGCTGACCAAAGGCTGCCACTGCTCCAGCAATCTGGTCAGACACTTTCCCAGCGATAGCCACCGCGTTGGCACGTGTTTCAAAATCTTCCGCACCTCCATGTTGTGCATCCCTTGAAATTCAACAAGCCTGTCTTTTCGCTTGGCGCTCTTCTCGAGGTAGAAGATGATGTCCACGAGCACCTCGTCGAATTTTGCAGGCAAGCATGCAGCTCCTTTCTCGGCCGCAAGATTTATGAGGTGACACGGGCAGCCAACGACTATCAGATTTTCTTGGGCTTCTTTTAGCACAGCTGCCACGCCATTCTTTTTGCCGATCATCACATTGGCATTGTCTGCAGAAAATGCGGTGCAGTTCTCAATCGGTATACCACGCGATTTGAGCGCGTCCAGAACGAGGTTTCCAATATTTCGGCCGGTGGCCTCTCCATGGAGTTCCTGCAAACAAAGCAGTCGGCTTTCCACGTTTCGAGATTCCTCGACGTAGTACGTCGCCACGATTGGGTACATTTGCGACCCGCTGTCGTTGCTTCCGTCCACTGCGAGTGCGAAAGCACGGCGTTTGAGAGCCTCCACCATTGTGTTTCCGGTATGTGCAGCCATTTCTCCGACGATGGCAGTTATTTTCGTACGTCTGCACCCGTACCGCTTCGCGTCCTCGCACTTCGGGAACATTTTCCGAAACAACGGCCCTGTGTGATCACTAACGCTTAGCGGCAAGTTGTGTTCCACAAGAAATCCCGTGAATAGGCACTCTGCGCGGATCGCACTGTCTTCGCAGCTCTTTTGGAAAAAGCTGCCGATGTTGCCTTGCCCATCCGCAGCACAAACGTAGTTCTGATGCTTCTGTGAAGCGATGTGCACGTTTATATCGGCCTTCCCGCCGTGCGACACGCTTACATCACAGGCGCACAAGGTACAGAATCCATACTTGTCACCTTTCCGTGAAGTCGCAAAGCACGGAAACTCAGCTGTGTATGAGTCCAGAAACACTTGCAAGTACTTCTTCTTTGACGCCATCGACCTACTAACTGAACTCTGAAAACACGCAACCCCCACAACCACGGCAGATGGCATAGCGCACAAAATGCGGGGGCCAAGATGGAGACACGCGGCGCTGTTTCCTTCTGTTTTTCCTAAGCACGCCGATCTTGAGAGTGCAAAGCACATTGGGGGCCGCTTACCACCGGTCTGCCGGCCACCCCTCCTTTGGAAATGGAATGTGCTCGACAGTCTCGCCGCCACGTTATCGGAGCGCACGTGAACATACAGCGCCGCGGCTCCGGCCGCCGTTCACTTTTGTCAGTCTTTTTCCGTTAGGCTGAACCTTTTCCCTCGCCTTCTTTCGGTACGGTGGCGAGCGCTTTTCGTGGCTAGCCTTCGCCCAGATGCGCTGTGCCTAGAATGTACTCAGCGGTACTCTACGATATGGTTACAACGAAATAAAAGTGTGGCGAGTGCTCTTCCGCAGCACCGCCACGGCCGCAGCAGGAAAGGCTGACGTACGCGCATGATTAAAGAAAAGAGAAAAAAAAAACGCCTCTGCTGTGGTGGCCACTTTTCGGGAGATTCGAGATGACATTCGTACAATCGGGAGATTAGGTCCAAATTCGGGAGTGTCCCGGAAAATTTGGGACAGTTTGCAGGTATGCAGGTGACATTCCATCCTCTTGTCGGAAAAGCTTTGAGCCTGCCGAAAGCATTCTCTACAATCCTCCTTCAGGGTTCGTACAGGTTTTGAAGGAAAACATTCAAGGGTTTTCAAGGACTTTCAAGGCCCTATTGGAGGATTTTCAAGGCCCTTTTCTAAAAGTTCACCTTTTTATTTCATGTTGAATTATCCAGTACTACTCATGAAAGGTCTCGCATATTTACTGCACAAATAAATAAAACGTATTACAATGCAAACTTGCCTGCATTGTACAAAAAAATAGTTTACCAAATATCACAACACAATTTTGTTCGTATCACACATAATAGAAAACAGTTGTATTGTCTAAGATTGCTTCTAGTTCACAAAGCACAAAAGATTACCAGAAAGCAGTTCTTAATAGCCACCCACTTCAGGGGTGCTTTTGCTGAATTCGAGGTTGACTGAGTGTAGCTCGGCCGTCTTTTCCTTTGCAGTCTTTCTCAGGCTATTTGGCTTGACAATGTGTGTCAAATCATTGTCTGCTTCTGCTTTTTCAGCATAGGCATCTGCAGAAGCCATCAGATCATCAATTGTTGATTCCAGTTTCTTTCTTTCTTTTCATTGCATCAAGCTCTTCCTCTATGCAGTGCTTCTTTCTCTGCTGTGAAGCTTCAAGGTCCTGCTTTTTCTGCGCTTCCAAGTGTGCTCCATACTTTTGCCTGTCTGCCGACACAGCAATCCGCAGCTCCTTGGTGATTGGAATTTGTAGAATACCACCTGCCTTCTCAACTGCATCACACACAATCCATTGTGAAACATATGAAAGGTCCTTCAGATTTTCTACACACACCTGTCGGTTCACACTGAACCCACGTTCAACAGTTGCCTGGCCATGACTAAGTACAAGCAGAAGTTTCACAATCTTCCATAACTCTGAGTAGCTTGAACCGAATTTGAGGAGATCATAGTAGAATTCGTCCAGTCTGTCAACAATCTTGTCAAACTGCCTGAGTTCATGCTTCTTCTCGTTCAGGAGCTCGGTGTACTCTGCCAACACTGTGGCCCGAAGGTGGTCGGCCATTCTACCTGCAGTGATGAGGGTGTCCAACACCTTTCTGGAACCTGAGATGCACTCACCTGGCATGGAAGACATCTGTCGTGGGTCCAGTGAGGAAAGGCCCCTAACAAGTGCAAATTTCAAGGAGCTTCTTTCTAGGATTTTGTTAATAGCACTGATCAAAAACTGTTTACATTCTATCCGGAACTGAAACACATCCCTAGAGCTTACTCGGGAATTCTTGATAACCTGCTCTGCTTTGTAGCCAGTGTCCACTTTCTCAAGTGGAACATGGTTGTCAGGATTACAAATATCAATCTTTAGCAGGCTCACAATTCCTCTGGCAGAAAGGATAGAACACTTCAAAACCTTCCTGAGCAGCTTCCTCAAAACAGTTTCCAAATCTCTAGCAAGGAAAAAAAAACCGTTGCTTTCTCTGTCTGGTACTCTACTAGGAAAGGCTTTTTTAGTGCCATTGCAACACATAATGCAAAGTTCAACTTCACTGGCAGCAATACATCACAGCTGTGCTCCGATAAGTTCTTCAATGAGACACATTTTGGCAGGTTCATATCCTTCTTTTTAGCAGCCTCAATGTGCTTTTTGATGTCAGGCTACAGCAACAATGCTCTCTCAATTACGGGGGCATTTTCCAGCCACCCGTGGGCAACAAACTTGAGGGGAAAGGTGCATTGGCCCGTGACTGCCGAAAAGTCCTCTCTACGTGCTGGAGCATCATCGAAAAGTGTGCTCAGACTGAACAGCAGGCAGACAAGCCCACATTTAGTAGCTGAAACTCCCACCCTATAAGCGTTGTGCACTGTATGAAGCCCACATGTGCCTAAGTCCACACACTGCACTTGGTAGTTTTGTTGCAAGTGCTGTTGGAGGCCCTTGAAAAATTTCAGATTAACATTGGGCCCATCCACAGATATCTTAACAATCTTTGCAAGAGGCAATGGCTCAAGGGTGCTTAGCAACTTTTCTTGAATGTCATCAGCGGTAGAATGACCCATAAAAACCGAGGTATAAGAACTGGTCGTCACTTTGCGAGAATCCCAACACCGCGGATGCACATCCATTTGCTTACATTGCAAGCAGTCACTTGCCGATTCATCAAAAAGTACAACAAAGAATTCACACTGTTGTATCTCACGCTGCATAGCTAAAAGAAAAAAAGGCCTCAGGCCATGTCATGTAGGCGCATTTCTTCTCGCCACAACAAAACGCCTTTGCCACTTCACTGTCCGGAAACATATGCCGCAAGAACTCCCCTGCTTGGGATGACGTCCGGTATGACATACTGGGATGTGACCACCTTCAAGGTCCAAAGGATTTCTGCATCAGGTGATAAGCTCATGCGCTTCACAAGCATCATTTAGGCTTGGCAACACCTCCCGAGGTGTTGCGCTTGGTGCCTGCAATGGAGGCACAGGCAGCCAACTGCTCTGTCGCGACAGGAGTCAGGTAGCGTTTCAGTGCACCCCCTTGTGCTACATTCATTGCACGAATGTGTTTTGCACTTTTCATATGACTTTTCAAAGCAGATTCACCCATGCCAGTCACATCAAAGACTTTGCCGCAAAGCTTGCACTTAGCCCGATGCGGACTCTGTTGTGTCGGGTGCAAGTCCACTGCTTGTAGTCGTCAGTGGTATAGCCACGTAGGCTGGAACTTGCTTTTTCTAGGCATTGTTGATCAGCACATCACTTCACAGAAGACGCGATTTAGAAAAGCATTGAGACCAAGAATGCACGACTATGGTAAAGCCAGCGCACGGGCGTGACCGCATGACTTGGCATGCGCTCGCACGGCTCGAACTGTGCGATTAGTGTTGCCAGCCACCTAATGAGAATCGGCTATATGGGTATAAAAACAGAATTCTGTCCGCTACAGTTCAGAACTTTCTTTAAAAAAGACAATTTCAACAAAAGCCATTTTGACGCTAATAAATACAAATGCAAATTTAATATTTATGAAATTCAAGGTTTTGCAGGGCCTTGAAAACAGCCTTTTGAAATTCAAGGGCATTCAAGGTTTTCAAGGACCTGTGCAAACCCTGCTCCTTGTTCCAGACAAGTTGTAGTTGAACACCCATTCAGGTGTCCCGTCTCGAGGATTTGCAGATGGCTTCATTAGGTTTTCAGTCCATGGAAACGCTTGATCACACAATATGATCAGAGCAATATGAGTGCCTTCAATCATGGCCTGGGGAGACTTGAAATGAGCACTCTCCACCACTTTTCTCAGTCCTGAGGCTGCATAAACACCCGCATCATGGCACCTGCCTGGACTACCATCACGGATGTATCTGAACAGATATCTGTGGTCTACCAGTGCTAAAAGTATAATGCTGTACCTGTGTGAGAAAAAAGCAACATCATCTTAGAAAGCATTTGTTCTATTATTGTTTAGCATTGTTGAAATTATAGGTGTTTTTTAGTCTTAAGTGTTCAGTGAAGTTTACTTTTGCCTTAGTAACACAATGTACACACGCATAGGTCAATATAAACAGTAACACAATAGAGCTTGCCTCATTCAACATTAATAAAATAATTGTTAATAATATCATAGACAAGATTACTCTACGTAGAACTTCGTGTCGTCAAAAAAAAAGTACAACATGATTTCCTAAATATGCTATTATACTGTACTTCTGCGTTGTTCTCAACATTAGACCCTTTTTTAGGGTGCAATGCGTTACCACGGGCAAATATTTCAGAAGAACCTACCATCCTTTGTAGTTGTAGTAGTCTACTGCATGCTTCTTTGTCAGTGACAACCGTGGCAACCGGGGCGATGGCAACCGTTGAGGGCTCCTACAGCGTGGGGGAACCCAGTTAAAGCAAAGAATTCTCTTACGTGGTAGGCCATGTCCGCGCGCTGAACCATGCAAAGCCACTGGCTTTTCAGCCGCCGGATGATGGCTGTGGAAAACTGCCGCCACACCACATTCACAGTTGAATGACCTGTGGGATGCTGTACGAGCTAGCGCGCAGACACAGAACGCATCGAAAGCTGACAACCAAAAGACGTTTATTCATCGAGCGTCTTACTGAGCTGGGGAATGGCGCTAGTGTCGCTAGTGAGGTCGTTGACGCACGCAGTGACGCCACGGGCCACATCTCCTTTTCTTTCCGGATAGAATATACCTTCGCTCAGTGGTCCTTCACATAGCGTCGTGTCTTTTGGCGCTTTCTAGTACTTCACCTAAGTGGTTGGGGTTCAGGAGGCTGCAATGATGTTGCTGTTGTGGAGCTATAGACCTTTCCAATAGAGCCCTCCTGGGCGCCATGAAGTGCCGCTAGCGACGTCTAGCGGTGGTGCCTGTAGCCGACGCCTGGTCTCAAGTGATGACGTGGTGTCTCCCCGAGTTAGGCCTACCCAGAGGCCTAAGTACAAGTACGGTCCTCCGCCTGACGTAGAGATGTGGTGGCCCGGTGAATTGCTGCTGGCCGACCCTTGAAGGGGGATTGATGACGGTGCTTCAGGAACCGTCCGCTGCAGGAGCTCCAAAGAGCCTCGCCCGGACATAATCAAGGTCCACGGCCACACGATGGGGTACCAGCGTCCCGGCTCCCAAACCGAACACCTCGTCCCGTCGGCAGAGCGTAGCTGCCGATGCGTCCTTCCTCGGCGGTCGCCACTCAGACAGTTGCCAGCTCAGTGCTTTTCCACCTCTGATCGCGCCGCGGGTCGCGTGCCATGAAGCCCGTCGTCAACCAACCACGAGCACCAATGTGTCACCGGCGCATGCATTCCAGCACCTCTTGGTTACTTTGCACGCCATCTCTCTTTCTTCGCCCTGTGGCGCGTGCTGTGGGCCCCTTTACTCATGACAGAGGTCAAGATGGGCGTCAAATCAAAGACACAGGTCCAGAGACGAGAGTTAGTCATGTTCATGACATGAAATACATGATATGACATGAGCACGACGAAGCAAAAATTAAAGGGAAGGGGTCAAGATCGGTGCCAAACGAAAGATATACATCGAGAGAGTTGTGTTCATGACATGAAATACGTAATATGACATGAGCATAACAGAGCGAAAATTAACAGAACGGGGTGAAGATGGGCGTCAAAGGAAAAGTAAACCTTGAGGGATGTGATGTAAGATATAATTGTGGTCATGACATCGCTTACATGAAATGACATGAGCATCATTATGCAAAAGGGGGTTCGATACCGGTTGTAAAACGACAGGCACAGGAGGAGATGTGATATGAGTTAGTCATTTTCATGACACGATATGGTCATGGCATGACATGATTGACTCAACATGAAAGCTTTAAGAGGGTTGAAATGGGTGTCAAACTAAAGGTACAGCTCGAGGGATGTGATATTTTATAATCATGTTCATGACATGACACGATCGTGGCTCGATATGGTCATTACTCAACGTAACGACAAAAAATAAGTAGTGCAACGGCGTTCGGACACTGATAATAAAGCAAGTAAACTTTAACCAGGTGTGAAAGTCAGTCAGTAAATGGCACATGTATATCTGTGTGCATAACATCGTAAAAATGTGGCATGATGTATAAGCCGTGGCATATGTGCAGCATTTACTCAATTAAAAGCAGTGCTAGATAGCTACTCTTGGCTAGAGTTCCTTCAACTGTTGGCTGTTGTGTGCTGACTTTCTCTTTAATGAATAACGTTGGCTAATACAATTACATCGCTGGCATCTTGGCATAACATTGGCTCCCACGGTGCGTGAGACCTGGATTTTTTTTTTTTTGTTCTAATCAGGTTTCCCATTTATCACAGTCATGGTCAAGAAGCAATTATTCGTCTCCGTTATCGCAGCCTAGTTCATTGTTGACTTCCGTCGAGCTCTCCACTTTTTTTTCTTTTGAAGGAAGCGTCCGCGTCACATAAGGTACTGAAGCACGTTTGCCATTCAACAAAACATGCCCACCTGGTTTGCACTGCACAGGCCGGAGGCATACAGCATCAAGGACAAGAGCAACAAAAAAAAAGGAAAGAAAAAGGAATGTCCATACTAAAACCCCTTGCTTTGGTAGTACCGTGAAACGCGCTTAGCTCTCATGGTTGAAGCTAATCGAGTAGGGAGAGAATGAAAGAAGAAATCTGGGACATTCGCACCATATACTAAGAACGGAACTGACTAGGGTTGAGGGGGTGTTGGCGACATCAGCGTTAGACCACGTGGGAACATGAGCGGTGCGGCAGTTCGACACGAGTTCGTCAGTGAGTGCGCAGCCGCACTCCTCCTGCGCAACGTTGTGCATGCTGCACAGCTGTTTACGTGCAATGTTTCATTTCTTCTGGTTGTATGTGCAACCATAAACAATGCAGTGATGCCCTGTCGATAGACTGTTCTTAAAGGACACTTTAAATCGCTCTAGTGAGCGAGAAACGGCGCGCACCGTCAAGCACGGCAAAACGTATGGGCGGCTCGGCGCAAAAAACAGCCCAACGAAGGGGGGCGTGGCGCGAAGAGCTCTCTCTCCCGCACTCTAGCAGACGACAAAAACAGGTTCCTGCTCATCGGTGTGAGAGTGCTGATGGAAAGGTCTATAGGATCTAAGTTTCTCACTGTTGCGGCGAAACTCTTCCCCATCTTCGTTTGCTACGATGTATGATCTCAGTGTTGGATCTTCAGCGACTACAATCGTCAGGGGCCACTCGGAGTGGCGGCTGTTGAACACTGAAACCGCCGACCCTGGATGTAGACGTGTTAGGTCTCTTGTACCTCTGTTATAGTACGTCTTTTGTCACTGACTGATATCCTTGGGCAGTACTGTCTTAAGCTCTAGAAGTTTGGTGTGCACAGGCAGCTGTGTCCTTGTTCTTCCCATCAGGCACTGAACTGGGGATCGCAGTAGCTTGTCCGTTGGACTGTTTCTCTGTTCTAGTAGGTCTTGTAGAACCCTGCGGACCCGTAGGCTGTCTTGCTGAGAAGTTTCTTCGCCTCTTGAACGGCTCGTTCTGCCATTCCGTTGGGACGTGGGTAGTGTGAGCCTGGCCTAGTGTGTACGATATCACACTGCTCCACGTATTCAGCAAACTTGTGGCTGTTAAACTGTGGCCCATTATCGCTGATTAGCTTGTGAGGAAGGCCGTAGGTAGCGAAGACTTCTTGGCATAATTTAATGACGCCTTCTGCAGTTCTGTACTTCAAGCGTCGATCTCAAAATAAAATGAGTAGAAGTCAACAAGGATCCCGTATTGCACCCCTCTTACGTCGCCGCCGCGTTCAGATCTTCTGGGCTCCAGGCCACTCGGGGCTCGTGGGGAACGAAAACGCTCGTGACGCAGCCCGAGCTCTCGTCTGCCGGGCGCGTCAATCAACGGAGCGTGACTCCTCGCAAGCCGACACGGCCGAGGAAGAGAGGATGGTCTCCTCTTTTCGCGAGCATGCGAGGGACAGAATGATTACCTTCAAAGAACTACCGTAAGGCCAGGCTCAAATATACACCACCAGACAAATCCCTTGACAGGGTTCATAGCAACTGTGAGAAACAAAATTCAAGGGTTTTCAAGGACTTTCAAGGACGTTACGAAGACTTTTCAAGGACCTAAAGTAACACTTTAAATCGCAGAAAAAGACAACGCCACTTTTTACAGCATAAAAATTCATACTTTATTTCACAGAAGCAAAAGCAAATACATTTTCACAATCAATATCAAGACATATTGCACCTCACAATTAAAACATATTACACACACAGACACACACGCACAAAGAAAAGGCAATCTTCAGGTAGTGGACTAGATATTAAGTTCATTTAGCTTTCCTTTTAGCTTCTCATTCATTTCTGCAAGTTGCGCAGCCTTTTCTTTCACCGTTTTTCTGAGGCTGTTGGACTTCACAATAAAAGAGATCTCACTTGTAGCTTCTGCCCGCTCAGCATAGTTGTCAGCGCAAGCTGTTAAGTCAGCAATCGTTTCTTCAAGCTTCCGCCTCTTTACTTTCATACTGTGAATCTCTTCTTCAACTTTGCTTCTCTTGGATGCCTTTGCCTGCTCGTTCACATGTTTTTTTCGTCTCCTCCAAGTAGGCCCGATAGCGACTGTGTGCAGCTGATACAGATCTACGCAATTCCTTTGTTATTGCAATGCTCATGACACCACCAGCCTTGCTTACTGCATCACAGACAATTCGCTGCGACACATGCGAAATCTCCTTGAGGTTTTCAACAGATACCTGTCGGTTGACGCTAAAACCTCTTTCAACAGAGGCCTGTCCATGGCTCAAGACTAGAAGAAGTCGTACAAACTTCCACAGGTGCATATATGATGGATCAATCTTTAGCAGCTCAAGATAAAATTCATCCAGACCAGAAGAGTCTTTGTCAAACTGCCGCAGGTTGGGCTTCTTCTCCTGCAGAAGTTCTGTGTATTCACCAAGTACCGCATCGCGCTCATGCTCATCTAATCGTCCAACTGCAATGAGTGCGTCTAGGACTTCTCTGAAGCTTGGAAGACACTCATCAGGCTTTGAGGCCATTTGGCGGGGGTCGAGTGAAGACAGGCTCCTAACCAGCTGATATGCTAGTGGGCTCTTCTCCTGAATTTTTTTGTTGTAGCTATAAGGAACTGTTTGCATTCCATTCGAAAGGCAAATATTTCTTTGGCGCTCACCTTTGCAGCTTTGACTATTTGTTCAGCATCATGCCCAATGTCAACCTTCTCAGCAGACACGTGGTTATTTGGGTCTGCGAGGCCCATTTTGAGTATGCTTATCATTCCTGTAGAAGCTGACAGCACTGAGCATTTCACGAACCTCATGAGGAGTTTCCTCAAGAGACTCTCCAGATCCCTTTTCAAAAAGATCAACGGTTTGCCCTGTTGGTATTCAGTGAGAAATGGTTTAAGAATCATTGCAATGCCAAGCGCAAACTTAAGTTTGGCCGACAGCAAAAGGCACATATCTGTGTATGATGCACACCTTGGTGTGTTCACGTCTTTCCTTTTGTGCATTCCACATATTTCTTCACATCATCCCACAGTGCAATGGCACGTTCAATCACGGCTACATTCTCAACCCAGCGATATGGAGCAAAGTTCAGAGGGAATGTCTCTTGGCTTGTGACAGTGGAGAAATCTTCTCTTCATGCTGGTGCATCATGAAACATGGCACTGAGGCTTGACAGAAGATTTTCTAGGCCCCACTTGCTGGCAACAACACCCGCCCTGTAAGCGTTATGAATGGTGTGTAGTCCGCAGGTGCCCAAATTCAAACATTGAACTTGATGGTTTTTCTGCAGGTAATCCTCCATTCCTCTAAAACACTTCAGGTTTACGTTGGGGCCATCCATCGACAGCTGGACGGTTTTCTCCAGCGGCAAATCTGTCAAGGCACCTAGAAGTTTCTCCTGGAGTTCTTCGGTGGTCGAATGTCCCATGAAAACCGACATGTAGTATCGCGTCGTTACGTGCTCCGGCGTTGTGCTCCAGAACCACAAGTGGATGTCCATCTGTTTTCTGTAAGCAGTCGTTCAAGGACTCGTCGAAAAGAATGGTGTACCCATCAGACTGCCCCGCTTCGCGTTTCAGGCAAGAGAGAAAAAATGTTCTTAGACCATGACACATAACATACGCGGACTTCTTTTCCCCACAGGAGAATGCCTAGCAATGTTACTATCAGGGAGCATTTTCCTGAATAAGTCCCCTGTACGGGATGATAAGTTGTAAGAGTAGTGGGACGTCACCATCTTAAGGGTCCACAGTATCTCTGCGACGGTCACACACTCGTGCGCTTGGCAGGCGCTGCTCACATCGGACGACAATGGAACTGGCTCTACGCATTGCTCATTAACGGCTGGCACCATGTAGGTCCACACGTTACCATGGACTGTAGTCGCTTTCGTGTTCTCAATGTGTCTTGCACTCTTCATGTGACTTTTAAGGGCAGACTCCCCCATTGATGACACGTCGAAGCTCTTCCCAAATGGCTTACACTTTGCCCGATGCGAGTTTGACGTATCCGGTGAAATCCACTCCCTATAAGCAGCAATGCATAACCACGACAGCTGAAAATTGCACTTGCCCGGCTTCTTTCTGGCCATGAAACTCCCGCCGAAGTTTCATATAGGGACAGCAACGGCCACCAGTGGCGCCACCGTGAGCAGAAGGGCATCGGTCAGCCGCGCTTGGAAGGGCAGTTTCACGTTCGCGTGGGTGTTTGCCATGAAAAACATTTTGCCAGATTCTTGCACTTCACTGTGTCCGCTGACTGGTTATTGCAGTGATTACCCTTGGCGAAA
This sequence comes from Hyalomma asiaticum, assembly GCA_013339685.2. Lineage (NCBI taxonomy): Eukaryota > Metazoa > Arthropoda > Arachnida > Ixodida > Ixodidae > Hyalomma > Hyalomma asiaticum. The sequence goes on along the minus strand of CM023488.1, from coordinate 74,311,962 downwards.
TAATGCTGAATGGGCGTTCTTTAGTGGGTCAAATCATTGATTGCTCCCAATGGTTTGACGGAGGTGGTCCGTCAAGTGACGCAGTTTCGTCAGCGTTCGTGCCCATACCAGCTTTTCTGAACACTTGTGCGGCTGCTTTTCGGGCTTGAATGACACAGAAAACTGTGAATAGGCCAAGCTGGACGACAAATTAACATAGCTTGGGCTAGAAATTACGGTGCGCTCTACCGTGCTCTGGCCATCCGCAGCATTCATCTCCTGCTGTTATGGTTTACTCTGAGGCATCACGATGCTGCCAGTGGGAATTTCGCACGTTGATTAAACAACGAAGGCTATCCTGGCATTACAGCTGTGACCTGCTGGTGCTGGGTGTTAGCGATATGTGCGGTGTCAATTTGAAGGGTTTTGGTTTTCCTCAACCAAATCTCATAATACTAACGAGTTTGAACTTGCATTACTGTATTTGTTTTTCTTCCGTTCCCTTATGCCGTCGCAGTAACTCACCTGAAAGTATCATCCGAGTTCTTCGACAAAAATATCAGCGCGAATTGAAATAAACTCTGACCTCCTGTATCACTAGGTTATCCAAGCTACACTGTTCCTTGCACGCCTGTCTAGTTTCGCTTGTACACTTCCTTTTTAAATCCAACTATAGCTTTCTATGTGTGAAATTTTCCTGCCTTTCAAATCGCCAATAATTGCTTATTATGATGCTAGCGGAAGAGGGGTGTGTTGGGCACAAGCGCGCAGCAGCCACCGGAAGGCCTCGCGGTCGCCATCTTGCACGGTTAGCGTTCCTCACCCCCTGTGGCGGCCAGGACTGAACACAGGCGGCGTGACTGCCAATTTCCCCTGCGGAGAGCCGTGGCCGGGGTACAAAGGAACACGGTCTGGGAAGCAAGCCACGTGCAGCATTGCGGGCGAAACCACGACGCGTGTTCACTGGAACTGGCGGTCACGTGAGGATCGCCCATCGGCTCATAACTGGGACCCCGACAACGAGCATGTTTCCACGAATGGCCGGCGCCAGACTTCGAGAGAGAGAAGAGAGAGGCGCACCGGCGATCGACGTGGGAGAGGCGGGTGCAGAGGAAGGCATTGGGTGAAGGGGCGTGTGGATGAACATCCCAACGGCAGCTAATTAGAATTTGAGAGAGAAGGACATTTTCCGATTCTGATTGGACTGCGAAAGTGCTTTTGTTCAAGAAGCGTATTAAACCCGGTGAATTGTAAGGAGGTTGATCATTAAACGTTGTTTTTAACAACAAGATGTCGGAGCCGTCGTTCCCTCAAGGTGCCAGCAGGTGAAGGAGCCCGCCTTCAATCCCCTGGTCGGCAGCTTGTCAGCCGTTTCGCTGACAGCGGGATGAGCGGGCGAACAACAACGGGAGGGGAAGAAGTTAGCTGGCGCAGTCGGACAGGACCTGTATGGCTGAACTGAGGACGACGGCGGCGAACGATATCGGCCGAGACTGACGACAACCACGAACTGACTACCGCATTACCGGGCCCACGAAGCAAGGCTAGTCCACCACATTCCGAGGAGGAAGAGCGCACCGCAAGGCTACTTCTGGCGGGTACCTCTTGATTTTCTGTCGGGCGCAGGCAATGACAAAGCGTTACAACTTGCTAGACAGAGAAAGGCACAGCTCGGAAATGAACGGGGACGGGGCGGAAAACTTGCAGGCATTGGGAGTCGCCGACAGCGACGCGGGGGGTTAGGGTAGTGGCACGTCAGATACGGCGTCGGAACAGCAGCTAGCGCTGTTACAGCTTCAACTGAAAATTGCTGAGGCGGAAACGGAGAAGCAGCGCTTCATGCTAGAAAGCCAGCGGTTGCGAGCCCAGGAAGGGGCTGAGCCTAACGACGGCGGTGAGAGCTTATCGCTTGGCGGAAGGTCAGAGGAACACAGGCGGCTGAAATTTGCAAGCTTGTTAAAGGGTGTACTGGCACCAATGCCGAACCAAGAGGCACTCGTGCCAATGTGGTTCGAAGATGTAGAGGCAACGCTCGATTCTTATGACGTTCCGGCAGAGTGGTGGGCCGGGCTTGTTTTGCCACAGTTGAGCGAAAGGGCACGAGGACTGCTGTCCAGGCTAAAGGCAGAGGAGCGGAAAGTTTACTCAAAGCTTAAGTCTAGCATTTTAGATGGTCTCAGGCTCACGGCAGCGGAATACAAGAGGCTGTTTATGGGGTCGCGAAAGGGAGAAAAGGAATCCTGGGATCAGTTCGCCGTGCGTCTGGAAAATTATTTTGACTATTATGTCCAGAGCTCGAAGGTACGCACGTTCAAAAAACTCAAGCAGCTAGCTGTGACGGATCGCTTGAAAGAATCTTTGAGCCCGGAGGCGAGAGCGCATGTCGTTCTTAATGAACAGGAGGTGTTTTTGTCACCCAGCGCTGTGGTTAAGCTGGCGGAGAGCTTTGAGGAGAGCGAAAAGTGCAGACCGGCGCAAAAGAGGGCGAGTGCTGAGGACAGGCAAAATAAATCGGAAACATCGGGAGATGCCTACGCGGGTGTAAGGTGGAACAAACGATGTTTTGAATGGAAGGGAACTGATCACCTAGCCAGGGAGTGTCCCAATAAACGCTCAGTTGTAAAGCAAGGCACTAGGCCAGTGGCGCGTCAAGAAGACAAAACAGTGGTTGCGAAAGTTACGGCGTCCGCATTCGGGTCGGATGTAACAATGACAGACGGGTTGCGGCTGTATAAGCAGAAGCAACCTGTACTGGCAACGGTAAGGCTTAAAAGCTCAGGTCAATCATTCGATGCAGTGATAGATTCGGGAGCCAAAGTAAGCGTCATTAGAAAGGCAGCAGTGCCGAAGTACAATGGTATGGAGTCACAGATAAAGCTAACGGGAGCGTTCGGGCAACAAGTAACGGCTGAGTTAGCTTACGTGCCACTGATAGCGACCGAAGGAAGCCCCTACGTAGAACCCGAGGCGGTTGAGTCGGCTGTGCTTTGCGCACTCTCGGATAGGCTACTCGAGGGGACCGACGCACTGATCACACCTAACGATCACGCATTACTGCTAAAGGAAAAGATAAAAATCGACGGGGTGTCCGATCGGAGGTTCATCGTTAAAGAGACCGAAGCTGTAGCTGAGCTGTCAGATGAGACACGCGAGGAACAGGAGGCGACCGCATGCGTTGTAATAACGGAGAACAACAGAGAGGGCTCCGAGCCGGTTAAAAGCAGACAACAGGAGTTTTGCGAGGCTCAGGAAGCAGATTCGACCTTGAGCGATGTTTGGGCGCAAGCAAAGGCAGGAGCGCATGGCATGCTTGTTCAATACGAGTTATTGTATCACCCGGAACTCATCACTGGTCGCATGAACAGGCAGCTAGTGCCACCGTTGGATAGGCAAAAGGAGGTGCCGGAAATGGCTCACGATGAGATACAAGGGGAAACCGAGGCAAAGGGGCATATGTATGCTTTGTCAATGCGTGCGCGTGGCGGGGTCAATGGGGTACAAGCCACAGACAGTGTTCCGCTCGTCAAGCCTGTGGACAGTTGTGGTTGTGCGTGTGTGTGTGTGTGTGTGTGTTGCATGCCCGAAATGCAGTGCAACACAGTTGGAGGGGAGGTGTTGGGCACAAGTACAGTGAACTAGATAGGGGTAGTGGGACGAGGGCAGTCCTCACGCCATGGCCGTTTGCACGGAAACCGCCACGTGGCGCTGCAGTGCCTTTCACCTGCACCATACCGCGGTGCGCGCTTCATTGACGGGGACTTGTAGGAAGAGTGCGACGCGTCTTAAGCTGACCCTTGATTCCGAAATGCCTGCCTTGCACACTTTGTCAACAGTGGAACAAATATACTTGTCTCCAAAGCTACAAGCCCCGCGATTTGAAGTATTAACGCACCTGCGAGGAAGTTTTTGGGGCTGCGCGTGTGCATACTGAAAACGAACGGGTGCACCGCAGAGGCGACGCTTGCAAAATGCGCAAACACACAAAGACAACTGAAAGAATGCGTGAAAGAATTTATTAGAACAAAAGCATTCTTCGAAAAAGAGGCGCTGAACAAAACCAGACTCGATCCTAGGTCGTCCTGCTGAGCTTATATGTTTTGCTCTCTGTGGCTTTGCGCTTCTTGCACTATTAATACTTTTGAATAAGAAAGCTAGCCGCCTGAGCACATAGAACGAAACGGTCCTCATGCTCACTTTTTCTGTATGCTCGTCGCATCTAACGCCATTGGAGAAAAGGAAGCTGTTCTTTACAAGAGCTACAACATCGCAGATGCTATTTGTGTTTAGCTCCGATACGCTTAAACATTCAGTGAATATGTTTTACAAAGCCTCGATGAATGAATACAAGTCTTTTGATGGATATAAAAGTCCACCCCAGTCACACTGCTCAGTGTACTCTGAAAGTAGCAGATGTGCTTTGGCTTCTGCTCTTCTGACGAGGAGGATGTGCTCACACGTACGACAATTAAGTTGTAGCTAGGACGCGCTTAATTGCTACGTAACCTGCTAGGTAATAAATAACTCGCGATCGAGTCACTCCTTTCTGTCACTATCGATGAGTGGCTGGGACAGGGAGCCTCTGCTCTGGCCAGAGAATCTCCAGCTTCTTCTAATCTTCCTTGGGAGGGAAGCTCATCACTACTCCTTGTAGTATAATGTTCGATGTTCTGTCCTCCACACAGCGAAGCGCACTGATGATATTAGGAGTGCTATTTGCATCGTCCGCACTCCTTTCCATGTTGTAGAATGACAGATATAGTTCACTGTTATAAGGAACTGGTCTGGCGAGGGGTGGGCGTACAGCCACTCACTGGCGGATGATGCCGAACATGTGCTCTATGGGGTCGGTGCTAAGGCGGGACGTCATTAAGTACTGAAAAGCTACATTATATGTTAAGTACTTCAGGAGGGATAACGTACTGGTAGTAGCGATCCTCACCCCTGTTTCCGTAGTATCGCTTAGAAACCCTCCTTTGTCAATAGTGCTAGCTTCCCATTTGTTCAAATAAGCAAGAAAATCCTCCAAATACCGCCGACGTAGTGGAAGCGGACCTCAAAGCTTCTGCAAGAAACCTTGATGTCATTGCTTTTATCAAGTGGTTAATCTTCCTGCGAAAAGCTAGGACCAAGAACAGAAAACATTCCACTTTGAATGAATCAGAATCATTGGGCCACAATCACATCGTAAATTCAACTAACTCGAAGAATTTTTCTGTGGCCACTATTCTGCCGTATTTTCTCTCGACTTCTTTTTTGTAGAAGGTCATGGCTCTCAGGACATTTCTCCCGAAAAGTTGAAAGGCGTACGACACTCTCATCTTTTCGAATGAGTTCATATTGAGGTGCGGGTTGAATCGCCTCAACGTTGACTGTGTTGTTCTCACTATTCAATGATGCCAGAACACACCCAACACCGCCTTCGTTCGGGAATTTGTGCAGTGCCCAGTGGGTTTGAGAATTTCGTTTGAGTCAGCGTCGTCGCTTATGTCCACAGTTTCCGTGGTCTGCAGATCGGCCTCTTGTAGGCACAGTCTTTTTGTCTGACTGTCATGGAGGTTTGAGGCAGCTCTTCTTCGTGGGCCTTTCGCGCAGGATTTTTTGAAAGGTACCTACGGAGGTTGGGCAAAATCGTACGTGGGCACTGCATCTTGCGAGAGAGACGGCTTTCAGTGGTAAACGTACCTCTTTGCCTTCGATTACGCGTACGCCATATCCCTTAGTGTATATTTTCCTTCGAAGTGAAGTTCGCACACGGCGTCAGTGACTTCAAGCGGCTTGTCCTTGCGGTGTAGATTTCGCTCCCGCGTTCGGCGCATTTCTTCGTCTTCGGGGACACTGAACAGCGATAACTTTGAGGTATCTTTCACTCTGCTATACCCAGCCTTACAACCGGGCTAAAGCAATAATTCCTTCGCCGAGACCTCCCCATTTCATAATTTAATAACTCAGCGCTATCTTCAGCACACCACAAAGGAAACAACGACAACAAAACAAGGAACGCAAATCAGCAAACAAACTGCGTTCACCAAAGCGGTCTGAGCCTGTCCGCATGCGCGCCGTAGAGACGCCGCTACAGCCTGCTGGTGCAAGGCGCAGTGGCGCCACCATGCAGCGCGCGTAGATTTCCGTGCTTTTCGACACGCCGCCGCTGCCTCCGTCTGCTCTCCCATCGTCCCACTACCCCTATCTAGTTCGCTGTAGGCACAAGCGTGCAGCAGCCACCGGAAGGCTCCTCGCAGTCGCCATCTTGCACGGTTAGCGTTCCTCACCCCCTGCGGCGGCCTGCTCCCCTGCACCCCCTGCGGCGGCCAGGACTGAACACAGGCGGTGTGACTGCCAATTTCCCCTGCGGAGAGCCGTGGCCGGGGTACAAAGGAACACGGTCTGGGAAGCAAGCCACGTGCAGCATCGCGGGCGAAACCCCGACGCGTGTTCGCTGGAACTGGCGGTCACGTGAGGATCGCCCATTGGCTTATACCTGGGACCCCCGCAACGAGCATGTTTCCACGAATGGCCGGCGCCAGACTTCGAGAGAGAGAAGAGAGGCGCACCGGCGATCAACGTGGGAGAAGCGGTTGCAGAGGAAGGCATTGGGTGAAGGGGCGTGAGGATGAACATCCCAACGGCAGCCAATTAGAATTTGAGAGAGAAGGACATTTTCCGATTCTGATTGGGCTGCGAAAGTGCTTTTGTTCAAGAAGCGTATTAAACCCGGTGAATTGTATTGTAAGGAGGTTGATCATTAAACGTTGTTTTTAACAAGATGTCGATGCAGTCGTTTCCTCAAGGTGCCAGCAGGTGAAGGAGCCCGCCTTCAATCCCCTGGTCGGCAGCTTGTCAACCGTTCCGCTGACAGCAGGATGAGCGGGCGAACAACAACGGAGGGAAGAAGTTAACTGGGTGCTCCTAAAATTTTCGTTCATTAATGTGTACTACAATGCGTACTACATGCCTCAATGATCAGCATATTCGTGTCAATGAAAATGCGATCACCACGTCCGCAATCGAACCGGCATCTTTTCGGCCAGCAGCCAAGTGTTTAAACAGATAGCGAATTTGCGTAGGCATTTACGTAACAGTGCATAGCATTCCAAATTGTGATAGCTATGTTGCAATGTTTTGTAGGTAAGTATAAGCGGCATTAATGGCGTTGTATCCAATTTGAGGCGGTAATTACTTGCAATTATCGATATAAATGGTCATGGGCACTAACATATTTTGCAATTAAAACTGTGTTTTTTAGGCTGCCAGGTGCGGTGGGACAGAGGGAGAAAAAAAATAACTTAGAATAACAGTTTACTTCACTGCTTTCCTGGACAGGATGGACGAGTCGCAGCACGAAATAGTGTGTTCCATTCACGCGTTAAAGAAGTGCGAGCAGCACTTCAGTGCACAATTTCAGCCGTGGTGCTGACAAAATGGGTTGCGCAGCCGACACTGGCAGAGGAAGTGAGGCCGTCCATCCTTATGTTTTCTACAATGTTCGTACAGTCATTATCATGCTATTTTTTCCGCGGTGCACTCCCCTATGCGTTCTTCAACAATTTGCAGGAGGCACATACGTTGGTCAGGGTGGCACCTCCAAATTGTGCCTTCACTCTTTGCAGCTCCGATGCCAAACAAACGGCTAGCTTTGTTTGGCAAAATGCGTCAGCACAGCCTCTGCGATTCCCAGTTCGTCGTGCATCTGTAAATAGTGACAAAGGGAAAATTTTATACTGCTAGTCGTGCCACGTTTTGCCTGCGCATTGAGCAAGCAGGGGCATGTGCGAGACTTACCGTGAATTTGTTCTTCGGCTGCATTGTCGACGTCCAGGGCTGCGACTGTCGGAATTTCGGTTGCGGGGCGTTCTGACGAATATTCTCACGGCGTTTTTGCCGGTGAGCGCCGTGTTTGGGCACGTGAACGCTGCTTTTGCTTCGTTGAGTAGGAAGGCACATCTTCGAAAATTCTTGATACGGCGTCTTCCACCAGTTTGTGGCGATTGCGAGGCACTGACACAACGCTCCCATTCACTGTGCACATGTCCGCACGAATGATGTCTTAGGTGTAGAAATGTTTTTCACACACGTACGCGGACGTACCCGGAGTCGAACGAAAACCCGACCGTCTCTTGTCGCGGGATCGCTCGCTGTTATAGCCACTGTACTCGCGATGTTCTGCGTCGGCTCGTAAACAGAACAAAAATACTTTTTCGTCGATGCCCTGGTACCCCAACCGACAGCCCGGAACGCAGCAAGTGTTAGGCATCGCTCTCACCACATGGAGAAATACATCGAGGTGACAACCGCCAACACCACCTCGCCAGGCCTACACTCTGCTAATGGCGATCACCCTTCCAACAGCACCCGCCGGCCTCCTGGTCGCCATTCTTGCTACGCCAGCGCCGCAAGCGGCGGTTGCGGGCGACATATGAAGCTCTCCCATAGAGTGACGCGGGAGTTTCATGACCAGATAATATTGAGGGACCCTGGTGCCGCCATAAACGACGCGACTGCGAATATCCGCGCACGCTTGCACACAGTCTCCACAAAAAAAGCTAGGCTTAGCTCCGTCGCTGCTGCCTTGTACTGGAACCACACTACTACAGTGGCTAGAAGAGGGAAGTGTGCAGACCGCGCCGCCGGCACTGACGCCACTCCGTGATGCGCGGGAAAGGGAAATCCAGGGGGCGCTGAAACCCGTTTACACGTTCGCTCGGTGCGAAATCGTCTGCTCGCCGCGCAGAAAACACATAGGCCGAGTTTGGTGACGTGCGCTTATACGCCGCAGCGTTCGTTCTGTTCTTTTTTTCTGTAACTTGCACATGTATACCGCTTTTCTTTTCTTCCTTTTGGTTTCTTTCTTTCTCTCTTTTCTTTTTTTGTGCGGAAACGAGCCTTTGAAGCTTGATCCTCCCCTTCTTTCAATACGAATGAAGGCGTTCGTAAAGCGATTTTTTTTTTTCGTCGTAAAATTTCTTCTTGGGGACTATTTCAGGTACCGTGCTTCTTTTTATATAACGGCGTTTAATCGCAGGTGCAGCGATATTTATGACATTTAGCCGAAGTGATGTAGCGGTGCCGGTATCAATAGTCGCGGCGCATGAGAAGGAACTGCCGAAATATTATGTTGTGAGAACGGTACGTTTGTATAAATGTTCATCTGCTTGAATTGTTTATTTGGCTACGTTCTTCTATGAACGGATAAAAAATATTTTAGGAGCCACCTACTGGTTGAGGGGGCCCTAGGACCTCCTTAAACTAATCCCTCTGGTCTCGGAATAAAGTTTTGTATATGTATGTGTGTGTATTCCGCACCATGACTCACAATACCAAAATTCTTTCCTGAATACATGCTCGTACAGCCTTTCATATAATGGGACATATTCAAAAACCCATAGGAGTATTACAACGGGAACAAACAGCACTAGACACGGGACGATGGGGGAGCGACAGACAGGATGCCTTTCAAGTATTTTGTGAAGGGACAGTTGGTAAAGCATATTCAAGAAAAGGCGCCTTTCCTTTCAGGGTTCGAAATCCATCTTAAAGCATGCATTTTGGTAATTTTCACCTTGCTGCAGCATGGAGACAGATGCATAGCAGCTTCCTTTTCTTTTTTTCCTGGGACGTTAAGGCTTCCGGTCTGTGTCTGAAGAGCGGGCGATTTTTCAACCTTCTCATTCTTCGTTTCATATGGAAAATTACTTCATCTAACAGCGAAACTTAATTCGCGCTCCAAGTGCTGCACATCTTGAGTTTTCAGCTTTTACCATTCCGGAACCATTTGGTTCTTCTTTTTTACGTTTTTCATTCCTCTCTGCAACATTTTTTTTACTTCGATCAGGATCATTCGGAGATATTAGCAGGCTAAAATTCCTGTGCATTTCTTGTGATGAAGGGTTCTAACGAAACACACAAACGAAAACTCGATATTCTGTCCCTGAGAATACTTGTCGCCCCGCCACGGTGGTCCAGTGGCTAAGGTACTCGGCTGCTGATCCGAGGGTCGCGGGATCAAATCCCGGCCGCGGCGGCTGCATTTCGATGGAGGCGAAATGTTGAGGCCCGTGTGCTGTGCGATGTCAGTGCACGCTAAAGAACCCCAGGTGGTCGAAATTTCCGGAGCCCTCCACTACGGCGTCTCTCATAATCAGAACTGGTTTTGGGACGTTAAACCCCACAAATCAATCAGAATACTTGTCCATAATCTTACGAGCCTGGGGAATGAATAGTGAGTTGCGCGTCCAGCCTCGCCAGGCAGTGGGACACAGCCCTTCGTTGTCATTTTTTGGGCACGGTGGGTACAGCCCTTCGTTGTCATTACTATACATGACATGTATAGCAATGGTCAATATGGCGTGACACGAACTTGTTGCTGAAAGGAAGAACGCAATACTGTTCCTCGCGCGGCGTCTCTCTGCTCTTTAAATATTTCATGCATTGATAAAATACTTCTTCTCTTTTCGGCACAACGAACAACTTCTATACTTATTAGGAGGAAAATCTGAGATACATGTTTGGTATGCGTCTATGATATTTGTGCAGCGCTTACACAAAAAGCAAAAAAAAAAGGATGATCAGTTGGGTAAAGTGCCTGTATTATAGTTACACTTATAGTAAAGTTGGGTAAAGTGCCTGCCTGTATTATAGTTACACTTTTCGGAGCTAGATATGAAATAGCAACTCACGGCGCGCTGTTACTGTTCAAGGCAGCAACAAATTTGCACAAAAAGAAAGAAAAAAACACTAGGAGTCACACGCGCACATGAGTATACAAGTGCGCATTTCATGGGGCGGCCTGACGTGTATGCGGGAGAGCGCGCCACCTAGCGGATGCATCGCCAAGTGGCCTCAGTGCCTCCCATACGCGCCGCTTGGCGGTAATCACACTACCCCATTCTAGCCACTGTAACACTACTGCATTATGGCTAGAGAAACGGATTAGATTGGATGCTTTGTTGGCTCGAGCACATAGTTGCCAGGCGCTCAAAAGAAATCCGCTAAATTACGGCTGAACGTACTTCGATTGACGAAATTCAAGGACTTTTCAGGACCTCAGACAAATTTAAGGGTTTTCAAGGCCTTGAAAATGCCATTTTAAAGTACCAGGGTTTCCAAGGGTATCAAGGACCGCTACGAACCCTGCTTGATAAGCAACAATCCACCACCTGGCGTTTATTACAGACACGCACTTTCCCCTCTCCAACACTGTACAGCCGTATTTACCTACAGTCCATACACCACAATGCAAGGCGTGTGGAGCGCCTCGCGCCGGGCTTGACCATATTATATGGGCCTGTCCCAGAGCTTCCCACACCATAACACACAGCACAAACCCTACATTTAGAATCGCCACGGCCGAGCAGTGGGAGGCTATGCTGCTCCGGGCTATGCTGTCCGGAGGACCAGCAGTGGGCAGTCCGGCTGGCCGAAGACGCCGCCAGGATTCAAGGCCTTGCCACTGCCTGAGGAAGGGTGGTTACGCAGGGGCTCGTTTCTCGCCTTCCGCCACCCTTGACCCCAGCAAGGACACAAAGTTTCTATCTCTCCTCTCCCTCACGGTAAAAAAAATCGATGCCAACTGTTTGCCAGGGTAGTTCGGGGACTTCATGACTTATCATCGGTAGTCGTTGGTTCCTGGGCTTTTGTTGTCTGCAGAGTGCACAACGATCAGCTTTCTCTTGAATGTCTGCTGACATATCAGGTCAAAACATAACGTCTCTGGGACGTTGCTTCATCTTTTCTATGCCTCCATGGGCTGCGTGCAGGAGGTCGAGGACATGGTTCCTCATGCTACTGGGAATAATCAGTCGGTTGGATCGGAAGAGGATATCTTCTTCGACATGGATGTCATCACGGTACGGCCAGTAAGCTTTGACTTGTTCAGGAATTGACTTTTCATCCTCTGGCCACGTGGTACTCGCATACTGCTTTAAGGTACAAAGGTTATCTTGACTTGTTTCACGCTTGATCTGCTGCAGTTTTTCAGTGGAGACTGACAATTCTTGGATAACATTTACTTAGAAGTGTTCTTCTTCTGGCAGATTTGTTTTCGATGGAAACCGAGACAAGGCATCAGCTATAAACATCTCGTTTCCTGGTTTAAATGTTATCCGAAGTCGGTACTTGTGAAGTGTCTGACACATTCTTTGCAGATGAAGTGGACACTGGTTGAGTGGCTTCTTGAAGATCGCCTCAAGTGGGCGGTGATCACTTTCCACCAAGATACATGGCTGTGCAAAGACGTAGTTATGAAATCAAGTGCATCCATGTACAATTGCCAACATCCCCTTTCCAATTTGCGCATACTTCTCTTGCGCTTGTGTTAGTGAACGAGAGGAGTAAGCCAAGGGGTGTCCGTTCTGCAGGATGACTGCTCCTACTCCATGCTGGCTGGCATCTACTTGTAGCACGAGAGGGAGCGTCTTGTAGTATGCCAGGACCGGTGCTTGTGACAAGGCTGTCTGCAGGCTTTCAAAGCTTTGTTGCTCCGCATCTGTCCACACCCATGCGTTCTCCTTCTTCAGTAAGTCACGCAGTGGTGCACTCATCTCCGACATGTTCGGGGTGAACCTTGCAACAAACTTTACCATTCCCAGGAATGTCTTGAGTTGCTTAGTGTTCTGTGGGACTTGAACTGCGAGAATTGCTTCCGCTCTTTTCAGGTCAATCGAGAGTCCTTGATCGGTCAATCTGAACCCTAGGTAGTGTACCTCCGTTTTGCAGAAGTGGCACTTGGCCTCGTTTAGCTTGAGGTTGACCTCTTGGCACCGTTGCAAAACATTTCGCAGATGTCTGTCGTGCTCCTCCTTAGTTGAACCCCATACTAGTATGTCATTCATGACTACCTCGACGCCATGAAGACGTTGCAGTACTTGATGCATTGCTTTCTGAAAAACTTCCGGTGCTGTGGAAATTCTGAATGGCATCCGCAAGAATCTGTCTTTCATACGGTGTGCTCATGGTGCATAAGCATGAACTGGGCTTGTCAAGTCGGATTTGCCAAAATCCAGTAGAAGCGTCTAATGTTGAGAAGTACTTCGTGGACTCTACCTTTGTCATGACGTCCTCAAGAGTCGGCTTGTGGTAGTGCTCTCTTTCGAGTGCCTTGTTAAGGGAGTACTGACACCAATTTTCGAAGCTGAGTTTACTCCACCATACAACTCTCCTATATGCGTAGACAGCTCTGAGCAAATGTTAAGCTCAGGAAATGATATCATATTTTAATTCGACGTCAAAGTCAATATTCACATGGCGTGCCTACTGACATCGACACTAGTGTGACGTCAGGCTACAGTACAAATTTTGGTGACTTCACGCAGCAGTATGGCAAGTTGTGATGACGTCAGGTACAAAAACATGCAAAATGGCCGCTCGCGCGTCGCTCTCGGTCGTCTGCTCTCGCCGTTCAATCACCGTAGCTGAGAGTGCCAGTGAAGCGAGTGAGCGAAGTGATGATGATGATGTGTGCTGTTTTGTGGCGCAAGGGCCAATTGATGGCCAAAGAGCGCCATTTCAGAAGACAAGAGATGTGAACAATGATATGGTGCGTGGCTGTATAGGGGCCTTAAAATTCCTCGCGCTAACGTGGGTAAAAAGATACAGTTATTAAAATCATGACAGTGACATGGAATATGTGCAGCTAAATTGGATGGCGAAAGGTCGTGATAATAAAACATGGCGGGGATATAGTCACCGCAGCCGCGACCTCGGTACAGAGGTCGTGCTACGGATCACCTCGGAATATGGTGTGAAAACTCTGTACATCATTTAAAAACGTGAACAGTGATTGAAGTTTAAAAAGCGGATCCCTACCGATGAGCATCACGGGGTGTAGTGGGAGCTGCTGTCGGTAGGGTAGTAAAAAGTGCTTTTTTCTTAGAGCATCTAACTCATTGCACTGGACGAGGATGTGGAGAACCGTAAGTGGTTCTCCACATCTCTCACATAATGGCGGATCACCACCAGACAAAAGGTGTGAATGTGTTGTGTGAGTGTGTCCTATTTGTAGCCTGGTAAGTGTGACTTGTGTGTAGCGTGATCGGGATACTGTTGGCCAGTTTTCAAGTCTCGGTTTGATAACATGCAATTTGTTATCCGTTTGCCTATCCCATAGGCGCTGCCAGCACGCCCTGAGCTCCCGTCGTAGGAAAGGTTTCATGTCAAGTGCAGGGACGGCCATGGATATATTGGCGGGTGCGTGGTCGTGCGCAGACCCGGCCAGCTGGTCCGCCACCACATTTCCAGCGATATCGCGGTGCCCTGGCACCCAGCACACCACAACCTGTCGTTTTAAGGCATAGATCGTGCATAAAAGAGAGCAAAGTGATACAAGGACAGCATTTTTATGTTTTTTCAGAGTTTTCAAAGCTGTAACGACGCTCAGTGAATCTGTGTATACAACCGCGCGTTGCAGTTCTAATTCCTTGATATGCTTGACGGCTACAGATATCGCATGGGCTTCTGCGGTGAAGATGCTTGTTTGCGGGTGCAGAATACCGGATTTTGAAAAAGATGGGCCAACAGCTGCATAGGACACACCAGTATGACACTTTGACGCATCTGTAAAGAATTCTGGGCAAGTGTATTTATGTTGAAGTTCGAGGAAGTGTGTGCGGATGTGTGCAGTAGGTGCGTGTTTAGTAACTTCCACGAAGGATACGTCACAGTCAATAACCTGCCACTGCCATGGCGGCGGATATGCTGCGGGAGCCATCAAACGGTGTTCTAGAAGTGGCACGCCTGTTTCCTCAGCGAGGCTCCTCACACGGAGTGAGTAGGGCTGTCTCAGCGAAGGACGATTGTTAAACAAGGCAGCATCGGACAAATCATTAATTGTGGAGTGAGTGGGATGTTCCTCGTCTGCGTTAACCTTGTGATAGTATGTAAAGGACATGTAACATCTCTGCAGATGGAGCGACCATTCATTTGATTCTACGTACATGCTTTCTACGGGGCTAGTTCGAAAGGCACCCGTAGAAAGGCGAATGCCTAGATGGTGGACAGAGTCGAGCATCTTTAAGGCTGATGGTGTCGCAGACTGATAGGTTATGGCACCGTAATCTAGGCGCGTGCGTACGAGGCTTCTATACAAATCCATCAGGCATTTCCTGTCACTACCCCACGTAGTGCGTGACAACACTTTCAGAATATTCATTGTCTTTAAGCACCTGTTCTTTAAATACTTTATATATGGTATGAAGGTTAGTTTTGCGTCCAATATTAGGCCCAGAAACTTATGCTCAGACTTTACAGACAGACGTTGACCATGCAGGTCAATCTCGGGATCGAGATGCACGTCCCTCTTCCGGCAGAACAAGATGCAGGTGCTCTTTTGCGCGTTCAGTTTAAAACCATTCTCATCTGCCCAATGAGAGATTTTGTTCAAACCTAATTGAACCTGACGTTCACACGTTGAGAGGTTACACGACTTAAAACTGACCTGTACATCGTCAACATATGTGCAGTAAAACATATTTCGTGGGATAGCGAGGCGCAAGGAGTTCATTTTGACTATAAAAAGTGTACAACTCAATACACCTCCTTGCGGCACTCCTGTTTCTTGGACAAATGTGCGGGACAACACAGTGCCTACCCGAACACGGAATGTCCGATTGGACAGGTAGCTTTCAATTATTGTGAACATTCTGCCCTGCACACCTAAGTGTGGCAGGTCTCGGAGTATGCCAAAGTGCCACGTTGTGTCATAGGCCTTCTCCATATCGAGGAACACAGAAAGCAAAAATTGTTTATGAATGAAAGCATCACGAATTTGTGCCTCGATACGGACAAGGTGGTCAGTAGTGGATTTAGCCTCTCGAAACCCGCACTAGTATGGGTCAAGTAGGCTATTTGTTTCAAGGAAGTGCATCAGTCGCCTGTTTATCATTTTCTCAAAGACCTTGCAAAGGCAACTCGTCAATGCTATGGGCCTGTAACTTGATGCTGAAGATGGGTCCTTACCCTGTTTAAGGATCGGAATAACGATGGCTTCTTTCCAGGCGGAGGGAATCTCACCAGAGAACCAAACAGCATTATACAAGGAGAGGAGGGTTTTTTGGGTTTCAGGGGGCAGACGTTTCAGCATTTCGTATACTATTCGGTCGGAGCCTGGGGCGGTTTTGTTACAGCAGTTTAGGGATGCTTGTAGCTCTGCTAAGATGAAAGGTTCATTGTATGCGTCATTGCTTGCGACTTTGCGTTCTATTTTTTGTTTTTCTATTCTTTCTTTGTAACGTTGGAACGCTGGACTGTACTGGGATGAGCTGGAGACCTGTTCGAAGTGGGCACCGAGGGAGTTCGCTTGGTCTTCCAAACCGTTGCCTTGTGTGTTTACTAGAGGAAGAGGATGTGCTTCTCGTCCTACTACCCTACTGACCATGCTCCAGACTCTTGCCTCATGTGTATACGAGTTGATGCCAGATAGAAACTTCTGCCAGCTCTCCCTTCTGGCCTGTCGACGCGTTCTCCTACCTTGAGACTTGATGTTTCTAAAATTGACAAGGTTCTCGGTGGTCGGTGAGTCTCGAAGACGCCTCCATGCTTTGTTTTGTTGTTTGCGCGCATTGAGACACTCACTGTTCCACCAGGGAACGCGCCGTTTTCTGGGCAGTCCAGATGTTTGCGGAATGCACTTAGCTGCAGCTTCAAAAAGAAAAGCCGTAAAGTACTCTACAGATGCATCTACGCTGGAACCGCATATGTCAGTCCAACTCAAGCTAGCAATCTTATAAAACTGGTTCCAATCGGCCTTTTCTATCAGCCATTTGGGAACGTGTGCAGGATATTCAGATGATGTTATTGTGCTCAAAATTAAAGGAAAATGGTCACTCCCATAAGGATTATTTATGACTTTCCATGTGAGTATAGGTAGGAGCGATGGAGAGACAATGCTGAGGTCTATCGATAAGTAGGTATTATTAGCCAGGCTATAGTATGTTGGCTCTTTCCGATTGAGGAGACATGCACCAGAAGAGAAAAGGAACTGTTCAATAAGGCGGCCTCGCGCATCACAGCGAGAGTCACCCCATAGGCCACTATGTGCATTAAAGTCCCCTAGGACGAGATACGGTTCTGGAAGTTCATCGATTAGTGATTGAAATTCGTGTTTGTTCAGTTGATGGTGTGGAGGTATGTAAATACTGCAAATTGTTACCAGTTTGTTGAAGATGACAGCTCGGACAGCTACTGCCTCCAGGAATGTCTGAAGGGTTAAATGTTTACAGGCTGTTCCTTGATTAACTATTATGGCAACACCACCGGATGATGTGACCGCATCATCTCGGTCCTTTCGAAAAATAATGTAATTGCGCAGAAAGTTTGTGTGTTTCGATTTTAAGTGTGTTTCTTGCACACACAGCACTTTTGGTGTATGCTTGTGTAAGAGTTCTTGGATATCGTCGAGGTTTCTCAGCAGTCCTCTGACGTTCCACTGTATTATATGGGTCATTTTAAAGTTGTGTGGTGCTGTGTGTACAAAAATTGTTACCTTAGGTTACAGGGCCTTTTGGGGGCCCCGTAATTCGACGTTTTTCTTTTTGGGCGCGCTCCAAAGAGTTGCGCCTATCCTTCGGCGTCTGAGGTGCCGGAGGAGTGGGACTTGTATCCATCACCTCTTGCGAGGTGGGGGATGGTGCCTGATGAGCAGGCACGTTCACAGCAGTTTCGGACCTAACTGCGGGTGCAGTGGTCTGGGGTCCGGCAGACTCTGAAGTCTGCTGAACCTGTTTGGCAGGAGGCGGAGCAGCACAGGCTACTCCAGCCTTGGGCGCAGATGGCGCGACCGCGGTCACACTGCGTGTGACACTCGCGGGCGCGGAAATATGTGGCGCGGCGCCCTGGCGCGTCACATCTGCAAAGGAAGGAGAGTGCTGGTTATGGAGGGAGAAGCGCTGGCGCGCCTCTTGAAAAGACAGATTGAATTTTACTTTAAGCTCAAGGATTTGTTTTTCCTTTTTCCAGGATGGGCACGATCGCGAGTAGGCGGGAGGGTCTCCTTCGCAATTGGCACAGCGGGCTGCAGCAGTACAATTCTCCGATGAGTGTTCGTTGGAGCTACATTTTGCGCAAGTAGCGCACCCTCTGCAGCTTTGCGACCCATGTCCAAAGCGCTGACATTTGAAACACCTACGTAGATTTGGTATGTAAGGCCTGACACGGAGCTTGCAGTAGCCGGTTTCAAGGGAATCAGGTAAGTCACTGGTACCAAAGGTGATAATTATATGTTTCGTTGGTGTTTCTTTGTTGTCTCGGCGTATCACTATTCTTTGGACCTTCACTACATTCTGGTCTTGCCAGCCTTCCAATAATTCACTCTCTGATAATTCCAGAAGGTCGTCATCAGAGACGACACCGCGGACTGTGTTCATGGATCTGTGTGGGCCTACGGAAACTGGGACATCCCCAAACGCTACCAGTTTAGATAAGTTCTCGTATTGGAGCTTGTCGCGAACCTCCAAAAGGAGGTCGCCGCTTCCCAACTTGGTTACATGATATCCTGGGCCGATTGCTTCGGTGAGTGTTTTCGAGACAAGAAAAGGTGAGATTGCTCGGACTGTTTTGTTGTCTTTCTGGCTATGCACGACATGAAACTTGGGGAAGGACTCCTTTGGTTTTGAAAATAGGAACGGTTCTTCGGTGCGCCACCTTTTCGGGCGGCGATCAGGGAGGGGGGGGAAAAGTTAGCCATGCAGATTGTGTAAAGTTCGGCGGCGATGGTGGCCACCCACCACCGAGCCCAACAAGGGGACGCTACAAGGTTTAATAGTAAACACTTGGAGACGTCAGCCATGCATCGCCGCTATAACCGAATATAACTACCCAAGGTTGGGCAACTACACAGGTTTAACCCTCGCCGCCAGGAAGTTTGGAAGTAAACAGAAGAGAGGAGAAGACAGGAAAGATGTAAAGTAGGAGAAAAAGGCGAAGATGTGAGAGGAGAGAGACAGGAAAAGGCGACTGCCGATTTCCCCCGGGTGGGTCAGTCCGGGGGTGCCGTCTACGTGAAGCCGGGGCCAAAGGGGTGTGTTGCCTCTTCCGGGGGGCCTTAAAGGTCCACTCACCCGGCGTCGGCTCAACCCCCAGGATCCCCTTTTCCCCGGACATGGCTGAGCCACGCACGGCTAGGCGTGGGAGGGGGTCGAAACCCCCCCCGTTGGCTCGGGTCCGTGGTGTCGCCACACACCAAACGCCTGCACAAGCAGACGCCCCTGTGGGGGAGTGAGCGAAGTCGAATTACCCTCTATCGTCGTGTGTGCCCACGTATAATCGAAAGACAAGCTCGCTATGGTGCCGGCATTTTGCCCCTGAAATGCCGCGGAGGTCTCGGAGGCCACCTTAGCTTACCGCGGCCTCAGGAGTCACGCCGACACCCACCGTGCGCGCCGTACGTTGCATCTTGCACTGTGCCGAAGTATTTGCTGTCGTCGTGGAGTCGTTATACAAAATTTTGTACATCGTAGACCTCGCACTTGCTGCAGGCGCTGTGCGCGAGAGACCACTGGGCGAAAACGTCATGATTTTTTGCGGGAGCACGTCACGAGGAGCTCATTACCATGCACATACTGTGTCGTGACGTCAGGCTACAGTAGGAACCGAAACCAGCTTTTAAAGGCATGCCGTAAATTAATTTTCACGGCGCGTTCACGCTTACCAGTACGTTTCCTGGGCTCTGGAGGGCTTGGCCTTCCATTTCATGCAAGAAAACGCCAACTGAAAATTTTCGTGGCAGTGCTCCTTTAAGGTCTACAGGATGCAGGCATATCCTTATTTTGTCTTAACCACAACTACCATTTCACTTGCCCACTCTGTCAGTTCGGTGACAGGCGCTAGAACCCCATTTGCTTCCATCCTGTCAAGTTCGGCCTTGACTTTTTCATGGAGAGCTAGTGCAATGCTGCAGGCGGGCTTGACCATGCCTTGAAATCCCTTGTGCAGGTTCATGTGATAGATTACACCACGCAGCTCACCGAGGCCTTTGAATGTATCTGCAAATGGTCTTGTCACTTCATCTGTCGTTGCGACTGTGCCCACCTGTCTTGCAACCCAGTCTCTGCGACAGTTCTTCACTGAGAGTCGTTGCTACTCGTTCTTGCACAACGAAAAAATGTGCCTGAGCAGCTCCGTGTTTGCTTGTCACTTGTAGGGTCACTCTTCCAATTGCTTTTTTCTTCTGTCCAAAGAATGTGTTCAATAACGTTTTGCTGGCGTCCGATTGCATCCTTATTACTGCTTTCAGTTGCTTGAGCGAAATTACCGAACAGTTCGCTCCCATGTCCAAGTTGCAGAGCACTGGCTTGCCCTCAATCTCAATCTCTGCCTTCCAAACTCGTTTGCGTGTGCGTTGGCGAGACGACATAAAGAAAGTAGCTTTCTTCGCATTCCAGACTGTCAACTTCTCTTTGTGCTGCGTTCCTCTTGCTCAGCTTTTTTTAACCAGCAGACGCTAGCAAAGTGGTTGCGTTTCCCGCACTGCTTGCATTTCTTGCCTTCGGCTGGGCAGGCTTGATTCTTGTAGAACACGTATCCACGTTTCGTGCATGTTTTGCTGTTTTGAACTAGGTTAACCTCTTCGGGGCAGTCCGGGCATTCGTCGGCATTCCCGTAACTTCCTCAGGTCATTATCTGTATTTCTTCAACTTGCTCCTTGCTTCGTTCTCTCGTACGGCAAATTTCGACGAGCTTGAGGTAATCTGGGTTATCGTTGAATAACTGGCTTTGCAGACGCTTGTCTTTTATTCCCGGAATGATGCGACTCTTCAACATTCTTTCTTCGAGTTGCCCAAACTGGCAATCGCGAACCAGCGTTCGAAGTTCTGTGAGCCATTCATCAAAACGCTCTCCCGGCTTTTGATCTCTCATGCCGAAAACAGTCATGGTACACGAGGTTGACGACCAGGCTTGCAATGCTCTTCAAATTTTTTCGACAACTTGTTTATGTCGTTACGGTCCGCTTCGTCTTTAAATTTAAACGTGCGGTAAATCTTCCGTCCCTCTTCTCCGATGACACATTTTGGCTTAATGGCAGCCTCGTCTATGATCAACGATGCCATGTACTGTTTGCTGCTGAGCATCGAGGCCTCAAAGATCAGCCTCTCCTTCATGGCAGGACTCATACCTGAAGACGTTGGGCTTGGGCCCACATACCTCTGAAGCGTACACTTCGCCAGCAGTGTCAACAGGTCAGATTTTCGGGCGTGATCATAACCTTTTGGCGAAAGAAAGCACCAAATCACACACTCTCTGACAACTGCTTCGGAATAACAAGGTCGTTTACTGCCATAGACTTCAATCTGGTGACGGAGAAAAACAGCCTTTTTATCACCTTTCTGGGAATCGGCAACGATTCTTTTGACGGCAGTATAGTGTTTGTTGTCGTTGTATTCTTTAATCTTTTCTTTGTCTAGAGCAAGCTTTCTCAGGAGCCTCGCGCACTTCAAGCGCTGGTACGCAACCTGGGCCCGAAGCCTTTTCATCATAACAAGATAGTGACGAGATCGGTGAGCGTTGTTATTGTTGGCTTGTGTTGAAGCACTTTGCCTTTCCTCGGTTGCCTCCTCCCTGGCACCAAAATCTTCATGAGCAGGCAACAGCGACTCTGCTTTTCGCTTTGAAGAATTCCCAGGAGCTGGAGGGCCACGATATGCAGGATCCTTCCGCGGTCTCCTTGCAGCTGGCACCATGTAGGACGGATAGAATTCGAAGATGGTCGGTGCAGTTCCCGCAACCAACTTCCGTATTCGGCATCCGGGAGCATAATCACTCTCATTGAAGTGTTTGCTACACACTACAGTTGATGCGGACTTGTCGTTGATGACGAGATTTTCGCGATAAATGTTTTTTCCCCACTTAGAACACAGTTCCGCATTGCTAGGAAATTGGTGAAAGGAAACGCCCGACGTCTTCCCCTGCTGAGATTTGCAAAATGGCACACAACAGTACACCATCGCTACAGTGATCGCGTTTGCGGCAGAAGAAAGAAACGACGTTTTCGCGCTTGCAACGATCCCATGGAGAAAGCTCACACATTCAGCTGCAAAAGCTGGCACACAGTAGGTAGCACACGAGGGATCGGCGACACAGGGAACGCTGCTTCAGACGCCGCCGTCAATCACAGAATTGGTGAGGTAATTGCGTCCACAAAAGCAGACCAAGGTTGCAGGGAGCGGGTCCACACTCATGCCGTGGACATCAGCGGGGAAGTCTGATGAACGTTGCGCGCACAGGAATCTCACCAGTCGGGACAGCAGCGTTGAACAAAGAACCAACTTGACAGCAACTACTGAAGAAAATGGCAGCAGCAATATCAAGCCCGCGCGGGCCCTTCGCCCTTCGCTCCTACGAACACGGTGAGGTGGTAGCGACCTCTTGCGGCGAGCCATCGAGCGACTTGTCAGAAAAAATTCCATTGACTCCCATGGCATTACAAAGGCCGTAAGGAACGCGGAGGAGAAAAGAGTAGAGTCCGGCCGTGGCTTGATGCGCCTGGTTCTCCGACTAGCCGTTAGATGGTGCCGTAATACCACGGCATCATCATCATCATGTAGAGTTACTAGGCTCCAGTAATTCTAAGGGCATGTAAATTCGTGTCCGCCCGTATCAAAGGAAGAAGACCTATCACCATGCTGAAATCTCCATGAAATCTCCACTGTCCATTTCTTATAGTCACAAATATCTCCACGCGTCTATCTGATGCATATAATAAATGAACCGATAAACGATGTAAATTGTCTTAAGCAAATGTTTTTATAGCACACACGCAATGTAAAGAATTGAGAATGTCTTAAACAATTACTTTTATTGCACACACACACCCTGTATCAGCCTCTCGGCCGCAAATATCACCCCGTGACCGCGAAGCGCTTTCTCAGTTTCATGGAAGGAACACTAATGGTAGATACTGCAAGCCCCAGAATAGTTTGCCGTCATTTTGGAGAGCACTTCCTCCGGAACGACGTAGCTTGACGATGTCTTTTGCTTCAGACGAAGGCCAAATTTTATCCTTAAGATGGACTCCGAAAGGTCCATTTTCATCTTATTACGGAGTTCTGTTTTCGTCAAGGTTACATGAGAGAAGACTCTCTCCGCTTCAGCATTTGAGACCGGAAGTGTCAGGATCCTGATGGTTCCAGCGGCGAGTGCTGGGAAGGGACATACACCAGCAGCGTCCCTGAATGCTAGCGCCTCATACCAGAAACTTGTGGCAGAACTAGTTTCAGTTGTAGCGAATGCAGACCGAAGCAGTTGTACCTCCGCTTCCAGTTGGTTGTTACGTATGCCAAACAGGCATGACGGCAAACTCAAGATCTCCCGGCAAGCATTGGGCCCCAATACAGTTTCCAGACTTATAGTTTGAAGCCTGCGGAGAGCAGATGTTGCATTTGGAATTCGTGTTTGTAGCTCTGTTGCCAATTTCTGCAAAAAAAAAATAAGCATCGCTCTCTAATGCAAGTCTGCTCCTGGGCAGGTAATCCACTTGCTGCAAGCCGTTCTGCAAATGCTGCTCCGAGGTCTGCTTGTCCGCAGTCCAAGTAAATGCTCTCCATGTTTTTTAAATCCAGGAAAAGCAGGTCACTGTCGGAGTTGTGCCGTAGCACGGCTGGTTTCAAGATCCGCTTAAGGACATTTATTTATTTATTTATTTTTACATACTGCAGCCCCGAAGGGCTATCGCAGGAGTGGGTTAGTAAAATACATCAAAGAGCAACATAGGAGTTGGCAAATACATAAAATACATAAAGAACATAAGAAAATTCGCTGAACATCATTGGTTAGTAATATACAATAAAAAGTCATCAAGTGATGCGGATCGAACATGCCCAGGTAGAGCATTCCACAATTCTATGGAATGAACAAAAAAACTATATTTAAACGCCACCGTACGATGAGAAAAAGTAGACATGTTTAACTCATGGTAATGTCGGGTGGTTGTTGGTCTAGCGGGTGCGATGTATTTGCTGAGTAGGGGGAATCGGGAGGAGTTTATTAAATTATAGAGAAATTTCAGGCATTCAACGTGACGACGGGAAGAGAGACTGGTAAGCTGAAGAATTGGAAGATGGGAACTAGGTGAAAAATACCGGTCATAGCGACGATAAATGAAGCGTACGGCTTTCTTCTGAACAGATTCTATTTTGTTGATATCGGAAATTTTATGTGGGTTCCACACAACAGAACCATATTCCAATATTGGACAAACCAAAGTTTTATACGTAAGGAGTCGAATGCTGAGAGGTGCTGAACGTAATGTGCGTTGCAGGTAGCCTAACTTTCTAAGCGCACGGTTACACGTGAGTTCAATGTGATGAGACCAGGATAAATCCTGAGTGAAAATGAGACCAAGATATTTATATTGCGAAACTTTTCCGAGAGGGCAACCATTAAACGAATAAGTAAACGGAGAGGGAGAAGAACACTTCGTAAATGACATGGAAACCGTTTTCCGGAAGTTGATTTGCATTTGCCAAGTGTTACACCATGATTGAAAAGATGCAAAGGAATCATTAAGGATGACCTGATCATAAGGAGTTTTAATCGTATGATACAGAACACAGTCATCAGCATACATGCGGATTTTAACAGGAATATTACTTGGCAGATCATTAATGAAAATCAGAAACAAGAGTGGGCCTAGTATTGAGCCTTGGGGTACGCCAGACGTTACAGTGCAAGTGGAGGAATGAGAAGACCTGAAGAGTACGTATTGAGACCTATTGGATTGAAAAGAAGAAATCCATTTTACTAATCTTTCGTTTTTAAGAATAACAGTGAGCTTGTTTAAGAGTTTATAATGTGACACAGTGTCGAAAGCCTTAGAAAAATCGATGAATATTGCGTCAATTTGATCACCTGCATCGAGGGCCTGGAGGATGTCGTGGGAAAATTCACAGAGCTGGGTTATGGTACTAAACCCGCGTCGAAAACCATGCTGGGCATCGGATAACACATTATTGCAGTCCATGAATTCTATGATATGTTTGAAAATTGTGCTCGAGTATTTTACAGGAATGGCTTGTGATAGAGATGGGTCTGTAGTTCAATAAAGACTGCTTGTTTCCGGATTTGAATAACGGAAGAATTTTACCCATTTTCCATGCAGTAGGGACAACAGACGTCGAGAGAGATTTCTGAAAGATAATGGTGAGATATCGACTAGTCCATAAGGAGTATCTAGCGAGGAATTCATTGTCAATATCGTCAGGACTACCTTTTTTCTTTGGATCGAGCTTTAAAATGAGATTCAACACACCCTGGTTTGAAACAACAATGTCATCAATGGAGCTGCTAGTCTGCCCTGTAAAATGAGGAACATCGGAGTTATCAAGAGTGAAAACGGATTTAAAGTAATCATTAAATGAATTTGCAATCAGAGTGGCGTCACTTGTTACTATGTCATTTATTTCAAATGTATCAGTGGTGGATTCCATTGGTAGCACAGACTTCCAAAATTTACGTGGATTGTTTCTCAGCAATCCCGGGAGTGTAACTTGAAAATAAAAATC
This sequence comes from Hyalomma asiaticum, assembly GCA_013339685.2. NCBI lineage: Eukaryota > Metazoa > Arthropoda > Arachnida > Ixodida > Ixodidae > Hyalomma > Hyalomma asiaticum. Next base: position 74,286,499 of record CM023488.1, on the reverse strand, counting down.
ACGAGCGGCAGTAGTTTTGCTTCGAAGTTCCTCCTTTAGGGCAGTGAATTGTGCAGCAACAACAGCGTCACTAGTGCGTCTAGTACGCCGCATACGCCCAAGTCGTCGCGAAAGGTGCAACATTTCCCGTGTAATCCAAGGCAGCTCTGGATTCGTCTTTTGTTTTTAACGGAACAAAACGCGTGATGCACGTTGTAACAAGATCACTAAAAAATTTTGTTAAAGTGTGAACATCCTCAGAAATACTAATTGTTTCGAATTGGCTGAAAGAAGTGCTAAGTGTATCAATGATACCAGTATCATCAGCATTGCTCATATTGCGAAAAGTAGAATAAATGTATCGGGCTTTCGGTACAGGACAAGAGATAGATACAAAAACGGCTTTATGATCAGAAATACCCTCTACAACAGTGCACTCATAACCATAATCACTGACTCTGGGGCTGAAAAAAACAAGATCTAAGATTGCTGTGCCTCTTGTGGCGTCACTGACTATTTGTTTTAGGCCGGACGTCAGTGAAAAGTTTAGTGTCTCACGATACAGCTGGGAAGCGTGAACTAGCGGTGAAAACAATGTCCAGTTCATATCGGGGACATTAAAATCACCCATACATATTAGATTTGGCGAATGAGGAGCTATTTCTTGGACGAATGCACTCAAGGAAACCAAATAGTCCTTGATTAGGTTAGGTGGACGGTAAAAGACACCAACAACAAAAGTCAATTTATCAAAATAAACTTTACACCAAACTGATTCAGTTTGAGACGGAGCATCGAGCACAGAAAATTTTAAGTCGGACCGTAAGTATAAAGCAACGCCACCACCTCTTCCATTGGTGCGATCGGTTCTTATGACATTAAAGTCCGGCAACGATATCTCGGCATCAGAGATTTCGTTATGAAACCATGTTTCTGTGACGCCAATGACATGGGGAAAGTAGGATAAAGTTAGTGACAAGAAATCAGGAAACTTGTTGACTAAACTTCTTGCATTGATATTTAAAATACGAAGGTTATCGGGGAAATCACGGAGGCGTCAACAAGAACTGGGAGTAGTAGCCGAACGAGATGCCATTTCACTAGTATTTTGATTACTAGACTGAGAAATCGTGTTAGACTGCGCGTCCCAGTTGTAGCGTATGTTATCAATGAACACGTGGTCATAAACAATGCGCACGACAGAACCGCTGTTGCGATGGGTTCTGGTTGCCTCCCATAGCTTTCGTCTGATAAAATGTACGTTGTTCGAGTAGTCTTCAGAAATGCGTTGGTCGGAGCCTTTTAGTTTGGAAGCGTTTTTAAGAATATGAACTTTCTCACGAAAGTCCAGTAACTTCAAAATGATAGGACGGGTGCGGCCTGTATGACGTCTGCCTAACCTGTGACACCTTTCGATTTTTGGACAATCTATGCTCAGTGTTCCCGTGAAAAATTTTGAAACGACGTTGGTCAATGCTCTATTATCATCATCTGGAGACTCGGAAATTCCGTGCAGAATCAAATTATTACGGCGCAGTATATTCTCTAGATCATCGTTCTGAGCCGTGAGCGTAATCACCTTCTCATTAAGAGCACAAACTGAGCGTTTTAAATCGTCTACCATATCTTTAGGTACGTTAGACGCTGCACTGGACGACTCTAGAGCATTAAGACGTGACTTAACAGCTTCGAAGCACGAATTTACGGAAGAATGAAGTACAGCAATATCCTGTTTTATTTTGTTTTGTCCAGAAAGCAGAGTGGAAAACATGGCAGAAACGGAAGGTTCATTGTCAAAGGATGTCACAACACTATCTGCACCACACAACGCCGTACGGTGACACCGTAGATACAACAGCTCCAGTGCCAGGATTATTATTAGAAATACCCTTACCACCCCTAGGCCCAGGGTTTAGCTCAACGTCTCCACTCAAGCCTAGGCAACTCACACAGTACGCAAGCTGAACATAGATGGAAACAAATAGAGAAACAACAGTTTGTGGGCAATAAAGCAGCAGCAAGAAACGGTTATTTGAATGGATACATCGTGCATTGTCCAAATAACATACCTGCACAATAAAGAAGCACCGCGTGAGCATTGTGCTGTCGCTGCTGCCGCCTTGCCCACTGAAGCTGTGCTGTGGCTGGGAGCCTTTTATATCCGTTGCTGATGATGTCGCAAAGGTAGGCTTGGCGATGATTTGATGACTCGATTGATATTCAGCGTGGACACTTGGGAACGGCGCAGGCGCAATGGTTGGACCAGGGCGATCTTTTGGCAAAGGGACCGGAAGGGCAGACTGCATGCATCTGCGGTGATCGGCCTGTTGATTTGCGCCAGTGGACGCGTTCCAAACCGCCACGCTGTCCTGGCAATGTACCGGGGAATCCACGAGGCTGGTCAGAAACTGCACAATAAAGAAGCACCGCGTGAGCATTGTGCTGTCGCTGTTGCCGCCTTGCCCACTCCATCTATGTATAGGTTTTCTAGTTCTTGAAACTGCTTCAAGGGGTCGGCTGTCAGGCTCTGAAACAACAGATTCGCTCGTTTCACATTGTGAAGCACTGCTGCAAGAAAAATCAAATGGACGTGGTTCCGAGTGTCACTGTACATGTTCCGAAGAACACGCGTATTGTAGCTGCAGCTGTCGATGCTTTGAAAAAAACTTCTGCAGGCTCTCAAGTTGATCCAAAATTCTTTCGATGCAATCGAACATTGCCAACCACCTTGTTGGAGATAGAGACAGGAGCTTTGGTGGCTCTACCTTGTCGGCGTCTTCCAGCATACTGTTATACAGTGTGGGCAAAGTAATTGAGATTCTCGGACCATGTACTCGAGCACTGAAGGCATTGTCTGCGGCAACGAGGTCTATAGCGAGCGGCACATGCACTTTACTAAAATCATATCTGGATTCCCTTCCCTGAGCCGGCTCCACAGAGAGTTGTGCTCTCCGCACATCGAGTTTGCACCATCTGTCGCTATTCCCGCACAGTCTTTAAGGCTGAACCCGTGATCAGACAATACGTCCACGACACACTGATGCATCACTTCTGCTGTTCCATTCGCTACTTCTTTCAAGTCGAGGAATGTGTCGGAGATGCAGTTCGTTTCAGAGTTGTGAAAGCGAACAGAAACACACAGCTGTTTTGTGTTGGAGACATCCGTAGATTCATCTAGCATTAAGGAGTACCCCGGGGCTTCCTTCACCATTTTGTCCAGCTTGTGCTTGAAGTGTGGTGCCAACACATTCTTTATGACAGCTGCACACTTGGTACGGTGCATCCGAAACATTCCATCAAATTCTTCTTGCAGAATTTCACCAAGTTCATCAACCACACTTACAGAGGCTTGTGTAGCGGTGAACAATGGTATTCGAACTTCCCGCCTTGCTTGGTCAAAATTTGGCTTGCTAACCTGAGCCAAGAACTGCTTGAGCTGCTGTGGGGCAGGCACAACATAGTCTTTGTGCTTCTTAGAATCGGCGTGCTTTAGGAGGTCCGTGTAATGAGGCCTCAATACACAGTTGCAGTATTTGCACTTCACCGCTTGTCCATGTTCTGTCGGCGATATCCAGTCTGGAAAACATTTCGAAGTGAACAAATCAAGAAAACGTAATGGCTTAAGTGAACAAGCTCTGTTTAGAAAAAAAAATAATAAAACCACTGCGGCAATGATTTCATGCAACTTGGCCAAATAACAAATTCCGTCGTTCACTTTACATCATAAAACAAGCCATGTATGGCCTGTGTCAGTATTGGCAATGCCCGTAGACTGTCAATCCATCAAACGGATTTGAGGAGAACCCTCCGGAGGAGGGTTAGCAGACGACAAAATGGCCGCCCTGGTGCCGCTGCCCTGTTCATGTGTGCTAGCCCGATTGTTAACGCGTTGGTGAGAAGAGCAGAACACGACAACCTCGGATGTTTTGCGCAGCAGTGAATAAGTCTGGATCCCGTAACGTGATAAAACTATTATTTCTTGCAGGACGCGACGCTTTCGTGAAAATACTTCACGTTCCTCAGGCAAGCCACGTCAGCCACGCCAATGAAAGCCCACACCGTACATGTCCCAACCCCGCGAGATTTATGAAGCTGCATAGTAAGTGAAGTAGTATTGTCTGAACTTTTCTGTAGAAATTAACGCTGCTTTATTATCCGTTGGTGTTCTTTTAGTACAGGATCGAAGCCCATAACATTGCATGCGGGGGAGTCACGTGGGCTCGCAGTCGCCTCATTAAGCAGTATGGGCGCCGTCGCAATGGAAAGCCTTACATTAAAATAGCACGCTTTATCTTTGGTTAGGAAAGCGCTGTCATGAATCTTTGTGGTGAGTGTTCAGTCATCCGCGGGGCCGTGTTCGTCCCATATGCACTCGGGCCAAGTACAGATCGACCATGTCGCGGGGTGTCCTCAGCAGCCGCATTCCGGTAGAGAGTAAACGTGATTGACCGATTGTATTCGTTCATATCCACGTTAGTGAAACCCAGCTGGGCAAACTTGATTCATAGTCCTGGTCAGTACATTGTCTTTTATTAGCCGTGCGTCACTTTAAAGTGGCGAAACATGCAGTCGCGGCAAGCCGGGCCGCTGTCTTTCTAAACTTCACCAGTACCGTCCGAACGCCGTTATTGTTGGGAAATTCTTCGATGCTGCGAAAAGTATGCGTATGCGTGCTTGAATTTCGAGATTCATATTTCTGTGTGCTGAACATGGAACACCCAAGAGACATGTGCATGGCTAAGTCTGAGCGTGACTGTTCGATTGTCACATCGCATCGCAGTTTTTCCCAGATGCGGACATCCGCCATAGGAAGGCTGCTGGCACCTGCTTATGTCTGCGGTAGCTGCATCCGCGACATAATGACACAGATTAGTTGTGCAAAGGCGGTTGAAACAGCTGTAATAGTGCACTAACATCTGTAAGGAAATATCGAGGTATATGTTACTAACTTCAGAAAGCAGCATGCTTAAACTCTGTGGTTGTGTTCATGACTAGGATGTGTATTGTGCATGTAAAGTACGTAAAATTTGGCAGCCTTGCTTTCATTCCTTATATATGTATACATGCTTTCATTTAATAAAGCCTTTGCAAGAGAGATTACTGGAAGTTTGTTCTGATTACCTTGCATGAGTGCACACAAAATATACAGCCCTTAATCAGGCACATCTGTTCAAAGCTTTATCAATAAAATCATTGGCTTCTCTAAACCTATTGCTTGGCTTTTGTTTTGCTTCATTTAACACAGCCTCTCAAGAGAGCAGGCTTTGAAAACTTTACACAGCTGCACCATGTCCTGGCTTTTTGTGATTACTCGTATAATATTCAGATCATTAAGTGACCAAGGAGTACAGCACTCCTCGCTAACGACTGTAGAAAGAACGCATATGTACTTTGAGATGCCCACCAAACTAATCAAATTAACATGTTAGGAGGAATTCGCTTCGATTATGGCACCACTCACAGACCTCCTTCGCGGAGACGCCAACCTTTCTGCATGGTCGCCGGCTTGCGATCGTGCCTTTGTGACCCTACGTAAACTTCTCACAACGCCTCCGATACTGCGCCATTTTGACCCTACTGCTGCCACGGAACTCCACACGGATGCCAGCGGTGTCGGTCTCAGTGCTGTCCTCGCGCAGCGAAAGCCCGGTTACCAAGAATATGTTGTTGCCTACGCAAGCTGCACTCTCACGAAGGCTGAAGCGAATTATTCAGTCACAGAGAAAGAATGTCTTGCGATCATTTGGGCCATTACAAAATTTCGGCCATACCTGCATGGCCGGCCTTTCGATGTCGTTACTGATCACCACGCTCTTTGCTGGTTGTCGACCCTCAAAGATCCGTCTGGTCGTCTCGCCCGATGGGCTCTGCGCCTGCAAGAGTACGACATCCGTGTCGTCTACCGATCAGGAAAGAAGCACAGCAATGCCGACGCTCTTTCTCAGTTGCCAGTCGACAGCGTCATTGCCAGCCTCTCCGCCATTGACAGCTCATTTCCGCTATCTACTTCAATCGACATGTCTTTGGAGCAGCGCAAGGATCCTTGGACTGAATCATTGATACGTTACCTGTCTGATCCTTCAGCAAGCCCTCCATCTCGAGCTCTACGCCGGCAAGCTTCCTATTTCGCCATCAGAGATGGAATCCTTTATTGCCGCAATTACGAACCAGATGGGCGCAAATGGCTTCTCGTCATACCGAGACAGCTCCGCGCAACTATATGCGCCGCTTTCCATTCTGATCCTCAGTGCGCACACACTGGTCTCTTCAAAACTTACGCCAGACTGCGCCTCAGATTTTATTGGTGCGGCATATACACCTTTGTGCAAAAGTACATTCGATCCTGCACAGAGCGCCAGCGCCGTAAGCCTGGTCCTTGCCACCCTTCTGCGCCAATGCAGCCTTTGCCGTGCCCATCACGCCCATTTGACCAGATTGGCATAGACCTATACGGACCCCTGCCATACACTGCTGCCGGAAATCGATGGGTTATTGTGGCTATCGACCACCTCACGAGGTACACGGAAACTGCTGCCCTCCCATCCGCGACCTCTCGTGACGTTGCTTCTTTCCTTCTCCACCGCTTCGTTCTTCGTCACGGCGCTCCGCGCGAACTCCTGAGCGACCGAGGCCGCGTCTTTCTCGTCGATGTTGTCGAAAAGCTACTTGCTGAATGCCGTATTATTCACCGCTGCACCACCGCCTATCACCCGCAAACAAACGGGCTGACCGAGCGCTTTAACAGAACTCTTGGCGACATGATTTCGATGTATGTCGCCTCCAACCACATTGACTGGGACGTCATTCTCCCATATGTAACGTACGCCTACAATACGGCGCCTCAAACGACTACCGTCTTTTCCCCTTTCTTCTTACTTTATGGCCGAGAACCGTCATCGCCGATCGACACTATCCTGCCTTACCGTCCCGACTCATCCGAGGCCACCCCGGTTTCCGAAGCCGCCCGATATGCAGAAGAATGTCGCCGACTAGCTCGCTCCCACACCACCCAACAACAAGCATTGCAGAAGTTTCGCCGCGATGATGGCCTGCCAGACCGGCAGTTCCCGCCTGGCGCTCTCGTTTGGCTGTGGGTGCCCTCCACTTCTACGCCAGGTGTCACCCCGAAGTTTGCGTCGAAGTATCACGGCCCTTACAGGGTCCTGCGGCGAACTTCTCCCGTCAACTACCTCGTCGAACCAGTCACACCCACCACGGACATGCGCCGTCGCGGCCGCGAGACTGTGCACATAGATCGTCTGAAGACATATCATGAACCGCTTGTTCTCACGGCGCCTTAGCCCGCGGGAGTGGCTCCGTCTCCAGGGAGGGGGAAAGATGTAGTGAAGAAGCCGGATCGCCAATGCTGCACTAGTGGGGCGTGAGCTGAACGTGATTTGCCGCCCTTGTTAGTTAAGCCTAGACGCCATCGTGTCTGCCAGTCGGTGCCGACCTCGTCATCCACAACTGCGGTTGGGTTGAACTTCCTTATCACACATGGTTTATTTCCTCTGTGTGGTGTTGCTGTTTACCAATTATACGTACGCTTCCATATCACCAAACGCTGCAAGCTTTCCTACCTAACCTTGCACTTCACTAGAAAGTGTCCCATCTTGTACTATTCCACAACTTCTCTGATGTATCTCCCCGGACTCCCAACATTATGCCAGCCTTTCACCATCCGAACTTCACCAACCATGACAAGGCCGTGCATCCTTCTCCAGCCCAAGCCACTACTCACTTGTTCTTTGTGTGAACCTCAAGAGAGTCGAACGACCTTCCTGCTTCAGCTGTGCTTCATGAGAACCCTTTTGAGATGACATCTTCTGACTTGGTCAGTGACCGTATATCATCGAGAAGTCTCGTTATTTTAAACATGTTATCAAGGAATCAACCTATGTTAAATGAAATGTACACACCCATCCCTCATGTAATGCCCCCCCACCCGGGGCCTTTGAGGTATCAAAAATAAGTAATCCACTGCAGTAAAGAACAAATGAAATGACCTAACTAGTTAGCTTGAGTTTCTAACACTTCAAGAAATGTTGTTATAGAAACCTTATTTACTGTGAGGATGAAGTGTGCAGTACAGTGGAGCACTGGCAATGATGGGGACCAAATGGGAAATAAACAGGGACAACTGATATGGCAGCTTACTGTCACATTTCCTTGTTAGATTGGCACAGCTTATGAGGATCCTGTTGCCGTGGCAGCCACAGTGCGACACTATGCCATGACGGTAGAGTTCACTGAATTTCTATCTCCATGTGTACCATGGCTTCTGCATGAGCCAAAGCCACCATTGATGGCTTCCCTGCTGTCCATGGCACTATTGGTAGACCAGTTACCTTGATGCCACTCAGCCTTTCTCAACAATGGATTATGTGCAAGAGCCACGCTAAGCTATGTGCCCTCTGGGGGCGCCATCCATGGCTCTTTGGTCGCTGAATTGCAGCCTAAGGACACCTTTCAGGCTCATACCTCTAACAAAGCATGCCTAAATAGACAGCACAAACTATAGGACTCAAAAAGGCACAAGGCAAACACAGTGCTGAACTGAAAACGAAAGGTTTGTTTGAAGCGTTAGTAATTTTAGAAACACATGGTGTCATACATCATCAATGAGTGCAGGCCACTGTGATGTTACACTGGTTGCAGTGCTCGATTGTTGGCCTGGAAAGCTTCAGGCTCAGTGCAGCCTATGGCACTCGCGTCTTCATGGTGGTAGATCGCTGCAGTTCCGTCTACTGCACAATATCAGCACATGTTAAAGAACCTCAGATGATTGAAATTTGTGAAGCACTCCACTACAGCATGCCTCATAATCATATCTTTGTTTTGGCATGTAAAACCTTGGCAATTATTAAAATCTGTGCAACATTTACCTCCCACATGGTTAAAATTTCGCTATCACAACTGTAGAATTACCTTACATATTCTGCAAGTTTTGGCAGACCATACTCAAAATAAAAAAAAACTGCTCTTTACGTAATGATGGCATCAGCTAGACATCTTCTGCAAGCTTTGGAAAAAACGAACTGCAGCTTCTGTGAGTAACGGTAGCGTTTAGACACATTCCTAGCCGCACCCAACAGAAATCAGCTGTGCCTTCCATTCAGGATTAGTTCCTGCCCATCCAGCTTGACACAAGTTAGATTCATTTCTTTGAGAAGCTCAATAATGGCAATGGCCAAAAATTTTCTCAAGCAAATTTTGTAGCAGAAAAAATTATGGTGTAACGGCTGCCCTATGTTCCATAGCAGGCTGCCAACACATGAAAAATAGAATCACACCTGTTTATTTATTTATTTATTATTATTATTATTTATTTATTTATTATTATTAACAGGTTTATAAATAAACCTGTTAATTCATTTTATTATAGGTTTTATTATATATACACTACCAAATTAAATAATGACAAGAATAAATAATAGCTGGTTTAGCCTTAGAGCCACACTAAGATGACAAGGGGAGTGTACCAGAACACTTCTTCACATGCAACAAACAGTAGGGTAACACGACAGAGAAGACCCTGAAAGCACTCTTTCTAAAAATGTCCACGCAGACATGACAGAAGTATGGCCTTCAGTCAGCACCAAACTTTCCAAATAGGCACAAAAGGCACAGTATGAACTCCATATTTACAGTATGAACTCCATATTTAAACTTCATAATGTCATGTTCATAGAACACCAAGAATCTGTAACTTCTCCACAAGGCAAGGTATTTATCCATTATTTCAATAAACCTCTCACGCAAAAGAAGACTTGGGCAATCAATTGATATTGTAGGCACCAGTGGTCACATCCACATGAAGTTTATTAAGAATACAGCTTCCAAACTGAGCCACGACAAAGTGGCTGCAGGCACTGCTGGCAGACAACTGCGGAAAGTCTTGTTTATTGTGCAAACAAATGGAGGGTAATGTTCCCCAGACAAGGCTGGCACATAGAAAACGATGTCTAGATGCAAGAAATAGGATATTGGCACTTGTTTTGAGATGCCGCAGAGAGGACGCTATCCTGGACTTGGTTAGGAATAGAACTAATTAGATGTTTATCTCCAAAAATATGTTTACCCTCTCACCTAGAGCAACCCTGAGCGTTAAAAGCTCGGCTCTGTTTTAGCAATAAGCATTTATTTCATTCATTCATCTGTTCTCCCTTCAAGGACTGAATTTGAGTAGCCACATGTTTTTCAAAACCCCTTGACTTTACTTGTGGTACCACCACTCCTTTCATGTGGGTTCTCTATGATAGAACCAACTTGCAATCCTCATGCTTAACCAATTCCTAAGTTTTCAGTGCAAGGTGTTGCTTGTTCCTTCGGGCTGAAACAGCACGCACTCTCATAAAAACACAAGATTGGCAGCAAACAAAGCTGCCCCAACACCCTGATTACATGAAGGCCATACCACGAGTACAAATGCACAGAGATACTAACTCTGGCTCTTAAAGGAAATGTTTCTAAGCCATATATGGCAACTTTTACAGCTGTGGGACCCAGAAAAAAGATATTGCTCAAATGCACATAATTACGCATAACAGCAGTGACAAAATACCATCTTATTTGCTCACAAATGCACACTGGATCTGACCAGCTTTATTTATTTTATTTATTTATTTACTTATTTATTATTGTACCCTCAGGGCCCAATGGCATTACAGAGGGGGTGGGTACATGATTTACAAATAATCAAGAACATTCAAGCCTATAAGGCTTGAATGCCTTTCTCCAGTCTATGATCACAGAGATTTGAGAAAAACAGGAGATGCAGTGGCATCTTCAAACTACAATTCTCTTGGTTATCGCTTTCAAGGTCCTGTGTGACAGCAAACGCTATCCTGTACTATCTTAAGGGCCGCAGTTTGGAGCAGTTCCTTGCACTTGTGGCATGGATGTAGCAGTTTTACCAAAATGTGGCAGATTGGAGCAGTTGTAGCAGCTTTCCCATCACTGCAAGCGGTGCTGCTTAAACATTATGCTCAAGATCTGGACATTTACCTCCAGCAGAATGGCTGGCATCCCTTCCTTAAATATCGAAATCAGAAGTGTTTTTTGTTTTCCAATGAAACTGTTGGATGTGCTTCAGGCGAAAAGTTGTCACACAGCTCAGATGTACCTGAAGGCCTGGCAGCAGTGAATCTACAATCAGCATACATACGCAATTCAACATTTGTCTGTTACAATACACTCTGTCAGTACATCTAAAAGGTGCAACATGTAAACACTTGTCTTTTCACATAAGCACGCAGTATTTACACACAATATAGAAACCTATTACATTTAGATAGAGGCAATGTCAACATAGCGTTGTAGATTTTAAAAACATGGTGTGTATAACACCAAATTAAAGCACTTCAGTAAACATGGCTATGATGCACGATATGATCAAATGCGGTGTAAAGAAACCCTGAGTACAAAATAGATATCACAGTAAATAATGTGAAATGTGTGATAACATTTTCATTTGTGTAATGCGTGCATAATCTGCTGTATATGAAACCCTGAGTACAAAACAGATATCGCAGTAAATAATGTGAAATGTAGGACAATATTGTCACTTGTGTAATGCGTATTCATTCAGACTTTGCAAAAATAGCCTCTACCTTGTTTGTACCATCTGGCCTGTAGTATCCCAGCCAAGGAGAAACCTGGGTGCACTAAAAATCTTATATTAGTCACTGTATCGCTACTCGTTCTAGTGTATGCTTCAGCAGTCTCTTGTTGACACGATTTTCCATATCCTGTGGCAAAGTTGCCACAAGACTTGTCAAAAAGCATTTCAGACATTGTGCTCCCAAGAATTGCTGTCCACCACGGTGGTACGCTGGTTACGGTGCTTGACCGCTGACCCAAAGGACATGTGTTCAATCCGGGTCGTGGTGGTCCCCTTTTTGGTGGAGGCGAATATGGTAGAGGCTCGTGGACTGCTAGTTTCCAGTGCACGTTAAGGAACCCCACATGGTCACAATTTCCGCAGCCCTCCACTACTGCATGCCTCGTAATTATATCACAGTTTTGAGACATAAAACCCTAGCAGTTATTACATTATCGCAACAATTCATCTCCTTGGGAACAAATGTAAAGTAGGTATGGCATCTGCTCCCTCATATGCTCTCCAACTCCCACTATATGTTGAAACAAGGCCACAAGACAGTTCACCATGGTTGTATACTGGTTATGGTCGTCAACTGCTGACCTTAAAAATGTGGATTTGCTCTTGGCCACAGAAGTCACTTTTTTGATGGAGGCAAGATTGCTAGGGGCCCGAGTACTGTCTGTTATCGGTATATGTTAAAGAACCCCAAGTGGTCATAATTTCTGGAGCCCTGCACTGCGATGTACCTCACGATCATATCATGGTTTTGGCACATAAAACCCCAGCAATTCACAAGGCAAGGCAACAGTCTCGGGCACAAGGCAAGGCAACTGTCTTATCTCTATAATCGAACGAAACATTCTCAAAATAAAAGTGCACCTTTTTTTTAGACGTCATCCTTTTTAAGACCCATATATTACACTTTTTCTAGCATACTGAAAGGCTACATCATGCCGCTGCAGTGTTACAGTGGTTACAGTGCTCTGCTAATAACCCAAACAGCACGGGTTCAATTCTGGCAGCGGCGGTCACTTATTCGATGGAGGCAAAAATGGTAGATGCCTGTATACGTGCATTGTCAGTGCACGATAAAGAATCGAAGGTGGCTGAAACTTCCGGAGCCCTCCACTACGGTGTGCTTCATAATCATGACTAGGTTTTGGCATGTAAAACCCAAGTAATTATTATTGTCAAAATCCTCTCACATGGTTATACAGTAAAACCTCGTTATAACGAAACCGGATATAACGAACTATTGGATATAACGAAGTAATCGCAATTCCCCTTGAAATCCCTATAGATGAAATTGATATTGGTTATAACGAACTAATGGTTATAACGAAGTAATTACCACTCCCCCTTCAACTTTGTTATAACGAGGTTTTACTGTATTTACACTAACATAACAGCGGCATCAGCTAAACAGTGTCTCCAACGACTGGCAGACTGCAGTCAAAATAAACAAATTGGAATATACATAGGCTTGTTCATTTTCAGGTTCCATATTTTTTCAAGTTCGGTGGATAAAAATTGAGTGCTATTTTCTGAAGTGATATTCTGGGAGAAATTTGGTTTTTTGTTAAACCATTCCGAAATTAAGGTTTTTTTCTTGTTACATTTACAAGTTTTGAATTTACAAATGACATCTGTAGAGTGTCCATATTGCTGCACACAGCCTCTGAAATGAACTATGTTTCACTGAAGTGCACTTAAGTCAACAAGGTGTAACTTTGTTGTCCTGAGATAGTGTAGCTGGAGCGTGTGTGTACTGCAAACACCATGCAGCATAAAAAAAATAGTAAGTCGGTGTGGAGCATTCGAATTTGAGGAGAAATCGGGCTTAAACTGATTTACATGAGGACGGATAACCCTAAGTACGATACCAATGAGACCAACTAAACAGCTTCTGCCAGCTTTGGCAGAAGATGCTTAAAGTAAACGAACTGCAGTTTCCGCACGAGTTTGTCAATGTATTCATTGCAGCGCTCTACAACAATTATAAGTGGCTCAACCTTCGAATATATCAGAAAGTGAGTGACACTCAGGTTCATCAAGAACATGCCTAGCTGCACTTGTGAGTAATAACTGTGCCTTCGATTCAGTATTACTTTGTGACCATCCATCTTGATATAGCTTAGCTTTTTTTTCTTTAACAAGATCTGCTGCCTTGACATATTGCCCGAGAACAGGACTTTTCACCTCTAGCAGAATAGCTGGGACACCTTCCTTGAAGGTTACGCCATCTGGGCTGTATCCCAACCATGGAAGACTGGGGTGGACAACAAATCCTACATTGAAGACCTCATTGCCGGTCATTTCAGTGTAGGCTGCAGCGGCAGCTTGCTCACATGATTTTCCATATCGTGTGGCATAGTGCCACGAAACTTGTCAACAAGCATTCTTGATACTTTGTCCTCCCAAGAATTGTTTTCCTTGGGAACAAACATGAAATACGCATGGCACCTGCTGCCTGTAATGCGCAGCTTACGTTCTCGGTGCCACTTCGTGTTGTCTTGTGACCTTGTTTCAACACAAAGCCTTAAAGATTCCCTAAAATCCACTGCTACATTATCACAATAAAAATTCCTTTCTTTTTCTGTGAGGCAGCTTTCTGTGAACCTGTAGATCACACACTTTGTAGCATCTTTAAAAGCGACATCGTGAAACAACATCGATGTGTAAGGCACCACCATATCACTACTACAAATGTGCTGCAGTAGTTGGTGCTCAATGGTCAGCTCTAAGTGGGTTGCGGCAGCATTCCTTTGCTGCTGCCTCCCTTGGATGTGCAGTGCTAGCGCGCTTTCCGGCAGGCGTTCAACAAGTCGCTGCCTTATCCGTTCTCTGGCTTCCTATGTAAGGTGGAGGCCTGGGAGGGCCTGCACGTGGCAGAGGTCTTGCAGCTCACGTGCTTCGTACATTGGAGCTGCCTGCAGCTTTCCCCATGCCTGTTTCAGGTCGGTGCAGGTTAGGGGCTCCAAGTTCTGGATGCCGGTCCTGCAAATAAAGTAATAAGTACGAGTTTGTTGTTTTTCTAAACCTTCCTAAATGCCCTAAATGTCCATATTCTGTTTTAGGAAAACATGGGGAATACAAGAGATTGTATTTAAGACGATGAGAAAAATGAGAAGATGAAAGCAGGAGGTGATATTTTGACAAGCGCACTCAATGAAATGTTAGCTCCTGCTTTCATCATTTCATTTTGGCTCTTGTAGGTTCTGTTTCGACATATGCAACAATTTAGCAATAAGTTTATTCATGCTCCTGTTTTGCCAGCTCTAGAAGCTTTGAAGCAATTCATTTACCTATGCAAAAGGAGGATATGATACCAAGATGTTGGGACTGCTTTCATGCCACTGTCCTAACTTAGAAAGCAAAGATATTGTGAGCAGTTTCGTTTGTAAGCATATCCCTGTATTACAGGAAGTTATTGCTCCTTCTTTGAGTGCTAAGCTGACATGTTGTATTTTGAATTAGACTGAATGAGCATAGAAGGGTTTAGGAGGGAGAGAAAGTGTACTTGCCCATTCACAAGCAACATCATCGCCGCTAGATGTTTGCAGCGCTCCGAGTTCCCAGCCTTGCACGAGCAGTGGCCCTAGGAGAACAAAAGGATGGTAAACACGAAAACTGAGGCGGAGGGGTTATAGCTTTACACATTACTTGTGGTACTTAGTGATGAATCATAACGAAAAAAAGGCATGAAGTAAAGAGCTGCACTCCTACAGTTTTATCTCAACTGCCTTCCAAATTCTGTGTGCACTACATGAATGACCAGAAGTAACTGGAAGTAACTGACCCAAACATTTTAAACTGATTTTAGAGACGTTGTAATGGTAGATCTAAAAGCATTGGCATAGGAAGAAAATGCAAATGTAACAATTTGAGGGTAGTGAACCACTCTGGGGATAAGATTTGCAGTGCCATGTCAGCAGGGCTCTGGTGCTCCTCAAACATTTGCAGTTTTAGAGTCCCTGCATCTGAAGTAAGAAATTCCTCCATGAACACCTCAAGAACTGCCTTCTTTTGAATCACTAAATTCACGTTTGCCTTCTACATGGTGTTGCTCTTACTGTGATATGAGGTATTTAAAATTGACAGTTGTGTAAGAAATTTTACCTGATCATCTAAATAAGTTACACTTACAGTTGCTCACATGTTCGCCGAGTTGCAAGAATAAAGATAGGGTGCCCACTCCATTTAAGAGTTAGGTTACTACATCAGTTAATTTTTTTTTTCACTCAGATATTTTGAAACTACTAGTTGCAGATACACAAATGCTGACTCTAAAGCTATGCTGCACACAGCGGCACGAATATTTTCCCCAAAAAGTCGTGGGCATACATCAGCTCAGTAACATATCATTTGCACAACATTTAAGTAAGACAGGGCACACGGTTAAACAATTAGTTTTAGACTACGAATATTTAAAGGGCAACTCCGGCAGTTTTTTTACCATGTTCTGATATCAATGTTTTTCAATGGTACTGACAGTTCTGTAACAGCCAGGGTAGTTCAGTTTGCCCAGAAACGCGCCAATAACTTATTTAAACAAACGAAAGGCGTGTTCAAACCGAAACGAGCAGATGCTTCGCATAGCGTATGCGATGACGTCACAGCCTCCTCGCCATCAGAAATATAGAGCTGGTGCCAGAAAAAAGCCAATGTCGAGGTCATTCAGCGGTGTATTGAGTTATGCCAGCTTTTCTGAACATGACAGCGACGATTTGAGCGCTGAGCTATCACAGGTTTGCTTTTGACGGCCCGCTGGCTCGGGTAGGGAGCGTTGAAGGTGATGACGTCAAAAACAGAGGGCGGCCCGCGCGGGAATCCGCTAAAAAATTTTGCATTGATTTACAAGCAAACGAAATCAGCTAAAACCGCCTGACTTGGCATATAATATTACAATACCAAGGAGAATATATAACCAAAATTTCATTGAGATCAGTGGACAGTGAAAAATCGTCGGAGTTGACCTTTAAGATTCACGGATGAATTTTTGCACTCTTAGAATGTGCAATTCTACCATTCAAAACGCGTCTTGAGTCATTAACTGAAACAAAAGCTTCATTGAGCTGACCAGCGAAGAAGTCGCTAGTCATCTGACCCATTCCTCCCATTGGTCAGAATTCTTGATTCGACTGTTCGGACAACGAGATTGCTACTGCAGTCCATGCGTACTGCTAAACTTGACGTATGCGGCAAATAAGCTGCGCATCATACCGACATACCTTGATAGTACCGTCCAAGCTGTAAGCGAACTCCAGTTCATGAGGCTTGTTTTGCACGTGCGAGGTCTGCACGCACAGTCCCTGAACCGTCAGTAAAGTTTCAGTGCAGGTCTTCACGCCACAACAAATGATGTGCCGGGCTTGCAGCACTGCTTCGCCTTCTGTCAGGCTCCGAAGCCTTGTGTCCACGGTGTCCACGGCTCCGATGTGGCTCACGATGTCGCTGAGTGATAATTCCTCGGCGAACGGAATCGTCATGGTGCCGCACGCGCATCAACAGACAGACATCGACCACGTGCAGAAATCTGAAACTATGTTGTAGTGAGCAGACGATGTGACCAGTAGGTTTTTGCCAATTTCGTTTTCAGAGTTTGTGGCCGTCCCTTATTAAGCAGGGGTACTGCTCAGCGTCCAAGCTAAACTATTTCTCAACAATTTGCGGGCGGAAGTCAAGGCTAAGCTCACCTCGCATTTTGTTCACCCTGTCAATGAGATTTACGAGAGCCGTCGATTTCACCGCCGAGTACAACAACAAGGGGACCAGGTGGGCGAATTCTTTACCGCACTTCGGAATCTTGCCAAGCGTTGTGGGTACAACAACGCCGAGGTCGAAGACCGACTTGTGCGAGACAAGTTTGTCGTTGGATTGCGGGACGAGACGCTGTCGGATCACTTGTGCCGATGTACTAAACTTTCGGCAGATGAAGCGTTGTGCTATAGTGGCACTATAGTTGTGCCAAGCGCGTATTCATGAAGAAGCCGAAAAAGAACGTCTATCCCGCGCAAGTCTCAGCGAGAGCGGGGCCTTCGACAGCTTAAAGGGACACTGAACAGGTTTTGAATTCGCGAATTTATTGCGAATTCGGTATCCGCGACCTCTTACAACATGCCTACGGAGGTTTTTTTCGCGATGTTCGATTAAACAACGGCGCTATTCGCCTGGTGTGCGACCGATGGCGGCGCTGCGAACGGCGCCTGTATGACGTCAGAGCGGGGATTCGCGCGCTTTCGTCTGCTACGTAGGCCCAGCGCCGTGTTGAAGCCACCGTTGCGGTAAATCTCAACAAAAAAGCAGTTCATTTGGTTATCTCGCGTATGGTGGCTATACTGACGCTGTTCGAACAACCGTGGGTCTGCTTTTAACGTTCATTTAGAACTACGGCTCTTTGTTTTTTAGAACTGCGGCCGCTTGTCTCCGCGGCGAGTGCTGCGCAATGGTGAAGTACTGCTCTGTGCCTCAGTGTACTTCGTCCGCTCGTGAAAGAGGCGTTAGCTTTAACTACTATCCTAAGGACCCAAAGCTGAAGAAGAAGTGGATGGTCAAGCTCAGAATGGGAAAGCGCCCCACGCCTTCATCGACCGTGTGCAGCAAACACTTCGCGGACAGTGACTTCTGCTACCCACCGTACGCGCCACTCTTCGGTAAGTTTGTGACCGTGTTTAAGCGCCTCGCCAATACTTAAGCCGTTTATTGCACGCAGGCTATAAGCATAGGCGACTTACACCAGGTGCGGTGCCGTCCCACAACCTGCCGCGAAGGCCCCTAGACAAGGAGCCGACGACGCGGCCTCCGAATCGCCTCGCGGGTAAGCGCCTCGTGAGCTCAGCTGAGCGGCGCAGGATGTATGAGACTACGACTGCGTCTGGATGGTGTACATACGTATTTTACCTACGAAGCCACGAAGTCACCTACGAAGTCTCTTTTCATTTATAGAAATAATAGAAATGATTTGATTTGATTTGTGGGGTTTAACGTCCTAAAACCAGCTCTGATTATGAGAGACGCCGTAGTGGAGGTCTCCGGAAATTTCGACCACCTGGGGTTCTTTAACGTGCACTGACATCGCACAGCACACGGGCCTCAACATTTCGCCTCCATCGAAATGCAGCCGCCGCGGCCGGGATTCGATCCCGCGACCTTCGGATCTACAGCCGAGTGCCATAACCACTAGACCACCGTGGCGGGACTAATAGAAATGGTGCCGCAATTAAATATTTCATGGTGCCAACATTAAACATTCAAACTAGTCTCAATAGTGAACTTGCCTCTTAATTTAGAAACATTAACACAATGCAAAAGGCGATATGAGCTCGACACCAACTGCATACCAGCAGTGAACATAAATTCTATGTTATGTTACACGTTGACATTGCCTCACTCTGCTTTGCACGAGCAGCGAGCATTGGCCACTTCACTGCTGTCGATCACGACAGAGACGTTGTGCGGTGGGTTCGTGAGTCCACTTGTTTGGAGGACGAGAGCGGCGACGGTGATGCGACCGCCGTTGACGGCCTCGACCGCGCATTCAACAACGTGGCCTGCGTCGTACACCGCCTCGCCCTCGATGAGACACCGCGACGTTTCGCAAGCTTTATCTACATACTTGTAGATGCTCGAGAACGGCACGCTTACTGTAATATCGAAAGAAACACCCAAACTAATTAGTATCGTACGGCGGAAACAAGATAACGAGCGCGAACACTCACACATAGTTTCACTTTCTTACGAGCAATGCGGTCGGTGGCATCGGCGCACTCGTCGGCCATCCGGGGGATTTCTTGGCCCTGTCGATTGGGCCGCAACTAAAACAAGTTCAAGATTACACTCGAAAACAATCGTTGCAGGCGTTAGTTGACCGTCGCGAGGCTGTTCGTTCGACAAAGTTCTCACGTGAAGCAGACGATACGCGTACAGGAGCAGCGGCTGCTGCAGCGCGGTTGAAATCGGAGTCCCCGCTCTGACGTCACACGCGAGAGGGCGCCACTCCAAGATCTCGAGGCCAATAAGCGAGCAAACTTTGACCGAGGGAACGCCCCCCTCGGCGCGCGCGCGCGCCGAGGGGGGCGAGGGGAGCTTGGGAGAGATAGACACGTGGGGAGGTGACGTCATCGTCAGGGTCGAGCCGCCGGGCCGCCTACGTCGCTCAGTCAGCTCAGCTTGTTTCTGCTGCGATCTGCTGCCTAGTGAAACATCAGTTCTGCCAGTTCGTAAGGATTTCTTGCCATTGCACCGTTCTCTTCTGATTGAAGATTTTCGCCATCCGACATTCACTACTTGTGTTTGTGCAAGGTTGAAGTGGACTCGCGATGCCGAGTTACTGCGCGGCATATGGCTGCCGCAGCACTTACAGTCGCGATGAGGTCGCTTTTCACAAGTTTCCTCGGGATCAGAAGATGGCTGCAAAATGGTCCGCTGCAGTTAAAAGAAAAGACTTCAAGCCTACGAGATCAAGCGTGCTGCGCTCCAAGCACTTTCGTGACAGCGACTACGTACGAAACCCGGCTCTCATGCAGTCGCTGGGATTGACGATCAAGAGTGTGCGACTGAACAGCGACGCGGTTCCTTCTGTGTTTCCGCACCTGAAGGGGCCCTCGCCGCCACCACGACTTGCCTTCGTGAATTTTAAATTTCTTAAATTTTTTTGTTGTTGTGATGCACCTCGGATGTTTCTGGCGGTCGCGAATCTGCCGAATTTCGAGGCAGCAGCAGCAGTCCTCCTCTTTCCCCATTTGCACGCAGTGAGCGCATGAGCACCTATGGCGAAAACACGTGTACACAGATATCAGCACGCAGCATCGAAATCAGCTACTCTACACGACAGTCGCATGCTTCTAACGCAGCTAATATACCGTTTGCATTTTAACACACCATCACTGTAGTACTGGGCGGAATTTAGAAAAAGCGACGGTATTATAAAAAAACAGAACTGCAATATATGAGCCAAACTATCCTTGCGCAATTTTTCAGCGCAGTTCAGAGCACATGTCACCACTGCGGCGAGAGCGGCACCCGTCTGGCTTTTCTTTTTTTTTTTTTTCCTCGCGGTAGCATACTGACTCATCGCGTGCGCCTTGCCCGCTGCGAAGTACGATACTGACTGCATTAACAACGCTGTACTCTGAGCTGTGAAATGCACGAACAGCTGATGTTTCTGCACGATGCCCGCGCGTAGCGCGGACCGTGCCAATACGTGGCTAAAAGCGAGTGCCGATGCTGCTGTTTCTTATCAAATTTGATATCCACGGATGAACGTATCATTTGTAACAGTTTACTACAGTGAAATTAAGCACTGACATGCATCTTATACGTGCCAGTCTGTTTCCGAGGCGGTTGAAGGTGGCTGGTTGGGACTCGCTTTCCTGTGCCGCTTCAGTGGTCGCCTTTACAGTGGCGACCGGCTCGAACATGTACGGATGTACGAGGGGCGTTCAATAAAGATTTCCCCTGAGCCACTTCCTCTGGACGGAGAGCAACGAAACTTTGCAGATTTATTAGTCCTTCTCTACATAGATTCCACCCAGGGACACACACTTCTCCGATCTTTTTATGCAACTTTAAACACCTCGCTTGTAGAAGTCGACAGGTTGCTCCAAAAGCCATGTTGTGACTTCAGAAGTCGGAGTCTCATCATCTGGAAAGTGCTTGCCCTTCAAGTATGACTTCACTGTTCGAAAGAAATGGAAGTCCAATTGTGCGAAGCCGGGTGAATAAGGGGAATGCGGTAGAATTTCAAAGCAGCAGCAGCGTGCTTCCATCTGGACAACATGTGAGTTGTGAATTAGGGCATCGTCTTGCAGAAGGCGGACACCTTTGGTGAGCATGCCACGTCTCTCTTTTTTGATGGACTCTCGCAATTTCCACAGCAGTGAAGGGTAGTATGCCCCAGTAATTGTGGCACCTTTTGCTAGCAAATCCATCAAGACTACTCCGTGCTGGTCCCAAAAGACTGTGAGCATGACCTTGCCTGCCGTGCGCTGGGTGCGTGACTTCTTTGGAGGCGATGAGTCCAAGTGCTTCCACTGCATCAACTGGACTTTAGTCTACAGATCACAGGGATGCACCCAGTTTTCATCCTGTGTAATCAGTCAGTTGAAAAAGTCCTCCTGGTTTCCACGGCAGATGGTCAAGAGAGCCTGCGAGCACTCGGCACGTTCCTGCTTTTGGAAAAGTGAGAGCAGCCGGAGAACCCGTGGAGTGGATAGCTTACGCATGTGAAGACGGTCTTGAATAATTTTTTCCACGGACCCCACACTAATCTTGACATTTTTGGCGACGTCTTGAACGGTTACGTGGCGATTTTACAAAATGGCGGCCTCCACTTGCTGGATGGTGTGCTCATCGTTGGCGGAGTGGGGTCGTCCTGCAATCAGAGCCTTTTCTACCGAAGTCCGACCGCATTTGAATTGACGATGCCATTTCTTCACTACATCATATGATGGGGAATCCTCCACGTAAACCTCTTTTATCTCATCGAAAGTCTCCCTTGGAATGCAGCCTTTTAAGTATAGGAACTTGACGACTGCTCTTTGTTCCACTGCATTCATTCCCACACCTCACACCACATCAGCACAAATAAAAGCAAGACCCTTATTAGTTCAGAGTTGCACATTGGCACGTGACCTATAGAGACATATGTCATTACACATGCGCAGTTTCAGCACCCTGCAATAAACAGAAGTGAGTCAGGGGAAATCTTTATTGAACGCCCCTCGTACAGAGAACTCGTTCCGACTTTCACAGTTCGCCATACTAACATCAACTACCCGATTTCAACAGATAAACACGGCATTGCCTGCCGGCGAGCGCAGTCTGCTGTCCTCACCTTCCTGACAATGATGTCATGGAGCTTCGACCAATCACAGCGGCGGCGAGACTCGCGATGGCGGCCGCGGCGCCTGCTGCTTGTTTTCGGCAAAATAAAGTTATTTGCGTTGGTTTATGCAAATTTCCGACTTGATTTTCGAGTTCGCCGCACGAAATTACGTATGATGACGCCATAATCTCGTTCTTTTTAAAAAGTGGTTCAGTGTCCCTTTAAACGTGGACGCGGCGCAACGCGCGAAGAACGCGTCACCGCGTCGCAGCAAGTCGGTGCAGCCAACTCAGTCTACTTGCGATTACTGCGGCCGTGGTCAACACTCTCGAAAAGAATGCCCAGCTCGCAAGGCCACATGCAATTTCTGCAAGAAGCAAGATCACTTTATTGCTGTTTGCCGGGCCAAGCATCGGAAGGAGCTGTTAGGCTCAGTTGAACTTCACGCGCTCAGTACGCGTCGGGCACGATATGCCGACATTCATGTGAATGGTCACCTCGCACACTTCAAGATAGACTCGGGAGCAGAAGTAACGGCGGTATCGCCTTCTTTCCCGGGATTACGGGCTGTTTTGGATAAAGTGGACGCCGAGGTGTCTGGTCCTGGAAATCAAAGATTGTGCTTTCTGGGAACTTTCACTGCTACTTTGCAGTGGCATAACAAGGTCTCTGTGCAAAGGCTGTATATCATCAAGAACCAGACGACACACCTTCTGGGATTACCGGCAATTGAAGAATTGGGCATCGTTCAGTTTTTGGACTCTGTGGAAGGTATTCCGCCACCCCAAGCAAGAATTTTTCGTGGCCTCGGGGAAGTGCAAGAAGAATACCATATTCGCGTTGCTCAAGACGCTCGCCCCTTTTCATTGAGTGTTCCTCGATGAATACCTCTGCTTCTACTCGAGCAGCTGAAGAAGGAATTGGATGAAATGGAAACCCAAGGAGTCATTCGCAAGGTTGACACGCCTACCGCATGGTGTTCAGGCCTCGTCGTTGTGCCGAAGCCGTCGGGCGGGTACAGGCCGTGTGTCGATTTGACGAAGCTTAACAAGGTTATCCAGCGGGAACGCTACATTCTGCCAACAGTTGAAGACATCTTAGGCCAGCTTGGTGGGGCACGAATTTTTTCTAAGCTCGATGCAAGATCCCGCTTCCACCAGATCAAACTAACTCGTGAGAGCGAAAAACTGACAACATTCATCACACCTTTTGGCCGCTATTGCTACAAGCGTCTTCCCTTTGGCATTGCAACAGCGCCCGAGTATTTCCAACGCTTCATGTCGAGATTGCTCGAAGGCATCACTGGAGTCGTCAACATGATAGAAGACATACTCGTCTTCGGTAGGAACCGTCAAGAGCACGACCAGCGTCTAGCTGACGTCTTGGCGCGTTTAACTCAAGCGGGCGTCACTCTTAACGAAAAGAAGTGTCAATTCAGAGTCTCTTCTGTCAAGTTCTTAGGAGTTGTCGTCAGCCAGCAGGGAATTAGTCCAGACCCGGACAAAGTCAAGGCTATCATGGAGCTTCCACCACCAATCGATGTCAGTGGTGTTCGCCGATTACTTGGAATGGTAAACCATGTGGCTAGATTCATTCCAAACCTGTCTGAGATCTCTGCACCTTGTCGTGCTCTCCTCAACAAGAACAACGCATAGAGTTGGAATTACAACCAAGAGCAAGCGTTCAAGAACATCAAGTCTTTGCTCAGCTCCGATGTATGTATGGCTGTGTACAATCCCCATTACCCAACTGTATTATCGGCTGACGCAAGCTCTCATGGCCTCGGAGCCGTCTTACTCCAGGATCAACCTTCGGGAATTCGACGTGTCGTCGCCTATGCTTCCAGATCTCTCACTGCTACAGAGGGACGCTACAGTCAAACGGTGACAGCCCATGTGACAGCCAGTCCCTGGCTGTCACATGGCCTGTCACATGGGCTGTCACCCGGTTCGACCAATACCTACGCGGACTAAGCTTTGAGGTCGAATCCGATCATCTTTCGCTTGTAGCCCTCCTTTCAAGTAAAGATCTGGACGTCTTGCCACCTCGAATTCAACGTATGCGGATCAAACTGATGCGCTATCAGTTCTCTGTCAAGTATGTTCCTGGAAAACTGCTAGCTACAGCCGACACACTATCAAGAGCGCCTTGCGACTTGCCAACTTCCAAAGCGGTCAGCAGCTTGGAAGTCTATATAGGGGAAGTGCTTAAGGATCTATCTCCACAACTGGCAAATCAACTTGACGAGATCCGTCGTCTTCAAGCTCAAGATAGTGAATGCTCTTCGATTATTACTTATTGTGAGAGAGGCTGGCCGTCCAAGAAGAGAGCTCCGACCCATTTAGCACCATACTGGAAGGAGCGAGAAAGACTGAGTGTGTACGATGGGTTACTCTTACTGGATCGTCGCATTGTCATCCCATCGCCTCAACGCAAGGACATCAAGGTGTCCGCCGCTGTCAAGAGCGCGCCCGAGAGCGCGTTTGGTGGCCCCATTGCAATCAGCATATTGAAGATCTTGTGACTCAATGTGCTAAGTGTGCTGAGACTCGAGCCCTGCGTTCTGAGCCACTGATACCAACGCCAACACCGGAAAGACCATGGCAACGCCTGGGAATCAAGTTGTTCCACTTGGAAGGACGCGACTACGTCCTGATCTCCAGATTTCCCGAAGTAGTCACATTGGGAACTTCGTCAGCTAAAGCGGTCATTGTGCAATCAAGAGTTGTTTTGCTCGCCTTGGGATACCAGACGCTGTGCGGACGGACAACGGACCTCAGTTCGCATCCAAAGAGTTCGCCAACTTTGCACGAGCGTATGGATTCTGCCACGAGACCAGCAGCCCTCGATACCCTCAGAGTAATGGAGAGGCAGAGCGCATGGTGCGCACTGTGAAGGATATGCTGAAGAAAAGCTCGGATCCGTACCTCGCCCTGCTCGCATACCGAGACACACCTGGCGTTTCGGGCGTCTCTCCAGCTCAGTAACTTATGGGGAGGAGACTGCAAACTCGTCTTCCGGTTCTGCCTGAACGACTTCTTCCGGCCTTACCAAATCACGAGGAATTTCAAGCACAGAATACTGCAGCGAAGTTGCAACAGGCGCAGGACTACAATCGCCGTCACGGTGCTGCTCCTCTGATTCCTCTCAATATGGGGGAGGAAGTGTGGATAAAAGATATAGGTTGCAGCGGTCGTGTTCTCAGCCCAGCTCAGCGGCCAAGGTCGTATGTGGTTGAGACTCCCAGTGGTGTTGTCCAGAGGAACCGTTGCCATCTGGTGCCGTTCGTGGGTGACCAAGATGTCCAAGGACAAACAGCAATGGCTTCATCACCAACGCATGGAACCTTAGCTTCAAGTCCACCGAGAGCACCAGCCTCGAGGTCATCGCCGGAAGTATCGTCACCAAGTGCTTCATGCGCATCACCTGTGCCGCCTGGAGAGATGCCTCCCTCGCCTATTGTGCAAGCTTTAGCTGTGCAAGCAAGTGTGCCTCAGTGTAGTGAACCTAAGCGTACGCGTTGTGGGGCTCCTGCCCTGGGACTTAATTTTAAGAAAATTAAGTCCCAGGGCAGGAGAACACGCCGACAGGCGACAAGAGAGACTTGGCAGAACTTTGTATCCAGTATCAACACTTATAAGGACGAGGGTAAGGTATGGAATAGGGTTACTAGGATAAGTGGACGACCAACACATTCACTTCCTTTGGTGAACAATCAAGGAGATGGTCTGGAGGACCAAGCAAACTTCTTAGGTGCACATTTCGAACATGTGTCCAGTTCGTCGCGCAATTCTCCTGCATTTATAAGATATAAAGCAGCAATCGAAAAACAAAAATTAGAACGCAAAGGCACTGGAAACGAGCCATACAACCTACCTTTCTCTCTAGCTGAGCTGCATGCAGCGCTCACCAGTTGTAACAAATCTGCACCAGGCTCTCGCCGCATATTGTACGAAATGTTGAAAAACTTGCGCACTAAAACCAAGAAAACTCTTCTCTGCCTGTGCAACTCTATGTGGATATCTGGCGAGGTCCCAACTGCTTGGAAAGAGGCCATAGTGATCCCTATCCTGAAACAGGACAAGGACCCATCGTCTGTATCAAGTTACCGGCCCATAGCGCTAACAAGCTGCATACGCAAAATATTCGAGAAGATGATAAACCGCCGTCTAATACATTTTCTTGAATCTCATAATCTGATGGACCCGTACCAGTGTGGGATCCGAGAGGGTCGCTCCACCACAGACCACCTCATACGCATAGAGGCGGAGATTCGCGAGGCTTTTGTCCACAGACAATTCTTTCTCTCTGTATTCCTCGATATGGAAAAAGCCTACGATACCACATGGCGATTTGGTATACTAAGAGACCTATCGCACATGGGTGTGCGCGGTAAAATGCTAACCATAATAGAAAGTTATCTGTCCAATCGAACATTCCGTGTTCGTGTTGGCAACGTTTTATCCCAATCATTTGTCCAAGAAATAGGAGTGCCACAGGGAGGGGTCCTTAGCTGTACTCTTTTTATTATAAAAATGAACTCTTTGCACTTGTGCATCCCGCGAAACATGTTCTATTGTACTTATGTCGACGACATACAACTTGGATTTAATACCTGTGTCACACGGGCACATTGGAAGGCCTTCGAGTTGATGACCTTCGAAAAGCCCACAACTCTATCGACCCAATATGCATTCTGGCGCTGCTACACGGCAGTTTTCAACGGCCGTTGAGTCGCCGAGTGATTTCGCAACAACATGGCGGCAACCAAGGCACCCGCTTCAATTCCAATTCGCACTGGTTGCTTGCTATTCGCACCGACGGCAAGAAACAAACTTTAAATTGCGCCTTCTCTTAATCTCATGTACCAAAAGGGACAAAGTATGCGCGAAGTTTTGCAGTCGTTATTCGCAATGTCCGCGAAGTATAGGTGGCGCGCAAATCCAGCCAACATGGCTGTCTGGAGGAGGATAGACTATCCGCATGCCCGGAGTGTACGCCGTTCGCCGCGTGTCGTACAGAAGCTTCAACGGGTTTTTCACCATGTCCGACACCAATTAGCTTCCCTTTGCGAAGCCGATTTCAGTCCTGACCATTTTGGAAACTTCTGTGAAGGCAGAGCTGTTGACATCAGCCTCTTCTTACGTGGTGCCCACAGCACGAAGAAGTCTGCACACCGCGAAGAAGTCGCAGTGAAATGGCAGAAAGACGTGACCAAAAACTGTCACTTGCGGATCCAGAGGCGTGCCGTGCGCCTCTTCGTACATCGCGAAGACACTCGCAGTATCCGTTGAAAGTACACGCGTGCAAACTGCCTTGTGTCACACGGACGAAGCTTGTCACTGTAGCTCGCAACCGACTGGGTGATATTTTTTAATCGTATTTTCTGCACAGTGAGCTACCGAAGTGAGTAAACAGTGGCGTCACACGGGCACATGATAGCGACTGGGATCGATCAAGGTTACATTTCTTAATCGCAATCAACGGTGGTCACTGCTACATGGTCCAACGTAATCATGATAGAGCTTAGCGCTGGCGTGGGCCGTATCGGGAGTTCGGAGCCGAATCGCGATGCGCACATGCCGATCGTCTTGAGATCAGTGTATCATGCTTGACAGCGCGATCAACAGTGCACGCGTACCAGCACCTGTTGCAGGTAGAGCCAAAACAGGATCGGCCTAGATCGTGAACAAAAATGCCCGTTTAATGTGAATCGATGTCAGCATTGACTGGAATATAAACATTCGTTATTGTGTGCAACTGCGCGTAATATGTGAAAGAAAAGAAAAGCGAATACCACGCAAACAAGCAACTTTGCGGCTTGCAGTGGTTCGCATATGTCTTACATTTAACTGCCGCGTTGCCACGCTAGCAGGTGCGCGCATCTACAGAAACGGCCTTCTCACTATAAATGCGACATAAAGCCTGACCACTGTGCGGCTTAGCCAAAAAGCGAAAGCAATTGCCGCCTACCTATATTGCTCCAGAAGAAATTACCGGGAGTGACATGTGCGCTGCACACTCTCATCGGCGGCGTCACAGGCGTTCCGATGCGAAACCTCACTATCCATTCCAATTCTTTCGCAACGGATCTTAGAGGGAGGAATGCAGGGTTATCTCGTTGTGAACAGCTCAATTTGTGCACTGGGGCACGCAGCACATGGGGTTACTGTTGTGCTTTTTGCATATCACGCGCAAATGCGTACACAACGGTGCGGCGGCGACGGACAGTACAGTGCGTCGTCTGCCTATCCTCCTCGTGGCATTTCTGCCGTGCGCCGCGGTGCGGCGTGACAGTCTACGGACAGTGCCCTACAGGAAGCCTACAGGAAGCCTTGGGTTTTAGGGCGAACAACGGGAAGCTGAACATAGCCGCGACTGAAATAAGTAAGAGACGGTTAGAATACTGGTGGCAGAAACTAAAGAGAACGGACAAAAATAATTATAGAGAAAAATAAGGACCTTCTGCCATAAGGGGCAGGGAACTGGGCTATGAGTTTCCGTTTTTTCTATAGTATGATCGATTTGATTGAAGTAAATTTAAAAGGCATGAGGAAAATTTAAAGAGAGAGAGAAAAAAAGTGCTTAAATCTTCTTACGAGCCTGGTGGCGCACATGTCACCGCCCCGCTACAAAGGGGGCGCTCATAGCATCCATCCATCCATCCATCCAGTGCGAATTCAGAAAACGTGCCGATTTTGACACTGCTAAGCTTAAGTCCATAGCGTGAGCCTCAAAAGTAGTTTGATTCATAGGAACTAGATGGCGCTACACGTAGTGTTTCCCACCAGCTGCATGGCGTTTGTTTTTTATACCAGTGACGGCGCATTCGATCTAGAACTAATGAAATGTTGTGAGAGCGTTGGCCTCTCGGGACGTTCCAATAATTTTCACAGGTGTAAGATTCTACATATTGATACAACGACATAAATAGGGCCATGACCTCAGAAACTAGCGCGCGCGGGAGCTGCCGGTGCGCCAAGTCTCGGAGTTCGCGCCGCTTCCGCTTCCGTCGTTCAATGGCCTTCGAAATCTCAAAGGAGTTGTGGGTTGCTCAGTTGACTCGATAGACTATTGACTCGACGGCCATCGAAAACGCCCGTGTAGCAGCTCAAACTTTACCTTTGAGTCGATGGACAGTTAGTTCAAAGGCCTTCGAAACGCCCGTGTGACACCAGTATAAATCGTGCAGCCTTGCAACATGTGAACGGCAGATTCAGCTCGGTCTGAACCGAGTGTGCAGATGGGCAGAAGAAAATGGCTTTAGCTTAAATGCTCGAAAGAGTACTTGTGTTCTCTTCAGAAAGAGGGGCCTTTACCCTGATCCTAATATTGACTTGCAGGGTCACCTTATACCTGTAAGAATGGAACATAAATTTCTTGGTTTAATATTAGACAAGAAACTAACTTTTGTTCCGCACATCAAATATCTGAGGGGCAAATGCTTAAAAGCAATGAACATTCTAAAGCTGCTCTCACGTACCACATGGGGCAGTGATACAAAATGTCTCTTGAATTTGTACAAGAGCCTCGTACGGTAACGCTTGGACTATGGGTCCATAGTTTATCAATCTGCTTCTCCAAGTGCTCTTAAAATGTTGGACCCTGTCCATCACTTAGGCATTCGGCTTGCCACAGGGGCTTTCAGGACAAGCCCAGTGGAAAGCCTTTACGTGGAATCAGACGAATGGTCGCTTCACCTGCAGAGAGCATACTTGGCTTTAAAGTATTATATTAGAGTGAAGGCAAACAATGAACACCCCGTATATCCTGTTATCAATGATCTATCCAGCTCGCAACTCTTCCGCAAGCGTCCTACGCTGAGAGTACCTTTCCCGCTGCGTGTGAGGGATGTGGCGGAGGAAATGGGCGTCAAAATCCTCGAACATAATGCCACCACCGGCACACTTCCCAGCATGGAAGTGGCAGGTTATCCACACAGATTTATCCTTTCTATACGTTACGAAACATGCTCCGCCCTCACAAATTAAAATGCATTTCTTAGAACTGCAACACAAATATGCTTGCCCCGAGTTTTACACCGATGCGTCCAAGTCTTCTTCTGGTGTTTCATACGCTGCGGTTGGGCCGTCTTTTTCAGAGGCCAACGTCCTGCATCCGCAAACAAGCATATTTACCGGGGAATCATATGCGTTGCTGTCAGCAGTGAAACATATTAAGGACACAAAAATACCAAAATCAATTATATATACAGATTCTCTCAGCGTTGTGAAAGCTCTGATATCTCTTAGGAGACATCGGAACTCCGTAATGGTTACGCTGTACCACATCTTGTGTGACATGTATGCGTCCAAGCAGGATGCAGTGATTTGCTGGGTTCCGGGTCACCGTGAGATAGCTGGTAATGTTCTGGCTGATCAACTTGCACATCTGTTGAGCCAAATTCCCGTGATATTTCCATGTCCGTTGTTGCCTCTGATATGAAACAGTATATCCGCAAGTGCACCCGCACATACTGGCAGCATATGTGGGATTCCGCATCATCCAATAAGCTCCATGTAATTAGGCCACGTTTAGGAAAGATGCTACAAAATTCAACAAACCGCTGTAACCAAGTGACCCTCTGTCGACTTAGAATAGGCCACACATACGAAACAAACTCATATCTTTTGAGCGGTGGGGAACCTCCCACGTGCAGCAAATGCAGTATGACGCTAACTGTCCTTCACGTCTTGTTGGAGTGTCGAGAGCTGGAGGCGGAAAGGAAAAAACACTTTGCTTTAGCATACAAACACCATATCCCATTACACCCAGCACTATTTCTAGGCCCCAACCCGCTATTTCAAAACAACGACGTCTTGAAGTTTTTTAAAGATGTCAGTCAGTTACGTGTTATAAAGCCAAAAGACTCGTAGCACGGCCTCCTAGACACTGAGACCGCTGCTTCGAGGATGGTTTAATTCGCACTCGCCTCCAGGCCCTTGCATGCAAGAGTCCTTCGGAGGCAGTAGTGCTGTTGAACGAGTATTTTAGAACCTGTGCTTTCATTATCCCGTTGTACTCATTGTAAATATTTGATGTCATTATTCCAGTTTTTAGCATCGCGATCAGTTACCAGTCATCGAACATCCATAGACCATCCCTCTTGCCATTACCATAATTTTATGCTATATATATATTTTACGCTCCTTTACAGCGATTAAATTTTAGGCCCATTTACAGCCACGTTACATATTACCATTTTACCCCATAGGTCACCGCCAACATCACATTACAGAAATGGCGCTCTTTGGTCACCTTTGGCCCTTGCGCCAATAAAAACCACATATCATCATCATCCTTGTATGTGGACGACACACAGATAGGGTTTAAATCGTGCAATCTTGCAATTTGCGAGCGGCAGGTTCAGCTTTGTTTGAACAATGTGTCGAAATGGGCCGACAAAAACGGGTTCACCCTAAACCCACGGAAAAGCACCTGTGTCCTTTTCTCAAGGAAAAGAGGCCAGCACCCTGATCCCGACATTGTGTTGCAGGGTGAGCGGTTACCTGTTACAATGGAACACGAGTTTCTAGGTGTTATACTGGACGCGAAATTAACATTCATTCCACATATAAACTATCTACGAAACAAATGCCTCAAAACTCTGAACATATTAAGTGTTATCACATATTACATGGGGTAGTGACCCAAAGTGTCTTATGAATTTGTATAAGAGCCTTTTACGATTTCGCTTGGATTACGGGGCCATAGTTTATCAGTCTGCGACACCAAGTGCACTGAAGATGCTGGACCCTGTCCACCATCTAGGCCTCCGGCTCTCTACGGACGCCTTTAGGACAAGCCCGGTAGAAAGCCTCTTTCTTGAATCAAATGAGTGGTCGCTAAACTTGCAGAGGTCATACCTATCATTTATCTACTTTCTGAAAGTAAGTGCAAATAAGGAACTCCCAACACACACAACTATACACGATCAGTCCAGCTCTCAAATCTTCCTTAATCGTCCTGCAGTGAGGCAGCCCTACTCACTGCGGGTAAGAGGTCTTGCTGAGGAGATGGATCTGCCGCTACACGCATTCCCCATCATGGCTCCTGCTGTAGAGCTCCCACCGTGGAAGTGGCAGCACATAGACTGTGATACGTCCTTCATTAATGTTACGAAGCACGCGCCTGTCTCACATATTCATGTACACTTCCTCGAGTTGCAACACAAATATTCTTGTGCAGAATTCTTCACAGATGCCTCAAAGTCCCACTGTGGTGTGTCATATGCAGCTCTTGGCCCATCGTTTTCGGAGGCCGCCTCTCTGCATCCAAACACAAGCATCTTCTCAGCAGAAGCCTACGCGATACTGGTAGCCATTAAACACATTAAACAGCTAAACATACCGAAGGCAGTTGTTTACACAGACTCCTTGAGCGTTGTTAAATCGATGAAAACTCAAAAGTACGGCAATCCTATAGTTGCATCGCTCTACTCAAACCTATGTCATGTCTATGCATCCGGGCAGCATGTTGTGTTGTGCTGGGTACCAGGGCATCGTGAGATACGAGGTAATGAACTGGTTGACCAGCTGGCTACATCTATTCACGCAAGCACTGCGAGGTCGTCTGTCACTGTTCCTGCAATGGACTTGAAACCCACCACAAAGGAAAAGGTCAGGGCCTATTGGCAGCGACTTTGGGACAAAGAAACACACAACAAATTAAACGTTATAAAACCATACATAGGTAACTGGCCGCCAGTATCGAAGATACGGCGTACACAAGTGATACTCTCGAGGCTTCGGATTGGACATACATATACGACACATTCATATCTTCTCTCTGGATGTGATCCACCGACGTGTGATAAATGCGCTGAGCCGCTAACAGTGCTTCATGTTTTATTGGAATGAAGTGCACTAGAACCAGAGAGGAAGAAGCACTTTGGATTGGTATTGCGACAGCAACGACCACTGCACCCTTTTATGTTTTTAGGCAATGAACCTCATTTTAGACTTGATTCACTCCTCGCATTTTTAAAGGATATACATAGTTTTAATGTTATATTTCCTGGAGACCTGTAGCACGGCCTCCCAGCAGAGGCCGTCGCTGCGGTATTTTACACTAAAAAGCGCTTCCCTCCCGGCTCTTGGGCTGAAGGGTCTTGGGAAGGGATTTGTGCTATTTAAGGACTCCGGTATTTTAACATCAT
Source organism: Hyalomma asiaticum (assembly GCA_013339685.2). Classification (NCBI taxonomy): domain Eukaryota; kingdom Metazoa; phylum Arthropoda; class Arachnida; order Ixodida; family Ixodidae; genus Hyalomma; species Hyalomma asiaticum. The sequence continues at coordinate 74,252,932 of CM023488.1, read as the reverse complement.
TTTCGCTTGTCACTCACTGAATATCCATACGCACACCACACACCAATCTCATACTTTTATATTCTGTATGTTTTATGCCCCCATACAGCGACATGATTTTAGGCCACTTTACAGGCACATTACATCCCATCAAGTATTCTAGGCCCTTCTACAGCCATATGTCATACGTCCATCGCCATTTCTTTGCCATTGTCATGCACAACCAACGACCTGGCGCTCTTTGGCCGAGCCTGGCCCTTGCGCCATAAAACAACATATATCATCATCATGGATGCTTTCGTGCGTAGTTGTTGTTGACGGCAATCCTTGACGCGAGCTCGTTTAGACAAAGAAGAAAGCTCGCAGGACTGCGGCAAAATGGCGGCCGAGGTGTCGACGTCGAGCGATGCGCTCGATATCCGCCTCGAGCTGACCTGGTCCGGCGTTCGCGACCGACGCAGCCACACGAGCTCCTGGCTGGAAACGTTCGCCGTGTACTCGGTGAGCGACGGCCCGGACCGAGCCGCGTTCCACGAGTTGGACCGCTCCAAACCGGGCAAGGACTGTGCGGCCGTCTTCGCCACCTCGTATCGGTTCGGCGAAACGCACCTGCTCCTCTTCGAGGTGTTCAGCGTGAACCACATCACCAAGGCGAGTGAACCGATAGGCCGCGCGGTGTGCGGCGCGGTCGACATGCTCGTCTTCCTGGACGCTCCCTACACTCGCACTCTGGTGGACCGAAAGGGAGCGAAGGTTCCCGGCAGCATCACGGTCGTTCCTCGCGCCATCAGCCATCCGAGCGGCTTCGTTGCGCTTGAGTTCTCGGCCCGGTCGCTTCCGGTCAAGAAGCTGTTCCGCTCGAGTGATCCCATGCTGGAGCTCTGCGCCCAGGACGGCAACGCGGTCCTCGTCACCGAGGTGGTCTCGCGAAACCAGGCGCCCCGCTGGAAGCCGCGGGTGGTCAACTCGGACCGCTTTCCCGGCGGCGTGCTCAAGGCCCGCTGCTACGACGTCAGCCTGACGGGAGAACGCACCTTCGTCGGCCAGGCGACTGTGCTGCTGGACGAAGTGGAAGCCGGCACCGTGCTTCCGCTCGAGACGCCCGAAGTGGCGGCCGCGGGTCTCGAGCCCTGTTCGAAGGACGAGCGACCCTCGCTGCTCGTTGAGCGGTGTCGCCAGTTCCCCTGGACGCTGATCGACTACCTGCACGGCGACTTCTCCCTTCACTTCGCCTTTATAATCGACCTGAGCTCTTCCAACGGCGACCTGAGGGCCGGCAGCGAGATGCGACGCCAGTACGAGTCTGTCATCTTCGCCTTCGACGAGGTCGTGCAGCAGTTCGACGAAGACCAGATGTTGCTGGCCCTGGCGTTCGGTGCCCGATCGTCGTCCGGTTTGATGAGCCAGCCGTTCGTGTTTCTCTCGGCCAAGGGTGAGCCTCGTGTCAACGGCGTCCAGGGAGTACTGGAGGCGTACGCCCAGAGCCTGGAACGCCTGTTCTCCTCCGAACCGTCGGAGCTTGGGCCGTCTATTACGTACGTGTCGCAGCTGGCGCAACCGGCACGCTATCACGTGGCTCTCGTCCTCACCGACGGCAGGCTCGACTACGGACTGAGCACGCTGGACTGTTTGTCGAAAGCTGCTGCCTGCGCCATGTCCGTCGTCCTCCTGGTCATCGGTGATGAAGGCTGCAGTCGCGCTCTCCGCAGGGACCTGCTCTCGCGGCGTCCTGCGGGTCTACGTGAGTGCGTACACGTGGTCGAAGTGACGCCGTACCGCGATCGTTTACACCTGCTGCCGCGAGAGGCGCTCGTGGCCGTACCCGAGCAGGTGATGCAATATCTGGCGCTCCACGACGTCGAACCCGCACTCGGCGTACAGTGACACAGGGAACGTGGACTGCGCTCTGTGTGTATTGCTGCGAAGCTTAATGCTCGAACATACTTTTCGCTAACCTGTCCGTGTGATTATGTAAGCACTGAGCGATAAAATTTCGCGATTGATATAGTTTTATACTGTGGCAGCACTTGTATTTCCTATAGCATTCAACAGCGCAGTTTCACAATGCTGATAACCCAACGAATGATAACGCTATTGGCTCCGAGATTGGTTTAGATATACGATAAGGGTCATTTATAACATAACGCTTCCTTTGAATGTATAATTATCAAATTGCTCAAAGAAGGAACATTTGGTATGAACTTGTCCTTGACGTACTTCGCACTGCCCATGAGACAGAGCTTACGTTAAACATACGAACGTAGCACAGGGATGAAACGGACACGACCACAGGGCCATTGGCGCCGTTGTGTTCCTGTTGCTATCGTCGCTGTGCTGTGTCGATCATATCGCATTTGTCTGTTCGGTGCGCACACTTCGGAAATTGGCGTATATACCGTTCGTGGCACTTTGTCATACACTGCAACCAAATTTACACTCCAGAAATTTGTGTTCTACCGTTCGCAGCAGTTTGTCATATACTGCAGTCAATTTCAGCATAAGTACATCAGTTCACACCAGTTCAGAGGAGCGTGCGAAAACATCAGTTCGGAAATGACAGCTGTATCCTTGGACCCAGTGCAAACGTGTTTTCACTTCTGTTCTTTTGGGCTATCTCAATCTAATTACTTCGATTGCCTATGCTGCCGCAGTGATACAACTTTTACAGCGCCACTGGCCTAGCGATCCACACGGGTCGATTTCGGCCGCTGCGGTCGAACTTTCACGAAGTCGAAATTTTAGAAGTGCCTCTATGTCGCGATAACAGTCTACGTTAGAGGTTCAGGTGGTCGAAATTTCCGTAACCCTCCATTATGTCGTGCCTCAAAAGCGTGCCGTAGTTTTCTTTTTTGCACTTAGAAGTACAGAACTTCATACGCGAAGTTCGCAAATGCCAGGCAATATTAACTGGAATACATTTCTTGGCGAACCAAAGGCACTTGCCGTATCTATCCATATATATCCGCCTATGTCTTAGTGCTCTTCTTTTCTTCCCGTTCACTTTCGGTATTGTACAGAGCTTTTCATAGGAGGTAGGGAGCGCCTTTATTCTGGGCTGTTGCGCGGGAGCACAAAGCCGAGGCTATGAACAATATTTTCCTGGACGGATGAACGATATCGTCTCTTCCGTCCAAGAATTTAAACGCTTAACATGCACTGGTGAACTAGTTGGTTGGCCATAATGGCAAATCGCTGCGCAGAACGGATGCCGGGACAACACGGACAGATAACTTATTAAAGACAAGGACGGGCGTTGAACTTTTCAACTCACGTTTACTGTGGATGTGAACTGCAGCGGATGTGCCGCGCCACATTACGAAATCTTGATAGATTTAAGATGCATCATATCGCATTTTCATCGGATTAGTCAAGAGCAGCATGTACAGATATGGGGAGCCCCGTTGCGTAAGAATAATTTCAGTAGGTCCTCACTGCTCCATGAAGCATTGGTGTTGGTGCTACGAACCGAGAGGCAACAAGCCTGCCTTTCCTTTTCATTCGGCCCTTTCTAAGTTATCATTGCTATTTCCCGTTCGTGTTTACAACACGCCTTGGTAAACTTGTGCGTACACCGATGCGACACGAGCTTTTTCAACCAGCTCACCAGGAGCGCACGCGCAGCATACGGCAGCGACGATCTTCGCACTCGTTGTAGAGTTCTCGTCATTCCCTACATCCACATCTTTTCGCACAACCTTGGAAATTCGATTGTAAGTTGGAGGGGACGTTGTCTTCTCTGCGCCAGCGCGGCTGTCCGGTCCTTGCAAAGAAGCAAACTCACATAGGAAACCCAGGGAAGGCTCTGTAAAGCACAGGGCCCCTACGTCAGCTGCACGGAGTGTGTCGTGTACACGGTGCCGCCCATGTGCGACAAGGTGCACGTTGTCTCACGGGTATGTCACGAAGCTGACAAACCACAGCTATCACTGCTCGAAAAAATATGCTGGCCACCTCGCCTTCCATTGCAGGGGCCCCACGACGGTAGTCTATTGGCTGTGGCTACTAATCTCAGCCGCGGCTGCTGCATTTTGATGGAGGCTCGTGTACTGTTTGATGCTGGTTGATTTTGGTGTTTTACGTCACAAAACCACGATATGATTAGGAGAGACGCCGTAGTGGAGTGCTCCGAAAATTTCAACCACCTAAACTTCTTTAACATGACCGCACAGTACGCACGCCTCAAAATGTTGCCTCCACCGAAACGCTGCCGCCGCGGCCGGGATTCGATCTCGCGACCTTCGGATCAGCATCCGAGTGGCATAAGCCACTAGACCGACATGGCGGAGCAACGTCAGCCAACGTGACTGCGGCAACTGCTTATGGCTAAAATGTGTGTTTACGTGAGGTAATGTGAGCAGTCGCAAGGACATTGTCATCAGTTGTACACTGAAACCCACAAGGACGTTCGTGGAGTCGCACTGAAACCTATGAAGGCGTCTGTAGAGTCACCTGCGTACGGGGGTTTAGTCAGCGGAGTGGAAAATCACATTTAAAAAAAAAGAGGACGTTGAAACAGAAACAAATTATAATGAAAATATTATCGCACACTTCATCTTGGTCTTTCTGTGTTACGTTTGCGTTTTTTACACCTGAAGCAAACTGAACAAAAGATACACTACAATAGGTTCAGTAATATTGGTGACCTTTTATATAACGCAACGTATCACAACTACTTCGAACGAAATCCCAAAAGCCCCAGAGATGCTGGGCTTCTCATAGTCCATCAGGTCCTTTACGTGGTCCTTGTTGCATTAGGAAGAGCCCAGTATGGAAAAGAATCCAGGTCGAACATGGCGTCGCCGACAGTCAGGACGCTCAGCAGCTCCAGCATAGCGAACACGACGTGTAGCTGACCTCCAATGGTAATCTGTAAGAGCAACAGAATGCATTTAGTCTATGGAACATTTTGAAACCATGGGATTGGTGTCTGCGCATCGGGACCATGCATGTACGTCATCCAAGACTTGACAAGCATAGGTGTATCATTACTCGCCTTGACAGCCTAGCTGCTAGGTGTTGGCTTGCTAAGCACAAGGTCGGGTTCGATGACCAGCCACGGCTACCGCATTTCAATACGGGCGAAATGCAATAACCACATATGCTTAGATTTAGATGCACATTAAAGAACCCCTGGTGGTCAAAAGGAGTTCAGTCATCCACTACGACGTACATATGTCTTATTCATACTGTGTTTCCGGTACGGAAAACCACATCAGTTACCAAGATTATAATTATTAATAGGTGTATCACTCAATAAATCTAATGTGTCTCATCCGAACAAGAGCGACAGCATAAGAAGAAATGAGCTCTGCAATACTGTGATTGTCCCACGTGTACACACACAGTATTAGTCGCAGCTCTGCGTGGTACTTTTTTTTTCTTTATATGCGGGGAACATGGGAATGCGTGGTACTGACCGTAACATCTACGATATCGCATGAAAAGAACATCATGAAAGATGCGTAAACTCTCGAAAATAATCTCTGCCTTTACGGTTGTTTTGTGGGATTTAACGTCCCAAAACCAGCTCTGATCGTAGTGGAGGGCTCCGGAAATTTCGACCACCTGGGGTTCTTTAACGTGCACTGACATCGCAGAGCACATGGGCCTCAACATTTCGCCTCCATCGAAATGCAGCCGCCGCAGCCGGGATTCGATCCCGCGACCCTCGGATCAGCAGCCGAGTACCATAGCCACTAGATTACCGTGGCGGGGCTGCCTTTACTGTGAAATACACGAAAGAAAGAACGCAATCAATAATATCGTACTAAGATAGCGTCTGCGCTCACCTTGAAAAATTAGGAAGGCCGCGATAAGTTGTACTTGACGATAATTAAGGAGAACGAAATGAGTTAACACAACCGTGAGCGGCCCATGGCAGAGCACGTTAGATCGTAATCGAAGGAAGTTGTAAGGTGTCTACAATCTGAGTATTTCATAGTATTACGAATGATCGAACTAGAACAAACGTAGTACACGTGCACCCTCCCACTGAGTGTTGGTTCTGTCAAACTGGCGAAGGCCTAACGCAAAATTTCTTTGCCTTACTGCACGCTTGTGTACTTCAGTTTTACACCCATCTTTATTACTGTTAAAGAAGCTTCCCAGCAGATGGCTTAGTTACCGATTAATATGCTCAAATGTTTCAGTGCCACAAACGGTTTTGACAAATATGGCTTATTCTGTTTCGTGGAAGCCACGTTAACGCGCTGTGGTACACAGCGGGTTGACGTGGCTTGCTGAGCTGGCGGTCGTGGGGTCAAAGCCTGGCCACAGTAGTCACATTTCGATGGTGAAGAAATGCAGGAAACACCCGTGTACTTAGATTTAGGTAAAAATTTCTCCGGAGTCCTCTACTGCGGGCGCGCCTCATAGTGAGTCCATGGTTTTGGCACGTGAAACCCTTGTAGTTTTTATTGAAGGCACGTTAGAAAAGTGGCCATATCGGCATCGCGCTTGGGATTACTGCACGGACGTACACTGTGGTGCAAATTTGCAATTTACGCGGTAGAGGCAAAAAGAAGTATACCACATCCGGTGGCTGTTGTAGGAGCTCACCATGTCCAGTGCTGACAGTCCTCCACAGTCTCTTAATAAGGCGTTATTCTGCGATGACGTTGAGATGGAGAACGTGGCCGAGGCCAGCCGAGTGGCGGGCAGCATCAGCGTCAGTGGATTCACCTTCCGGGCACGAATCTGCGTCGTGCAAACCGCAGACATCGAAGGTATATATGGCATTCTTTTAGGAGATATCTCCGGATGGAATATGAGTGCTTGTACGACTTGGATTGCTTAGTAACTTATTTATTTATTTATTTGATTATTTATTTATTTATTTATTTATTTATTTATTTATTTATTTATTTATTTATTTATGTAGCAATACCTCACAGGCACCAGAAGAGGCATAGGGTGAGGGGGGTATACAGTCCAGTTCAATACACAAAACACATGCAATACGTGCAAAAAATTACCAAAACGTCAAGAAGGCAAGACTAACGTATGCGTGTTACGAAAAAAAATAAGTCATAAAAGAAAGTAGCAAACAAGTAAACACAGATGGATGGATGGAATAAACTTTATTAGTGTCCTGCAAGAAGCGCGCAAACGCGTTTAGGGCTCCCACGTTGGGACTGAAAGGCCAAGCCTGACAGCCGCATCGCGGGCTTGCTGGACGGCCCATTTTTGGTCGGCTAGGCTAGAGCTGCGGAGAGCAGCATCCCACTTCGCCGAGGTAGCATCGGGGTTAGCATCGTTATGCATAGTGGTGCACTCCCAGAGCATGTGTTTGAGCGTAGCGGTGGTGAGCTTGCAATTGATACAAATGTCATCAGGGTAAATTTCTGGGTATATGACATGTAGATGGAAAAAAACAATTGCATGTCATGAGAGTAACTATTACAGAGGAAGAATTTTACGAAGCCAGAAAATAGTACAATTTCGTATTTATACACAAATAATGACTCACGCGCGTGACAGTGCAATGAAAAATGCAAACGTAATACGATTGAAAACATCAAGAAAAATATGCATATAAATAAAGGAAACAACACGCATCTAAGGCACCGCAATCCAGAGATATACCTGTGTCCTCTTCAAAACGGGATGCGAATAGATGTCAGTGATCTCTGAGAGACTGTTCAACACTAACCTGTGTCTCGGAAAGCACCGTGTTATTTTTTACGTCATTGAAATTGACCAGTGACCTTTGTCCACAAACACATGTAGGTGCTTGTGCTAGTTCGCGCAAGTGCAATCTGATGAAGCAAGCACTGCATTTCAACACAAATTACCGGCCCGCTGTAAAAACTGGCTTCCATAGGTGTTCCACCATCCAGATGGTTCCGGAGGGTATGATCATATATCTGTTATCGTGATATCTAACGGTAAATACGTCATGTTTTATATCAGTTATGCCCGGTAACCGTCCTTATCATCACAACCCGAGTTTGAAACCACCTTCAAGTTGTCTCGCAAAGGAAAAAAAAAATCTGCTACAATGACTAGCGGTAAGTGCTGAAATGCATGCGCAAAATTCGGCTAAGCCTCGCATTCTCTGTTGCCATGCGTTTCCAGCACAACGAAAGTCTAGAGACCTACCGAAAATGGAAGGCAGAACACTTATACTATAGTGTTCATAACTTTCTATGAGCTGACAATGGAACGGTAAGGACTTAGCTCGAACACTCCGCGACGGCTCAAAAGTTGGCTAGCAGATGCTTGGCCGCAACACAGAACGCTGCGTAGGCTCAGAAAATTAGTCGTAATTGAAAAGAGGCAGGCAGGTTAGTGTGTGCCTATGTTGCATGGGTATATAAGGGTACAGGAAATTACATTTCTTCATGACATTGATGGCACGTCACACAGTAGTGTACCGGGCTGCGCCCAGTAACGCTTACGATGGCGTCCAGTGTGGGCAAGAGGAAGGAGACGCCCTTGTCCTTGCTGGTCAGCTCGGCCGTAAGTGTGGAGAGGATTCCCAGCAGGGAAACGAAGACCTGCGACGTGTGCTTGGACATGTTCTTCACCCACGAGACCAGCACGTCGTTCATACCTGAGCGCTGATGCCGCACAGCGGAAAGTGGTATAGATCGTGTGACATGCAAGGAAGCAACGCCACATTAGCTTGCAGTATGACCCACACGTTGCCGGAACGTTCTTGCGTGCGAGATATCACTTGGTAAAGGGCCCCTAAACCATGTCCGACATTAAAGTTAACACGTGCATCGAGTTGAGAACGCCGTTACAAAAATGCCATATATGGCGATATCAGGAGTTCGGCATATCTGGCTTCATATGGCACATGTCCGTATGTGACCGTATTTGCCCAAATCTTTGTAGATGCATATATGGCAAAAGACGTACACGAGGAATGCCATGTGTGATTCTGACACGTATCGGGCGAATACGACCACATGCGGACGCGCGCCATGTATAGCCATATATATGTATATGGCCATATATGCATACCTGGCTATATATAGCACGAGTCTGTATGTGACCCCTTTTGCTAAATGCGTGTCAAAATCATATGAAATTCCTCGTGCATGTCTTTTATTCCCGCTTATGCCTCTGTCGCGATCTGGGCAAATAAGGCTACACACGGACATGTGCCATATGTAGCCAGACATGCTGAATTCGTGATATGGCCATATATGGCTTTTCTTTTTTTTTTTTTGTAAGGGTGCCGTCACGATGAAGGATGCCAAATGCGACAGCGCTACGCGCCGTGACCGCGCCACAAGTTCAAGGGGAAAAAAAAAGACAGTTCCGTGCTGCCTCTCCGGTCTTTTCCGGCATACCAGCGTTAGCCGCTACGTCACCAGGGTGTTTTTTGTAATGCCAGCAGCCACATACTCCGCCGACTGGTCGAAAGAGAAGATACGACTTCCGGTTAGTCTGCTAGTAATTACATGTGTAGCGCAGGGGAGAGGGAAAGAAGCGGACTACACCGCTGCGAAATATTCTTACGGCTACGTGTTCGTTGCGGACACCGGCACAACTGCAGTGCACAACTCAATTTTGACATCTGGGTGCTTTAGGGGCCCTCTAACTCGAACAATAGTAGCGCCGCGCATCAGCTGATACGATTACTCCGATTTTATTCAGGAACACAAATTGTGCATATTACGTGTTCTTCAGAAGAATATTGTGCAAAGTGCGATGTTAACAACGAGGAAAGAGGCTGTTGCGCTGTGTGCTCTACTTATCAGTAGCATCTATACCACGCGTACACCTCTCCAAAAATGCCCACTCATCGAGACACTGCATTGAAAATTGTTTGAGTTCCTCCTCCCCCCCCTGCCCCCCAATTGCTTTACGTGCATACGTTAGGTTCTTACCACACATCTGGCTCTTCAGGATCGTTTAAGTTCTGGTGAAGTTCTCGAATCGCGCTGATATTGTACTCCATGTGGTGGTAGCATTGAGCAATGTGTTTTTTTTTACTTTTTAGTTTATCCAAAATCAGTTAGTCAGGCCAGGAAAGACATTATCCGTGTCCGTAAGCTATAGCGCTCGTACGCCAAATTGGAGGCGAAGTCCTTGCTATAATCTTTCCCTTTGTAAGAAGGACATATTGACGCTTCTGAAGTGCAGGTAGTCCATGGTGGGAACTTGTTATAACGGGACGACAATGGTTCAGTTGCAAGGCGGGCTTGTTGGTATGACATTTTGAATAACTATGGTAGCACAAGGTAACGGGACACAAGAAGAACACGGAGACACGCGCACAGCGCTACATGGACGATGGTTCACGCGCTCACTTGGAAGAAGGCGACGTGTACTTGTCCGCAGGCCGTGAGGGCAATACAGCTCCAGGGGAACCGTGTTCTGGCGGCCGCCCATGAGAGCACTGGAGCTGTAGACGCAGTGCCCGGTTGAGCGGGAAGCGAGAAGAGGGACAGCGAGAGCAGCAGGACTAATGTTTCTGGTGTCACCTGGCTGCAGGACAACGTACGGATAGCGGAACAGGTCTTACGTGATTTACATTCGCGATGCAGAGGGCATTCTTGGGTTCTGTGACTGAAGCCCTGTACTACGCATAGGTCGGAACACAAGCACGAAAACGACGCCTATACACGCAAAATATGCCTTGATACCAGACGATTGTTTCGTCAGAGATTTCAAGCAAGCATTTCGGCGCGTCATCACTGATCTAGTGAACTTTAGAACCCTCCTGTGTGGCAATATATTTTATAGAAATGTCTATGAGTCGAGATGCTAGTTTCTTCGTGCCTTTGATACACCGCATACAAGTTTGAAGGGGCCCTACAACGTTTTTTTTTTTACTACCTTCTGTAGCATTGTTTAGCATTTAATACTGCGGTCAACGCAACAAGGACGCTTAGTTAACATGCAACTGTGTGTTATTAAGCACGAAGAATTCCTTCGAACTCGGCCGCAGATGCGCAATAAGAAAACTTGCAAAATTGAAAGTAAACCTTGATAGGAAGATAGCAGTTGATCAGTACGCTTACCACGCCTACACGTGAACTAACAAAAAAATGTACACATCTGCAGATGTTTCGTTTGGATAATAATTTAATGCAATAGTGTACCGATGACGTAAGGGTCAACAAAAGTATGATATCCACGGTCGTCTAGTGGTTATGACACTTGGCTGTGGACCCGAAGGTCGCGGGATCGAATCCCGGCCGCGGCGGCTGCATTTCTATGGAGGCAGAATGTTGAGACCCGTGTGCTGCGCGATATCAGTGCACGTTAAAGAACCCCAGGGGTCGAAATTTCCCGGGCCCTTCACTACGGAGTCTCTCGTAATCAGATTGTGGTTTAGGGACGTAAGACCCAGAAATCAATCATTCCTTGATACAAGGCCTGCGCATGCTCTGTGCGTACGAGAGCAGGATGACGCCGAAAACGCAACTGCTTAGCGAGTACTTATGTAAATTCTATCAAAAAGTTTCCTGAATTAACGCTACCATGCCGTACGCGCGTAAACCTCGATTACAGACTCACCACAAGTTTCCATGATTAGACTGCAACGATGCAGCGATAAATAAACCCAGCGCAAGTGATAGGTCGTTTACTATGGGGTTAACTAAGCTTTGCGCTCATGATATCCTACCTCCTCGTGAATACGAACGTCCACACAGTCTCGGGAATGGCGGAGACAACCAATGCCATGACAGCGACTGCCAGCGTGGACAGTTCTCTGAAACTGCAAGGCGAAGAGTAAGGCATGCATAAACATCTATGGCCAACGGACACACCTACATACCACCTACATACCACATACCTACATACCTACATACACCTACATACCAGTGCCTACGCACGAATGCAGTGACAGGTCATGTCCCCCCCCCCTCTCCATATCTGCTTCTCCCTTTTCCCCTTACACCTGTGAGGAGTGGCAGGTTAGAGACTCGCCCTCCAGCCCGACCTCTCCTCCGTTCATTGAAAGCTCTCTTCTTCAAAGGAAACGACCCATTAGAATAAGCATTCTTTTCTTCAACGAGCTTTTCGTTCAGGAAAACACTTGTGCTTACTGAGCACTACAGATCAACTTTTGCAAGCGCATGAAAGCCCAGATTCACGAATCTCTCAGTTTTAGCATTCACCTCTTTTGATCTGTCTGCTAAAGGAAAATTGGCACTCATGAGACAAAGTGACAGCGTTCTGATATCGCTTACAGCAGTGCTCAAAGCCACGCAAAAGGACGACCTCAGTGTCACTTTTGGAGAACTCGCGAGCCAGAATAAGGTATGCATTGAACACGAGGGAGACTGCTGTCAGTAACCGTACAGAGTTGGCTGCAGTTACTTCATATGTTTAAAGGAACAATTAACGTTCCCTAGATATTTGGAACTGTTGGTAATTGTTGCTCGTAACGATAGAGTCCACCATTTATTTCCCCGACCAGCTTCTTCACAAACGAAATTCGGATGCGCAATCGTCAGAAACAATAAAATGTAGAAATATATCTCACTTCCATTGTCCATGCAGAGTGAGCCTGTTCTCGAACACTCTGGGTGGCAGCCTGCGTTCTTCCGAGCGAATCTTCGCGCTGAAACAACGTTGAACGTCAGCATCAGTCCCAAAATATAAAACTCGACGCAGTTTCACCCGACCGACTACAGAAAGAGTTGATTTAGAAGGGTTGAACGCTGGGTTGTTCGCTAAAGAGTTGTTCGCTAAAGACGATCGTACATTTGACTACTTCCTGGGCAAAACCGCTGTCTTTGGAAGACATCAACTTTTGTTATCCATAGAATCAGTTGAGGTGCCATCGATGACGACTAGTGAGTTTGCTAGTGTTAAATGTGGATACGGCGCGATGTGATCAGAGCATCGTCAAGAGGTGGAAAATCAGCAGTATAATTTAATAGATGAAGCAACGGCACCCGATACTTTTGTTCCGATTAAGAACAGTTAATTTCTGATAGCGTTCACGAAGACCGAACTTATGAAAACTTACGTAGATCATGCAACACTAACTACCGGTACCTTGTACACCGCTGTTAATTATGAGGAAATAGATAATTAGCCGTATAGAGCAACGCTGTTGAAATAATGTGTGTGGACATTTTTAGGCGTTTGAACGAACGAGCCAGAACACCCATGCGGCGGTAACTGGAAGTCAGCAGGAAGAAGACATTAAATTTGTAAAATTTTGCGTGCCGAAACCACAATATGAACATGAAGCACGCCTGATTGGAGCACAGCGGATAAATTTCGGCGAGCTGCGCTATAGTTCTTTTAGTACGTGCATTTTAATATAAGCACACTCTGTCTTGAGCATTTCTTATGCATCAAAATACAGCCGCCGTAGCTGGGAGTCGAGCCCGCGCCCTCAGCTTTAGCAGCGCAGGCGCAAGCACACTGACTGACCATCATTAAGGCGAAAGCGTTTTGTGGCTCATGAGTCGGAAAGATACCCCTTCCGGCACCGTTGACTTGAACATCAATGACACGCAAGGTTACACGAAGTATACTTGAGGTTATGCCAAGCGAATAGATGTGATGATTATGGCAGGATAACGTGAATTAAAGGGAATCAAGGAGGACTCGAATAGAAATATTGTTAATCAAGTTAGTAATATGGTGAGCTGAGGCAAATCTACACGAATTAATGTTAACAATGTATGTGTTGATATACTGAACTGAAGAAAACATGGAATAGACTGCATGAAATGTGAATCGGAGCTGGTAACGCGAATTACAGTAATTCAAGATATTAAATTAATGTGAACTTAAATGAGTGTCCCTTGAGATTCACGGCTGAACGTAACGACGAAAAGCGGCGACGCAGCAAAAGCGCGGCGCCGAGAGAGGCGATGGAGACAGCCCAGCACAGTAAAGCCATCCTAGCAAACAGGCTAGAGGTGGAAGGACGGATGGATGGGTGTATGGACGGGCGGATAGACGCACGGATGTATGGACCGATGGATGGATGCTTCTGCCAAACTGTTCATTTGTCGACGTTTTGGTCGGATGCCGATTTTTATCAAGGTAAACTTTGGGTGGTGTCGGTGCATATGTGTAGCATGGTCGCCGCAAGACGAATACATACACGCACAGTCAAAATGGAGAACGATATCTATAAGTGAAAACTTTTTCAGACCGTCCAGAGGCAACCCTATCCTCATCCCCTCTCCCGCATTGCTTCTCTGCGTTTTTGTTTCTCCTAGTTAAAAAAGCTTGGACCATCTCCCCGAAGGGAACCCTGATGGGATGCGAAGGGGCAGCGTTGCGCACGGGTGGCGTCACGGGTTGAACGGCGCCAACGCGGGTGCTGGAAGAACAGTTTGAAGCGAAACTCGGTGTAGCGTTTACTGGTGTAAACGTTTGTTTGAAACGCAGACACGGGAGGCGAGCAGGCGTTGGAGCCGGCAGCTGCGGGCGCTCCGGCGGGTTGGGGAGAGAGTGACGTACGCGCGCACCTGCGAGGGAAGCGTGCGAGGGGAGCGTGACGTCAACGCCCAGCTGCGGCGTGACCTACTTGGCACCGCTCCAACACCTGCGACGAGGGAAGCGCGTTGCGTCGCGCTTGTGCGGACTGTGCGGACGGACGGACAGCGTTACACAGGCTAGTCAAAGAGCTGCTTCGCATCTAAAAAAAAGTTGCGCGCAGCTTGCACTAAGGGCGCAAGACTAGATCACAGTGGAGCTTCTGGCCTTCCCCTCCTTTTTTCCCACCCTCACCTTCGCTGATGTTTCCCACCTCCTTGCTATGCCGCACCTCCTTGCTATACCACACTCTACACGGGTATGCTATGGCTTATCCACTACCCTGCGCATTTCCTTCTTCCTCACCCGGACACACTCCTCACTACTCAATTTCCTTTCCCACCCTTTGCTATGCCCTCTTTCATTCCCTCCTCAGCCTCACTCCTCTTTTTCTTTTTTAAACTAAGTGCGAAGAATTGTTTAAGTTTAATGAGAGATGACACTGAGGCTTTGTTTTAGTAGCCCTCTGGAGCATATCCGATATACCTAGTTTTTGTTGTGCGAAAAACATTTTACCCCGAGCTAGAACAGCTTCGATTTTAAAAGGAACAAAAATAAAGGACTTGTGGCCTCCGCTATAGCAGAATCCTGCTGCATTGGAGGCCACATGTTCGAGCCATTCCCTGAGAGGCAAGAACGTCTACAAAGGAGAATTCACCTTTATGGACGCGCAACTGCACCTTAAGGCGCAGTTGCGCGTGCATTTCTGAGTCTTTACGCTGTCATGCGGAAAGCAAGGTTTACAGAAAAGATGTAAACAGTTAGATAGATGAAGTCGTACGATCCTACTATCTATCTATCTATCTATCTATCTATCTATCTTCTATCTATCTATCTATCTATCTATCTATCTATCTATCTATCTATCTATCTCGTTCTTTCTCCCTTTTCACTTAAATTGCAGCTTCTTTACTATGCTGAGCGCCCACTGATGTTTGCCGGGGTGGACTAGTGGTTGTGATGCTTGAATGCAAATCCAAAAGATGCGTGTTACAACCCGGCCGTTGCCGTCGCATTTTCCGTTAGGCGGAAATGCTAGAGGTCCGTGTACTGTGCGTTTTCAGTGCATTTTGAACCCCAGGTTATTAAAGTTATCGAAGCCCTCTACTACAGCTTTTCTCTCCTTTCTACTCTTTCCCTTCCCCTCCCCCACTTACGCTTAGCCGTGCTCCACACATGAGCTGCACAAGATAGCCTCCTCTTTCCTTAACCGAATCACAATTATTCGCGATCGCTGGTGCGGCAAAGTTCTAGCAGAACGCAGCTCACCGTTCGGTCCTCATCCTCCTCAGCAGGCAACACCAGAGGTAGAGGGAACACAAGAAAATGGTCGGCATGGAATAGAAGGTGAAGGTGAAGCTGCCCAGCACGTGGTATTCCGGATATTCCCTGTTAGGGACAGCAATGTTTGAAGAGAAACAAATAATGGATATTCATAATTTGAACACAACGAATCCGAGGCTGTTTTCATAGTAGTCTTTTCAGTCATCGAACAAGGATACCACGGTCCATATCAGTCAACTATTCAATCATGAGTGTGACACCTCGACGGTGCCTCCGCTCGTGAACTTTCTATGCGTAACAGCCAGCGCGCAAGAGGAGGTCGTTACTGTGACCGCTACGGAGCCTAATATATTAATCCTAAAGAGGAAACTTAACCCCAAGACAAGGGTTGACTTGTAATTCGAATGCTTCATAGAATTGGAATGTAAAGAAGTATTCCTCACCCAGAAAGATCCTGCTTACCCTAAATTATGCATCCTGTATATATGGCCACGTGATTCTCATGATGAAGAACGTAAATCCAAACTGTTCAGATTAAACTTTGTTGGACGAATACGTGCCCAGCAAAGAAAATCACAATCAAACTTTGTTGAACGGTTGAATGCCCAGCAAATAAAAGCAATGGCAGTCTTAAGAGACAGCTAAATGCGGTGGTGAGCATCATTCACGACATCGAATAATCGATATCAGGGGAATAATTTGTTCCGTCGTATGGAAACCTTCATTAAGAACCATCGTTAAGGCAGTTCTTTCCCTCAAAAGGCACCCGTATATAGGGTAAATGCACTCTATGCTGTATATACACCTAGTATAGAGAGTAAATTTTCTTCTCACTTAGCCATGTATGCCAGCAGGTCGTTGAATGCCGGAGAGTAGAGCTGTGCCGTTGAGGCGAGGGTCGAGCAGTAGATAACGGCAGTCAGGAGGCACCGGCGTAGCCTCTGGCGGTATTTCCTGGAGAACAATTATATCGTTTCAAGTGAGAAGACGCTTATCGACAACGTTTTCTTCGGTACCGTCCATATCGGCGCCACTCTCGGATTTTGTGCCATGACTATTTTTTTACCGCAATTCCTCATGCAATATACCCCATCGAAAGTAGCCAACAGGACAATTGTCCATAGTTGAACTTCGTGCATTTTGTTCTTGTTTTTTCTTCTGTAACGGTGGATGGATGGATGGATGGATGTATGAGCGACCACTTTATAACAGGGCGATGACTCCTGCGCCGCCAAACGTAATTTTAGGTTCGCGTAATGCATTGTCTATTATGACAACCTGACCTGACTTCAAGCAATAAGACGTTTACTTCTGAATTAGCCGTAAATGCTTCGCGCCTTACTTTCTTTTTACCCTTTCGGTAGTTGCTCAGCGGTGACTTTCGTTTCAGTGCCGCCCCTATGCAATAAATTCTCTCCACTTCTCTAACACTGTGCCTAACGCTCTTTGTTGGTGTCGCTGCAGTGCTCTCTATAGGAAAATGAGTGAATCTCACCTGTCCTATCCGCACTAACCAGAAAGTTACGACTGCCTTGCCACAGTGTTCTAGTGGCTATGACACTCGGCTGTAAATCCGAAGGTCGAAGGACCGAAACCCGACCGCGCCGGCTGCATTTCGGTGGAGGCGTAGAGAGAGAGAGAAATAAGGAAGGGAAGGCAGGGATGTTAACCAGTCATGAGTCCGGTTTGCTACCCTACACTGGGGGATGGGAAAAGGGGAATAAAAGGGGTGGAGGCGTAATGTTGTGACCCGTGTACTGTGTGATGGCAGTGCACGTTAAATAACCCCAGGTGGTCGAAATTTCCGAAGCCCTCCGGTACAGCGTCTCTCATAGTCATATCCTGTATTTGGGACGTAAAACCCTTGAACTTATCAGGTACGCGGTACGGCTACCAACAGAACCCTTCCGGGTCTATAAGGGTCTGCGTTCCGCCTTGTTCGCGGGCGTGCCGATGCGCCAGCCTTTCCATCAGTAGCTGCGTGCCGCTGCTGGATGGCTTGTAGCGCTGTCGGCCATGAGGTGCTTTAGCAGCCCCCACTTACTGCCCTGCGCATCTTGCCGTCGGCTTCTTCGCAAACCCCGTCCCACTGCTGTGCGCAGAGTTCTTTGGCGTAGGCCTCTATTTCCTTATTGAGCCCCACTATAGAAGCTCAGAGGTGCCTGTTCAACTTGTTCTTCCATGCTTCTTTGAGGTCATGACGTTTTTGGAGTAGGTCAGCGAAGTGCGAATCCATGGTCGGTACCTCCTCGTCCGTTTCGACCTCCTTGGTGGCCTCCTCGACGGCGTCTCGTAGCTCTTTGAGGAGAGGCTCGTATGTGCAGTCTCTGCTGCCTCTATCTTCCTTGATTTTCCTGAAGCGGTCCCATTCCGTTATCTGGGTGCTGGGGTGCATGCATTGCTGGTCTCTGTTCACTCCTACAGTCCTTTCGAGTGCATCGATTTTGCCATTCATCTGCTCAAACTTGCTGTTGTTTAAACATGTCTCTGACTTCGCCAGTAAAGCTGACCAGAATGTCACTCTCGTTCGCCTTCCTGGGCTTTTTGCCCTTGTTATCGCCCTGTTGCGCGGCACTGACCTCGCTGCTCTCGATCATGGCGTCCTCGCTGACGGAGGCGCTTTCGCTATCCACCGCCTTGCGCTTGTGTGTGTTGTGGGGCGTCTGATGCATGCGCGGTGTCTGTGCCGCTTGCGTACGCGTCTGACTAGCTGTCATGCTGCTTTCTAACCTTACTAGTGTGGCCCGGAGCTCTGCTAGCTCCTGCTTGAGGGCCCTGTTGTTCGAGCACCCGTATACGGGGGTCGGGAGCATGCTCTATAGTTGTGTCTTACCTGGGTACATGCTGCTTGTGCTTGTTGTCGCGTCTTCCACTTTGTCTGCCCGTGAGGCTTCTCCGGTTCGCTGCCGAGATGTCGAGTGCGCTCTCTAGCGGGAGCGGGTCTATCTCGAGATCTGGAGCGCTTCATGGAACGGGAGTGTCTTCTGCTACTTTTTCGGTCGGTCCCGTTTCCTGGCCTTCCGGTTTTCACCCCGCCTTCGTTGGCAGATGACTCTTGAAAGGTCACGTGTTGGTGGGGGTCTTGCCGTTGTTGTTCTTGCCTTCTCCTCCGTCTCACGACGTAAGGGTATAGTGTACTAGAATATGGGGTAGTGTGTTCAGGGAGGAGCCATGGCTGCCGCAGTTGGTATCGACAGCCGCGAGATGGCGCTACCTGAGCATGGGCTGTCACATCGCGCATTGCTCCTGATGCGCTTACATGCTTTGATACGTCGCGTTTAATAACCTTGTGTGTTTAGTTGCTGACACGTCAGCGACAAGCATTCTGAATGGGTGTGGTCGCACATGCATTCAAAACAAAACGAAATGCAGTTAAGCTGCAACGCACGGTCCGAATGAAAAAGCAGGGACTAGCATACGACAGCGAAGCAGTCATAAAGTCGTTGACCGAATAAAAAAAAAAACAGGAAGATAGATGTATCGAAGGAGCATCTATGAACCCTGAAGGTTCTCGTTAAAATACTACTATAACGAGTCGTAGCCCTGCGACAGCTTCGACTTTCTTCGTTACGCGCGGTACCGTTCTTGTTGCCTCATGCAATCGTAATTATGTGGCTTAGGTGACAAAACTACCACTCGACTGCAAGGCACGCCGTAGTGGAAGACTTGGGAATTGTTTTTACCTCCTTGGGTCTTTTAACGTGCACCTAAATATAAGTGCACGGGTGTTTTTCCATTACGCGCCCGCCGAAATACTGCCGCCGTGGCCGGGATATTGCATCATACAGACAAAAGGAAACATCACTTGGCACCACTGCCGTACTGTAGGAAGAAACTCTTTATTTACGTGCGCGCACACTGCAGTGAGCAGAAACCCTGATCAAATTCGTCGCCATTCTGAAGAGTTATCAGTTCATGATCACTTGGTCACGGTGGCGCCCTTACGAACATCGACTGATTTTCGCGTGCAGCTTTTTTTTTCGTTTCGCCTCTCGAGACTGGTTGATACCCTTCACGAAAAAATGAAGTCGTGTCAGCACGTAAAACTTTACCACTGCTGCGGTCAGGAGGTCTGCATGTTGGCTGCAGCCTAGGGTACAGTCAAAGTGCTTTTTTGCGAGCAGCATCACATCAACAACGCTGTTGCTGCACAGCTCTTGCTTGCTGAAAAAGGTGGTAAATATGCCCTCTAGCTTCTTCACTGCCTCAAATAAGGAGTCAGAGGGATATAGAAGCCCACCTCTGTCACAAAGCTCTATGAACTCACAATTTTTTGCCGGTTTAGCTGTGGTAAGCAAAAGAACGTTCCTACACTCTGTGCAGTCATTTCGCTTTAGGAACTTTCGTGCCACATAACCGGACATATAATATATGAGCCGATCATCACTCTTCTGCTCCACGTATTCTTTGTGATCAGATGGAATCCTCTGGAGTATGCGGTCTGCCAAGTCCAGGTTCCCTGCTTCAACAGCATTGTCCAAATCGTCAACTCTAACTTCTCGGGTTGAGCCATCGGAAGGTTCAAGAAGAGAGCTCATTTCTTCTCCAAGCTCTGCATTGCCCGAGCTGACCGCTTTTGCCAGGTTGTAAAATGACAAGCAGTTTACTACGATCAAGAATTGCGTTGGTGTGGGATGATCATTTGATCCGCATGATTGTCTCACTATCCCGAAGAAGTTTTCCAGGGGATCCTGGCTGAGCCTGGCCGTCATGAGATATTTGAAATTGTGTTTCTTTAGATGATCCAGCAGAGCCAACGTGCTTGAAATAGTGACCCTAAGGCCAACCGCTGTCGAGGCGCTTAGGAATCCACCAGCGCCATTTGCGTGGCGTTCCCAGCAGGACATGAAGTCCAGGAAATCCTTGAGGGTCTGCACGCTCATGGAGCCCGGTCGGAGAGCTCTAGCCGGGAATCTAGAGGTCATAACTTTGATCAGACAGTTGATTCTCCTGAAATAGCACAAAAGCCATAAGTCATCAAAGCATCAATTTTCAACAAAGCTAGGATTAAGCAACAAGTGATAAAAGCCAGCATAAATGGGATAAAATACCCTCTAGGCGCACAAGGACCGTAGCTATGCTACAAGGCAGCAATAACTTGTTGACCCAAGGTGGTTCCTTGCTGAGGTTTTCAGCAGGCATTAATGCCCTTTATCCTTGTCCACCAGTAATGTAAACACATCACACGTTTTTGTATCAAATTATTCTCCTTACCTGAAGAATTCTACAGTTGCGTCAATTTCACCCCAAGATGCCTCCAGCTTGTCTCGATAAAATAGAAGGCCATTGATCACGCGGTCTCCGAACAGCTGGAAGGCGATGGACACCCTCATTTTCTCGAAACTGTTCGGCTGAAGGTGCACAGACGTGAGGCCAGGCATCGCCTTGAGTGTGACATTGGTGGAATCTACTTTGAATGCCTGTCTGACAGGCTGAATGGAAACCTGGAACAGTTGCAATAATAATGTGAAACAGCCATTTAATAATAATAATAATAATAATAATAATAATAATAATAATAATAATTTTGCTTTTACTAATACACAGCTGAAGGAGGAGGGGAGAACAAAACGACTATCCGTTTGACTACGTTTTACATCACAGACTCGTAAGACACAACTTCGATTTTCCCCCACTTCATCATGCATCATAATTCATAGAAAGCATTGTAATGTGTAAAAACCTCACTTTTTTGAAGCGAAAGAACCAGCACGTACCATGCCATTTGGAGTATTCAAAGGATGCTGCAGCAGCGTGTTCCTCACACATTTGAGCAAATGCGGAAAGTCCGACAGAAAGTACAGCTGGCGGGATGAGTCAACAGGATGCTCCAGACTGCAAGTTATC
Source organism: Hyalomma asiaticum (assembly GCA_013339685.2). Lineage (NCBI taxonomy): Eukaryota > Metazoa > Arthropoda > Arachnida > Ixodida > Ixodidae > Hyalomma > Hyalomma asiaticum. The sequence continues at coordinate 74,231,350 of CM023488.1, read as the reverse complement.
TTGCCTGATTTTGCACCGATTCCTAAAATTGTCCACATTCGGCGATTCCACGAAGCGCCATCACAGGTTATGAAATCGACTATGAGTCCATTCGCTTCGGCGAGGATAGTCGCTTCGATGAGCACTTTTGCAAGAATCTCTGCTTTTGCATTCCCGCTAGTGGCAAACGCACCAATAATCTGAGTCCACTTTCCGGTGAATGGCACAAACATTATGACCATACCATGGTCGCAGGGCACGTTCTGTCCTTCACCACTGAAAGGGCCCATGTCAACAAATCCTTCAATTCGTCCTGAGGAGGTCACATTCAAATGTTCAGACAACTTGATTTCATCTACGAGAAGGCCACCTCGTCTTTGAAAGCTACTGATGTGCCTTGTTTTCTTCTTTAGTTGTGATAGCACTTTGTGGCTGAAGCCATACCCACTTTTGTATAGTCTGAGATAACGCTTCAAAGTGCTCTTGCTGGGAAGTGAAATAATATTATGTTTCCGAATATGTTCATATAGCCGGGCACTTTTCATTTTCATTAAAATGCATTCTAATATCCAGTTCTTTGAAAAGACATTTCCTTTTGAACTTTTCTTTTTTGCTGCAGAAAAGCACTGTCTCACACATTCTTGCTGCTTAGGGGGCAAAGTAGCAATTTGGGCTTCAAGTACTTCATCAGGTTTGGATGCATTCTCAGCTTGCATCTCCTTCAACTTGTCTTGGACCCTGGCAAAGCGACAAGACAACCTCTTGTTTTTTTGAACTTGCAAACGCAGTCTCTGGGAAGCACTTTTAATCGGCTTCTTGATGGAATGCCTCAGTCTTGATTGCCTTGTCAGAAGCGTTTTCCTCACGTATCGGCACGAGACGCACGCTTTTCCTGCAGAACAAAAGTGGCCTACGTAAGAATACAAGAAAGAGCACTTGATTAACGCACATAAGCATCATACGCAGAAGTGACTCTCGTACACACCTTCAGATGCTTCTTTCCCATTGCAGCGCTTGCTGTAGTACATGCCATCGCTACTGACCACTTGCAACTGGAGGCCTTTTGTAAGGTGGGACAGTGGCATTCTTGACTCCGACAAAGCACCTCTGCAAAGGCGGTACAAATCGACATTTCGCAGAACGGTCTCCGCTTCCTCGCAGGTGAAAATGCGCCCTGCTTCAACTCGGCGGCCACGGTGATACGCTGAATAGACGATGCCTGGCATACCATCTTGTGAGAAAATCACCGCTCTCTCTGATACGAGATCCTCGTTTTCCCGCATTTTTAGCTTGCAATAAACAACTCCTTCGTGGTTTGGAATGCGGTGAGAGCTCCAATAAACTGAGGGTAAACAAAGCTTGAGCAAGCGTTCCAGTGAAGCTGTAGTGTTCACCACTTCGGGTTCGTGGTCAGCAGGAATGTCCATCGACGGCGCTGAATCAGTGGCCTCACCGTCAGCACAGGGCGCTGCAGTTTTCTTGGAGATGGTGGAATCAACCGCAGAGTTCTTCCGCTTTCTCGGAAGTCTTGGATGCGACGCTTTCTTTGACAAGTAGCTTGGGGCATTGGGCAGTAACGTCGGCACAGCGTCCGGCGTCAGCTCTGGTCTCCCACGTGGCACGCGAACTTCTTCGCCGTTTATAACGTGTACGTAGTCTCTGAGAACACATGACGGCTCGAAGTGCAGCTCGCATACAGAGCAGCTTTCGTCCAGGGTCCTGTCCTTACGATGTAAATTCCGCTCCCAAAGTTTCCTCCGTGCTTCGTCTTTTGGAACAGCGAAAAGCGACGGCTGCTCACCTTTTTTCCAATGGTAACCTGTTTCGCACCCAGGTGCAAAGCAGTGTCGTTGCCGCCGACGACTCGGCATTGCCTCACTGTCGCATGGCCAGCAAAGCAATCGCCAGAAAAACTTCTGTTAAGCGAGCGCGAACACAAGCAACAGGTCACTACAAAGGCACCCGAGAAGACCGAGCGGCAGAGCTACACTGACAATCCTGCCAGCCCATGCTACGGCAGCGCCGCCACGCGGATCGGCTTTTTGTCCACGCGCGCCGCTTCACGTGATGCATGGCGAGAGAGGGCGTCTGAACACACTACCCCATATTCTAGTACACTGTAGTTGTGCTGGTCACAGACATCCCCTCGCGGTGGCGGATCGTTTTGCACGTTAGTGGATGGCCGTACAAATCTCAGTATATAACTGCCGAAGTCATTTCCCAAAATTCTCTTCCCCTGCATCCGGCTTTCCCCGCTGTCCTGACAGCGTGAGGACATGACTAGGCATGACATGAGTAGGGTAAGCGCAGGGGAGTAACAGTAACTGTAGGGGCCGGTTTTACTTAGCAAAACCACGTGATTATGAGGCACGCCATAATGGAGGGCTCCGGAAATTTTGACCTGCTGGGGTTCTTTAACGTGCACTGACAACGCACAGTACACGGGCATCCATCGTTATCGCCTCCATCGAAAATACGACCGCGGCTGTCGGTATCGAACCCGTGTCTTTCCGCTCAGCGGCCAAGCACGATAACCACTAAAGTACGACGGCGGACCGTAGGTGAGTAGGTGCGCTTGTATAGCCATAGCTACATAAGCCCTCAATGTAGTTGCCATAAATAAGAGCTCTCTGAGGATAGGTCCTAAATACACCTTAGTTCTTAGATCGAATAGCCCCAGTTGTTTGTTTGTTTGTTTTTTGATAAAACGCTTTACTCTTCCGGAAGAAAGCGCACGCTTCGCTCAATGTGACGTGCTGGATGCAGAAAAGTGTGTCGTTTCATTGTCATATCTTAGCAGTGATCGAATGGCTTTGATATTAAGCAAACTAAATTGGCCCGGTTGTCACGGCTATCAACAATATATTACAAGGACACAAGCGAAAGCTGCTGCTTACTAGGGTAATCCTGATAATACCGCAACGCAGTCATCGTTACGGCAAGCTATCGTAGATCCCGCTCTCGACTATGACGTCAAGCCCGATAGCCACATGCGTACACTCACAGGACGTGCATGTTTCCCTCCGGCATCAAGGAGAACTCCCGCATGCGTTGTCGGAAAGGGCTCCGATGACCTTCCGAGGGCACGCTGTCTTCGGCCGTGACGTAGAGCGTCGAGGACAAGTCATCCCGGTGACTTCGCGTAGCCGGAGACGCCGCGCCGTTCTGGGGGACCACGCCGGTTGCCTTCTGCGACGTACGACACCGTACAAAATATAAGCTCGTCTATGCCAGCGCTAAGGAATCCTGCTGCATTTCAGCACATTTAGTGCGTTGAGCGATGGAGACCAAAGGTTGATTGAGAACAGTGGTCCGATGCTGTATCTTGTTCTACAGAGTAGGTGAATGGTAGGCATGCACAGTATTGTCTTTCATAGCACATTTCACTAGAAGATAAAGTTGCCGGTGATGGGACGATGGGCGATTGGGCAACGCCGTACACTACAATTTCGTTCCTCCTTGCAGATTGTCAACGTTTGCTGAATGAATGAATGAATGAAAAATTTTCCTCTTTAGCTGTGGCAGTGCACGCGCCAGATGGAAGTAGTCCCAATTCCACAGGAACCCCTATGCTGTCTTTGATGCGTGGCCGTTGGTTACGAGCGGCAGTTCGTCTTTTCACGTAGTGCGAGACAGCGAGAGCTTTCATCGTTCTCAAGGTGTAGGGATGGAATCGAAGTCATGTTTCCCTGTGGCGCTGGCGCATTCAGGAGCTATGTGAAATTTCACAGCCTACGGAATCGGCCCAGATCTAAACAGAGCAACTTCTAACGTTTGACGGCCTCGGTACACTCACTGATGTTCTCTTTTAAAAGCGATCCTTTGCCCTAAGGGATGTACAAGTTTCGGGAATGCACGAAGTGTGATAACTAGCTTTCCGAAAATATGTCGCGAAGCATTAATTCCTTGAATTCCGCCTTCAGCTTCATGCTATTAAAGCGATTACTGGGCCGGTTCCACGGCGAAATAGAGGCTGCCTCGCAAACACTCAGCTTTACAGACCGCATGCAGTGTAGTGCTGCTGGGTAACTTGGTTCGTTCAGCGGTGGTAACGGCTCACAACGAAGCGTTGATGGAATGTAACGCAACGGAAACATGTAAGCTTAAATCAAAACACCAGCAGCCTAACAAGAGAAGAGTAGTCTATCAATATCAGCATCTTGAAATCGCAGAAAAATGATTTTAGCGACCACGGAACAGCAATATCTTGCGTCGCTCTCTAAAGGCAGGGTTGCGAGGGGGTCCACGTTTCCCAGTCACTGGTGAAGTGTTGTTATGTGTAGGAAATTTCCAACACATACAGAGAGATTAGGCTATCTATAGCATGTGCTTTAGGCTATGAATCTGCTGTTATTTTGGAATTTACACAGCGCAGAACCTTTACGTTTCCGTAATAATCCATGTTGCCATACTTAGGTAAGTGTCCCGCTAAAGGTGTAGGCATGGAAAAGGAGCGGGCGCAAAATGCAGTGACTGAAATCAAGGTTCGTGACGATGCACATTAGCAATACATAAGCCTCGCCACAGCGATAAACAATAGGAAAGAAGTAGTTAATTCGAAATAATAATAAAAAGCTTATTTACGGAGATATTTATAACGTTAGCACGACTTTGTTATCGGACGAAAGTAAGAAAATCGGAGAACACTTCAGCTTCGCCTTTAGGAGTGGAATGCCATAGGGCCACCGGGCTAGGTTCAATGCTATTACGGCGCCGTCTGGCTATAACGCGCGTAAAAGTTACTGCTTGCAAACACGGCCGCTAGCACGCGTACCAATATATAGTTGTCAAGCACGCCGCACTGTACAGCCGCGGCCACGTCTGTGTAGAGCGCGCCAGCGGCCGTCCTTTACGTCCTTGCTCTGCGGGACGACACCTTGCGGCCGTTGAGGGCTATGACGTTGTGTGCACAGAAGCATGCGCGGCCTAATAGACATGTAAACCTGCTCACGCTGTTTCAAACCAGAAATGATATTTTTAAGCGTACTTATTTTGCCGGCTGCACTCATTATCCGAAGGCACCGCCTTACTGTACCCGGTGGCAACGGGATTACGTCAGTGATAACGCGTGCGATTCTGTCGCGACATTCAGGTAACGAAAAAAAGTATTTCTTCACCTATCCCAGATACAACCGGGCAATGTAAAGACGATATCACGTGTCTGCATCAAAGATATATATATATAACGGGGAAGAAATTCCGTGGGTCCGGTTGAAAAGTAGATTAGTTCACAAGTGTGCAATTCGTTTCTAATATATATATATATATATATATATATATATATATATATATATATATATATAATCAAGCCCTTTTGCAGAATTCTGTTTCGCCATGGCTCCCCGACTAAAGCCGAAACCGCATGTGCGCGATTTTGTGCGCGACCGCGACGAGCGACGCGATATATGACGAAATTGGCCGTCGCTCGACGGGTCGCTCGGTGAATCGCTCGGTTTTTGGAAATCTAGAAACGGTCGCTCGTCGCCCGGAAGTCGTACGAGCGACAGTCAATCGCAAGCAGCCGGTCGGTACAAGTTGTACGTGACGTACTGCCGGTTTTCACACGAGCGCGCTTGCAAACAACTGTCAACAATTACCGAACGCCAAAAGAAGACAAAACTAGTGCAATGCAACCAAACCTATTTAATGGTACTTTGCACGGCTGAACAGTCGACTTTAGATTATTAATGCGTGCATCAATCCACTTTTGGGGCACAGTAGCTGGCAACACCGGGGAGCCGTCGCTCGATACATCGCTCGAGCCGATCGCTTGCTTGAGGTTCGATTTTTCAGGCGACGAGCAGTGCGCCGGGCACATCGGTCGCGTCGCTCGTCGCGATCGCGCACAAAATCGCGTACATGCGGTTTCCGCTCAACAGCGGACGAGCGTCGCGCAATTGCTGTTATGGGACGCACAATGTCGCAAAGAGCGATATGTGCAGCTACCGGGCGCCATATGCGCACAGTGAATAGGGTCCTTCAGGCTTATTATAAGTGACGCTCCTCGTGGAAGTCGACAGCGGGTAACATCCGAAGATGAGGACCGTTTGATCGTGGCAGCAGCTGTGACCGATCCTTAGCTCAGCTCCAGGGAAATAAGGGACGAAGGTTGGACTAGGAACCACCAGTGTTCAAACAATCAAGAGAAGGCTTCACGAAGGCGGCATATCGAGCAATATATCGGCGCAAAAAATTATGCTGGACGAAAGACATCTCAATGAACGCCTTGAATTTGCGTCTGCGGTTGAGTCTTGGTGCCCAGACAACTGGCGCGCGGTGGTTTTCACGGATGAGGCCTCATTCTGCACCCGCTGGGACCAGCAGAGACGGGTGTTGCGTCCGCAGAACTGCCGGTATGGTATGTATTCCTACGGTTGTCTTTGACTGTGAGCGCTGTGTAGTTACCTCTTCCTGAAACAGCATTGTCTGAAAATGGAAATGCCTTGTGCAAGCCATAAACCTCAGAAGCTATTACATGCATTATAATACGGTTTTACTTCACCACTGCGAGTAATGCTCTCTCTTGCTGCATGGTCTCGGAATTCGCCTTACCCTGCGAAGTTTTTGTTATCGTCAGTCACTTTGCTTTCATTTTTTAACTTCGTTCGTGCATTATTTACCGGAATTGAACCTCTTTCAGCTATGTCTACGAATAGCTGTCAGTTTGATGCATGTGTCCATGACCATCTACCGCAGGTATGACGAGCGCTATGTCTTGGGTACTCGTTCAAGCGGTCGCACCACGGTCAACGTGTGGGGCGCGATCAGTCACACAGGCTTGGGGCCATTGCATCGATTTCCAGGGAGAATGACATCTGAAACATATATGGATGTTTTCGAGACGGTGCTCATTCCGCACGTTCTCGATGGCTCCTTCCCGGATGGACTATATTGTCTTCAGCAGGACAACGCACCAATCCACACTTCAAAGGCAGTGCAGAAGATGTTGGATGATTTAGGTATGGCAAGGTTGAACTGGCCTGCGAGAAGCCCCGATTTAAATATAATAGAAAATATATGGGGTCAAATGAAATGAAACCTAGCCAAAAAAGTGGGTCTAGCTGTAGCTACGGCTGACGAGCTATGGATAGCTATTCAGGAGGAGTGGGACCGCCTTCGAAAGCTTCCAGACCTTGTGAATAGGGTGTACGACTCGCTCCCCAAGAGGATCGCAAGTGTCAAACGGAATCTGGGGGGGACCCATCTTCTATTAGTAGTTTGATCGCTGCTATTGTTCGCTTTTGATTTCGGCAAAAATAAAAGCTGTCTTTTCTTTCTGTGCTTCGTTGTTTATTTTGAAAAAGCACAAGTCGTCGTGCAACCCCAGCGGCCCACAGATGCAGTAGCTGCTGCCGTAATTGCCATGGTGAACATAATGCAGTTTTTTTTTCCAAAGAGTGACAACGAAGTCACGGAAAGACGTAGATTCCAAGTAGTCCTCACTCGCCTAACAAGAAGATCCTCAGGAAGGAGACACTGTTTTAACCACAATACTCCTTGTGGAAACGTTCACTGTAGGCTAAAGCATTTCCTGTTCCGCAATTTCTGATCATGCCGTGTTCTCTTTATAAACAAGATGGAGCCGAAATGCAAAATACCATATATCCATTAGTAAGGTCTGTCACGGTGGACCTATTGTTACAGCGCTTCGCGGCTGATCCGAAGGTCGCGGGTTCAATACCGGCCACGGCGGCCGCATTTCGGTGCACGCGACACGCTAGCGGCCCGCGTACTGTGCGTTGTCAGTGCACGTTAAAGAACGCCAGATGGTCGAATTTTTCGTAGCCCTCCACTACGGCGTGCCTCGAAATGATACCGTGGTTTTGGGGTGTAAAAACCCAGATATTACCATTCATTACTACGCAGGATAAGGAAAAGGCGGTACAAAAAATAACATCTAGGATTTCTTTTTACGCAGCTGTTGGCATTATCATATCTTCATATAATCGCATGCCTCAAAACAGCCACAAAGAGCGCATCGTTCATGCAGGCGCGTGTTATCAGTCGAAACGCTCTTCGTCTTATGAAATAGATATGACGAAAGCGCCCTGAGGTAACGCGATCTTCGGTTAAACAAGCACACCTTCCAACGTTGTCATCAGTGCAGAGCAAGCCTGCATGTATGTTAGGCCGCGCATGCTCCTGTGCGCGCGACGTCACAACCCGCAACGGCCGCAAGGTGTCGCGCCACAAATCAAGGCCGGCGGCTCGCGCGCTCTACACAGACGTGGCCGCGGCTGTACTGCTGTCCAACCTGGTTATAACGAACAGCGTTATGTTCCCATGGCTTGTTCAATTTATCAGGATTTCGAAATAGCCGATCCCACATTTTATGAATTCCAGCACCTGGTTGGCTGCGCGCGATGTCAGCAGTGCAGCGAAAATGCGCCAACGAAGAAAAAACATTGGCGCCCACAGTAAATGATTACTTCAAAAGCAGCTTATTGGCACAGAGTACACCTATTTGCTGTAGGCTATGGCTTCCGCTTTAACATTTGGTTTCGCTCCATCAGTGAGCGTCCGAATGCGAGCGCACAGACGCTGCTGAGATACTATTGTACTAGGAGACTACCAGCCGGCGAAAGAGCGCGTTTGCGGCTGCTTGGTAACAGGTTTCGGGCGTTATGTTTCATGTATACGGTGTCTCGTTCGTTATAAACGAGAAATTTTACATAACGATAGGACAACAGCGTGTGTTCGATATACAGCGTATTTCGCTGTATTCGAGTTCGTTGTATTCGGGTTTCACTGCGCTCAAGGTTAATTTTCGCCTCCTGTGCTCCTAAACCGAAGTGCATTGGCGTTTCTGCGATCCGCCCCAAGAAATACACCAGCGCCATCGTGGTCTGCATTCCTACAAGTTTGTAGGTGGCTGCAAATACCTCAAAGAATCCAAAGGTTTGGGCACGCTGGACGGGGCCAATTTCCGGAACCGACTTGTCGGTGACGGAGGCTCGCTGCGTGTCGACGCTGTCGGCTCGCATCGTCTCCACCGTCGGCGCCTTCTCGGTGCGTGTCGGTTCGGCCGTCGTCTCGCTTCGGGCATCGGGCAGCGCTGGGCAGAACATAGTCATGAAACTCTTCCATAGTGTCAATAGTCCTTTCTTTGAACATAATGACGCTTAACTCGTAGACCCAGCTTGAACTGAGGCTTATTTAATAAACTGTTAATCAGTACGTGGTGTTCCTCTACCTTCAAAAGCCCTACTCTGGCTTGTTTTTTTTTTTTGTGATAACATCATTGTTAGAAAAAGAATGAAGCTGATCCATCTGTCGGAATTCGCGCCGATGCGCCAATTTTTAAGCGCGACATGAAGAATTCAAAATGATTTCATGGCACTAGCCATAAGTTTATCTTTATAAGGTTCAGCGACCGCGACGCGAAATTCCCCGAAAATTCGAATCCCCGAAAATTCGAAAGAGTCGGGAGAAAAATCGACACTTCCGCCTCCTCCACACGGCATGCATGTAAATTGTTAGGGAGTGGTAAGGACGTACGACTAACACGTGTTCATGTGTATTACTAACATTCTGTGTTCAGGTGGGCTTGAAATGAAACATGTCCGCCACTGCGCAGACGAAGCTATAGAAAAGGAGCACTCACGAGAAGTACTGGTCTTTAAGCTTCCTTCCCTAAAGCGTCTTTCACTGGTGCGTTCACATGCGTAACAAAAAATTCTGGCGTTTTGCGCCCCGAAACCACTATATGATTATTGGAGACGCCGTAGTGGAAGTCTCCGGAAATTTTGACCACCTGGGGTTCTTTTTTGACGTGCACTGACATCGCACAGCACACGGGCCTCGACATTCCGCCTCCACCCAAATACAGCCGACGCGGCCGGTATACGATCCCACGACTTTTGGATCAGTAGCCGTGTGCCATATCGACTAGACCACCGTGGACATACGTGACCTGCCAGAGCCGTGCACATGAAAGCACGGGCATGCATATACTCTACATCAAAGACAGTGAAAAAGGCAATCGTCGTGCGTTTTGACAATGCCCTTTGTTATGTTTCATTCTGTTCGTTATCTCCCTCATTCTCGTGAGCCTTGCCAAGTTTTCAAGTTTATGTTATAGGGTTTCCAGGTCTGTCACAGCGATATTTTATAACAGCTGTTTTGTTGTTGCTGTTGTCTGTAAATTCTTTACCTCCCGATCAATAAAAGAGGAACATTAGCGTCTGCCCCTAAGGACTGGGTACAATTTCCATTTACAAACTATTCAAGCACGAAATGATCGTGTGTAGTTCCGGGAAGGACCCTTGCCTTGTAGCAAGATCGCAAGTTGGGCCATTTGGTCTGGATTCATCTGGAAGTTCTCAACAGCGCAACACGTGACAGGGTACAAAAACGAGACAAAAAATAGAAACGATTGCAGCACCGTGTTTTCCTTCCTTATTAGTACCTGTCTCGCGTTGCGCTGTCGAGAACTTCGCTTGCCTTGACTTGTCCTCTGTGTCTATCTTTCTTCCTTGGGAGTAGTTCGCGACGCAGCTTCCGAGAGTTAAAGCACTCTTGCTAAGACATCCTAGCGAAGTATAGACTTACGTCTGATGGTGGGATCAAGGAGCACGAGGCAGAGCTCGTCGCACACGCCGTCCACGACGGAGATCAGCAGCAGCGTGGTGACCAGCGAGTGAAAGACGAAGCACATCAGCAGGCTGCCAAGAGCGGCAGCTGCCAGCAGGCTGGGTGGAAGAAAGTGAAATCCTATGAAGGCGAAGTAATAATTGTTCCGAATGCAACGTGGCTCTGGGGGCCCTGCACCATGTCAGGGAATGGGGAATGCCATTCCGCCCTGGTACTTCGTGATTGCTAGACTCTGTCTTGACAGGCAGAACTGAGCGATCCTTGAGCAATCCTTGGTCGATTCTGCTTGCATTCACACGCGGAATTGACCAATCGGAGAGGACCATCACAGAATAGTATTCCGTATTCCTTGCTACGGAAGAGGCCCCCTGTACGGAAATATCAGCAAGATGCCATTATGAATGATTGCACATCTGAATGAGCATTGTCACTCAAGTTACGGAACGTTGTTCACGGACACACGTGGCATCGACGTTTTCATACAGGGAGGGGGCCTATTCCGTAGCGAGGAATACGGATAGATTGAACGATGAGAATGCATCACCTCTTCCAGACGCACACGTAAATAATAATTATTCGTCTCCGCCGTTATAGGCCACGCCCCTAGCGCGCAGCAGCCTCTTATGCTAGAGCCATCCTCAAGACAATATTATGGCCAGTCGTGACGTGGGGTGTATAATTAGCGAATGCGACCAGCCAATGGAAAAGGACAAAGAGGATCCACTTGCTCCACTCGTTTACCTTCGAAACCACATTTACCCTGACAGTAAACGATAAGCAGACCAACATTATTAGCAACTTCAGTGACAGAGTGTAGCTGGTAGAGGTATTCCGAACCGTACAGTTCTCATGAAATGAAACGCGGTATGTAATATTGGAATATACCAACTGGTATGCGCAATTGCTCGGTGTAACCATATAATGTTGCTGGATCTAGCCACTAAACGTGGAGTTGGTTTTGATGCAGGTCTACGAGCTAATATTACCTTCACGTGTAAAAGAAACGAAAGAGCCCCGCCACGGTGGTCTAGTGGCTAAGGTACTCGGCTGCTGATCCGAGGGTCGCGGGATCGAATCCCGGCCGCGGCGGCTGTATTTCGATGGAGGCGAAATGTTGAGGCCCGTGTGCTGTGCGATGTCAGTGCACGTTAAAGAACCCCAGGTGGTCGAAATTTCCGGAGCCCTCCACTACGGCGTCTCTCATAATCAGAACTGGTTTTGGGACGTAAAACCCCACAAAACAACAAAACAACAACAAAGAAACGAAAGAAGGGGGAAGCGAGCGCGCTTGTATTACTTTACCCTAAGTTGTCATGTTTCAATCCACGACCACTGAACAGGCAGTCTGAGTAAAACCGAAATCGAATAGCTCACGGATGTTCACCGTGTAACTATCGATGAGGTCACAAAAGCAATACAGCCCCGCCACGGTGGTCTAGTGGCTATGGTACTCGGCTGCTGATCCGAGGGTCGCGGGATCGAATCCTGGCCGCGGCGGCTGCATTTCGATGGAGGCGAAATGTTGAGGCCCGTGTGCTGTGCGATGTCAGTGCACGTTAAAGAACCCCAGGTGGTCGAAATTTCCGGAGCCCTCCACTACGGCGTCTCTCATATCCAGGACTGGTTTTGGGACGTTAAACCCCACAAACCAAACCAAAAAAAGCAATACGGCATATTTTCCGGGGAAAAGCGGCCAAGAATACAGCATAACACTTGCCTTTATCATAGTTGGGGATACTCCATACTTAAGAAACTTGCGACACATTACACGCAATGTCTTCGACACTAAATGTACCAATAAGCAGAAAAACGCCAACATTGTACTAATACGCTTATAAGAGGCGTCTTTAATTATAGACGCATCAGTTTACCTTCAGTAATCCACAACCTATAAACCAAAGCCTTTTCAAATAAGAGGAGCACTTTAACCAATCGAGACGACAAGCTGGCTCCTGGAAGTGGTACTTTAAAAGCTGCGTCTTATATCGCCCTTTCCAGAATTTATATACTAGTGGTTTAAAGTACTCGCAAGTAACTTTAAATCAGTCATCAGTCGCGTAACCGAAATGTTTGCTGGGAGTAATAAACTTATCCAATACCATCATTAGACGGGAAAACGACATTTCGTAAAGTATCCAAAGGTGTCCTAAACTGGCAGTAACGTTAAAACGTCATGGGGTAACCCATTGAACACTTTGGAATTCACACACAGTGGCCAGCGAACACACACACACGGGTCAAGGAGAGCACTAGGCAGCGTCTGTGTCTCCTCCACTCGTTATATCCTGGACGTCATGGATGACGTTAGAACGCTAATCGCTCACATCGGAACAAACTCACTACATTTAAACTAGTTCAGCCAGCAGGAGTTCCGACTCCAACTTTTGCTACAGACATATTTGCAGAGACCTTATGGCGCTGGGTCCCACCCTGACGAGCAGATGGAGTGCGGCGCGCCTCGCCAGCGTCGACTCGGCCATGGCTGCAGCGATGGTCGTGGCGGAGACGAAGTACAGCTGAGAGGGCTGCAAGGACACCGGAGTATTATATGGTCAGGAGGTATAGCAATTAGTCCCACAAAATGGTGTCACGGAATTCCATAGCGTGCGGTGAGAGAGAATTAACTTAATGCATATCTTCGAAAGTAGGACACAACCGAAGTCTGCAATGAAGCCCTTCCCACACCGTGACAATCGCCAGCCACTGTTGCTCCGCGAGGTTGCAGTTAGTTCAAACTTCAAATTTTAAACTTAAGCAAAGTAAAGCGATAACTACAAGAATGAAATTATGCTTTAATTTATTTTTTCACTATTTGCCTTTTCGTATAGATGCTTCTAGCTTATCCATTTAGTGTGGAAGTAACGTCCGACCCTTTTTTAAACAGTCCCGGAAGGGCGGAGCACTGCTGTATTCCTGAGCCAGCTCTTCTGAAATAATTTCCAACTCAGAAAGAGCTCGGTCGCACTGGAATGCAACGCATGATTCCAGCGTGGTCATGCAAAGTATGAGGCCTCGGTTTGGTCGACGTTTATTCTTCGTAGCTCGGCAGGTCGCTCGATGATGCCAACGCGCTGGGCGCAAAACACTATGATGATGATCACACACCAGCGATGAAGAAGATACGCAGAACGCATGGTGATGATGATAAAATGCAGATGATGAAGACGCGCTTAATAAACGCCCACACTATTTCCCCCCCACGTGGAAGCGGCCATCCTGGACGCGATTCAATACATTGATGAACGCCGCGTGAAGAGTTTCATTCGGGACACGTGCACAACCTCGGTATTGCGGCAACGGCCGTCTGTTGGGGCGTCAAGGGGAGTAACGCGATAGTTAACAGGTGAAGTTTGTTCGATGACCGTGTACGGTCCGATGAACCGTGGCTGAAATTTGGCGCACAGACCGGAAGTACGAGGAGGAGTCAGGAGAAGTACTTCATCACCAGGTCGGAAAGAAACGACGGGGTGGCATTCATCATAAACAGCTTTTCGGTCGTGTTGTGTGGCTTCTGTGTTGAGGCGCGCACGCTGGCGACACTGGGCTAGTCGTGAAACGAACTCTTCGCACGAGGAAGGGGATGAAATAGCTTTAGAGCCGAAGAAGGAGACGTCCAGAGCGAAGGTACGTCCATATACGAGGTAAAACGGCGAGTAGCGAGTTGTTCGCTGCACGGCCGTGTTGTAGGCAAAGGTGACGAATGGCAAAAGGACGTCCCAATTTCTATGGTCTGGTTGAATGTAGACGGCGATCATGTCTGCTAAAGTGCGATGAAAGCGCTCGGTCAAGCCGTTAGTCTGAGGGTGGTAGCTCGAGGATGTCTTGTGGATAGTGCCGGACGCTCGGAGAACTTCGTTGAGGACTTGCGAAATTAATGCCTTTCCACGGTCGCTCAGCAGTACACGAGGAGCGCCATGACGTAGAATGATGGAGTGCAGGACAAAGTTAGCAACCTCTGAAGCAGAGCCGCTAACCACTGAAGCTGTCTCCGCGTAGCGCGTCAGGTGGTCGACGGCAGTCACGATCCACCGGTTGCCAGAAGCAGTGATCGGAAGGGGCCCGTAGAGGTCGATACCGACAACCTCGAATGGTGCTGTGGGACACGGAAGTGGTTGCAATGGGCCAGCTGGAGCAGACGTTGGGAGTTTCCGACGCTGGCAGGCTAAGCAGGAACCGACGTACCTCGCGACGCTTGAAGAAAGGCCAGGCCAATAGTATCGCCTCCGAATTCGGTCATGGGTTTTATGGAACCCAAGATGACCAGCTGTCAAGTCATCGTGAAAGGCGTTGAGGACAGCAAGACGAAGGGATCGTGGGAGAACTGGTACCCAGCGTTGTCCGTCAGCATGGTAAACGCGGCGATACAACACTCCATCGTCCAGCTTAAAGGGCCCATGACAGCTATTTTTTTGTTGGATACTTTTATGTTCTAATGAGTAGAACAGTGTCTTGTAATCACGGCATGGAGTGGCAAATTCTCCAGCTAGAAGTCTAATTAGTCACAGCATCGTTAATTTTGTTCAGTTTTAATGAAGCTTCGAAACGCGCGCCAAAAACTGCAAGAAACTAGCGCCACGGGGCAAGCGTGGCGGCTGTCGGAAGTGAGCGCATGCACTGATCACTTGAGCTCAAGATTCGGTGACGTTGCGGAGAGCGAGAGCGCCAGACCAGCTCGCCACACTCGCTTTGCATCATAGCGTGTGTACAATGTACGCTTGAGGGACCAACACGGAGAGGAAGCAGAAAAATACGGCTTTTGGCGTGGCCTCCGCGATCGGCTGCGAGAGCTGATCTTGGAGGCCACGCTCGGAGGCCATAGCGCGGCGCGCCCGTGTCTCTCTGTGACGTCACGATATCAACTTACGAAAGTGAAACGTCACAGATGGCCCACAATATACGTCATACTAGTGACGATGTCGCGAGGTGCCGAAAACCCAGATGAGCATTTATGGTCACTTTAAATACATATTAAAATATCTTAACGACAACGTTCACCGTTAATACTTGGCCACAAGTGCCTTCAGATGTTCGACAACCAAACAACACAAACATATCGGGTTTGAAATTTTGGTGTCATGGGCCCTTTAAAGTGCGCGAGTTGCCGGCGGAGGCGCGCGTTAGGTGGAGGAGAAGCCCCAGATAGATGTTCCATGAAACGTCGACAGTACGGGTCTGCCATCTGATGAGATGCGAACGGTTGGTCGTCGTCCGAAGGCACTTGGTGTATGGAGGCTAGCGACGAAGCGGTGCCGGGGTCTTTCGAAGAGGTAACGCGCGAAGCGATGGTTGCCGAAGCGTCGAGCGAAGACGTGGGAAGTGGGCAGCGAGACAGAGCATCGGCATCTTGGTGTTTTTTGCCGGACTTGTAAATGATGTCGAAATCATACTCTTGCAGCCGCAAAATCCAGCGACCCAGGCGTCCAGTCAAATTCTTCAGTGTGGAAAGCCAGCACAAGGCGTGGTGGTCTGTGACTATCGTGAAATGACGGCCGTGCAGATAAGGGCGAAACTTCTGTATAGACCAAACGACGGCGAGACACTCTTGTTCCGTGATGGTATAATTCCTTTCTGAAGTGGTGAGTACACGGCTGGCGTACGCTATGACCCTTTCGCGCGAAGAGTTGTCGCGTTGCAGTAGGACAGCACCGATGCCGTGGCCGCTAGCATCCGTGTGCAAGAGAGTCGGTGCGGCTTCATCAAAATGGCAAAGCATCGGTTCAGACGTAAGGGCGCCCTTCAGTCGTGTAAATGCCGATTCGCATTCTTCAGACCATACAAACTGCACACCACTAGACAGTAGGCTGTGTAATGGTGCTGCTATGGAGGCGAAATTCCGTATAAAACGGCGGAAATAAGAGGCAAGGCCAAGAAAGCTGCGCAAGTCTTTCGGTCTTTCAGGGCGCGGAAACTGAAGCACCGCAGCAATCTTGTCAGGGTCCGGTCGAATTCCGTCCTTGCTTACGACGTGGCCCAGGATCTTAATGGTTTTGCTGGCGAAACGGCACTTTTTTGTGTTTAGCTGAAGACCTGCGCGGGCGAGGCATGTCAAAACTTCATCTAAGCGTCGGAGATGCTCAGAAAACGTTGATGAAAAAATGACAATGTCGTCCAAGTAGCAAAGGCAGGTCTTCCATTTTAGTCCACGGAGCACGGTGTCGATCATGCGTTCAAAAGTTGCAGGCGCGTTGCATAGCCCGAAAGGCATTACGTTAAATTCATATAGACCATCAGGTGTTGCGAATGCCGTTTTTTCTTTGTCATGTTCGTGCATAGGGATCTGCCAATAGCCAGAGCGGAGGTCGAGGCTCGAAAAGTATTCCGCGCCTTGGTGAGAATCAAGGGCGTCATCAATGCGCGGCATGGAATATACGTCCTTTCGAGTGATCTTATTGAGCGCCCGATAATCGACGCAAAAGCGCACGGAACCGTCTTTCTTGCGGACCAAAACAACAGGAGACGACCACGAACTTGACGAGGGACGAATTATCTTGCGTTCCAACATGTCGCCGACGTTGTCTTCAATGATTTTCCGCTCGGCTAGAGAGACACGGTACGGGCGGCGGCGCACGATACATGTGTCATCTGTTATAATGCGGTGCTCGGCGACGGTAGTTTGGCCCAGTGTTATGGAGTAGACGTCGAAAGAATTAGCGTGCTTTTTTAACAAATCAAGCAACTGTTGCGTCTGCGCAGCTGTCAGATCAGTACTGACGATCGCTTTAAGGGCGGTGGCAGAAGAATATTCGTCAGGAGAAGGGTCCCCAGGAGAGACTGGTCGAAGTGGCAAGGCGTATACAGGCTCCATATCGGCAACGAGCGCTACTGTTGTGTCTTGCGGAAGTAGAACTTTCTCTCGGGTTTCGTTGGTAACAGTGACTAGGGCAGATCCGCGGTGGAACCGAACAACACCTGGCGAAAATGTTATGCCTTTACTAATGCAGTAGGAGGACGGGAACACCAAGACATCGCCATGGTCGATGTCAATGGACTTAAGGGCAACAATGTGGTGTCGTCCGGGGGTTAGTTCCGTATCCTGGGCTGCGGTCAGGCGGGAGGGCTTGTGGAGTTCTTCACCAAGCATGTGGTCGGTTTCACTGAGGTGTACCACACGCTGTCCACAACGAATGTCGGCAGACGCATAGGAGAGAAAATCCCATCCCAAAATTAGTTGGTGGGAGCACTCGGACAGCACAGCTAATTCTATATGATGAACGATGTCGGTGATGAGTACGCGCGCTGTACACATAGCCAAAGGCCGAATAGGGCACCCTTGGGCCGCAACCAACGTGGGACCATTGTAAGGCGTCATAACTTTCTTGAGACGGAAACATAAATCAGCCTGAATGACAGAAAATGTCGCACCAGTGTCCAACAAAGCATCGACGTGCACCCCTTCGACAAATACAGAAATCATGTTGGCCGGGCGCATCGGAGGAATTTCAGTCCAGTTCGTGCATGCAGTTCTTCCTCCGAAAACTGCATCGACTAGTTTTCCGAACTGACGTTAGAAGCGAGTCTGGCCGGCCGAAGTGGCGACGAGGACCGGCGGAAGGGCGACGGTGATTGGCGTCTGGACGGACGGTAACCTGTGCCTGGTGTTTCATTAGAAGCGGGTGGCGATGGAGAGCGGCGCGGAGGTGAATAATAACGCCGGCCTTGGTAATAAGGCGCGTGGGCACCAGTAGGAAAATCACGCTCACCAGTATCGTAGCCACGACGTTCGTCCTGCTGGCGTTTGCGACAAAAACGCGAAATGTGTCCACGATAGCCGCAGTAATAGCATGTAGGCCGAGGTGGACGCCACGGCATGGTGTAAACAGGTTGCAGCGTACTAGGAGATAGCGCGGTGACATGGGCCGATGAACTTTCAGGCGGCATGGACTGAAGAGTGACTGGGGGCGCAGTAGCAACCGGCGGGTAAGTTGTGATCGGCAACGCAGAAGTGGCGTTGCCAAGAGGCTTGGCAGCGATTTGCGCGTACGTTGGTAGTGCGTGGTTGACGGGGGTGTGCACTTGCGCAGAGCTCGTCAAAGACGCCAGTTCTTCTCGGATTACCTCACGCAATGAGGCACCGCACCGCTTAATAAACGCCCTCAAAAGGAACGATATAATGCCGACCTGTATAGGGTCACCACTACAGGTCTTGTACATTACAGATCGCAGCAAACCTGGACACTGATCAGTTAAATGCGCATCACTTTCGCACTAAAGCGTAACAAGAACACCCATTCTTCCCCTGTTCTCTCTTTTATTTTATCGAGTGAAGAAACAGGCGCTCTGCTTTCGCCACCTCGGACACCGTGAACCGCAACAACATTACCCATGCAATGACTCACAACAGTAAAGAACATTTCATCCCCAAAATTTTTGTTCGACACCTAATTCGGACGTAAGAGTAAGTGTAATGCATCCTTGTAACATGAAGGCACACAAAGAGACCACGACGACTGCCATTGCTTAGTAAAGGGGCCCTGAAACACATTTCGGCGTGTAGTCGGAAAGCAGGAGGCCAGCATGGATGATGATGATAGCTTCTGGCAAGCTCCAAAGGTCACCCGCAGCATCCGCCTCTCTCATGACGTTTTGTAGTGTAGCATCTCTGTTGGTAAGGAATTTCACGAGCCTGCTTCCCTTTGTAGCCCGCGAAACCGCATGCCTCAGTCGGTACGCGTTTCTGTCGCCGAGTACAAACGCATGTCGAGGTTCCGGTTTCTTCGGATCTGGCACTGCATTGGGACTCATCTGGGCTGACTCCGCGTTTTGAGAAAGCGCAGGAGACGTCAACTTTGGGCGCGTTTTCTTTCGTTTCTTCGTGTTTAAGGGAAGTGTCCGCCCCGGGCCATTTTCAGAAACGCGACTATCGCTTTCCTCATCTTTCCTCTTCGGTGTGTCAGTGGCCGGGCTCTCGTTCTGGTCTATGCTACAGATGCTGTTGCCCAGTCCTTCAGCTGTGGGAGGCGCCACTACATCGTCGTGTGCAGATCTCGCGTTTTCCACCTCTAAGCGAGGTGATGGATCGCATCGACTCGCAGTAGTGTCACGGTTTTGCAGAGCCTGCCGCAGTTCATCTAGTTGCGTCTTCAGTGCCACTCGCATGTCCCTCTCTTCAGCGAGTTCCGCAAGTAGAGCCCTCCTTTCCGCGGTAGCCTTGTCACTTTCCTCCTTACATATTGCCTTTACATTTTCCACGGTAAGGTGCCACTTTTCCGTCTCGTGCTTTATCAACAGCGCGAACTCTTCCCTCAGGATCCTAAGAGCCTCGCACTTGTGGCACCTATACGACGCGGCCCCCTCCGCCTCCTCGACCGTCTCGAATGGTGTGCTCGCCAACTTTACCCAGTCCTCGCACGTTGAGCACATCACCCATCCAACCGCGGGAGCACCATCAGCCGCTGCCCCGCGCGTAGGCTTGACCCCTTTCGTTCGTGGCATCGTCCTCTAGCTAGGAGTGTAGAGACTGGCGCCACTTTTCGTCCGCAGTCGGTGCCGCTACGCGTCGATGGTGCCGCCGGTGACCATGAGAGCGGCCCGTTAGGCCTCGTCTTCACGGAAGCTCTCACACCGCGATGTTACACTGTCACCGCTCAGAGAAGGTATCCCGAAGGTCTCTGGCACTCGCTGAGACACTTCCCCGCAACCGGAGCGCAGCAGCCTGGACACACAACGCCATATATTGAGCCATTCATAAATTAAACTAGAGGTGGCTACACACATACGGAGGAGGGAACGACCCACACCCTAAGGAGTTTCGCCCCTAAATGTGACGTTTTTCGAAGGCGCCCTGCGATATAGTGTAACATCGCACCTTGCACATGACTCAAGTAGGTAATTTCTTGTTTTTCTATATTTGTGCGCCATGGCGTTTCACTCTCACAAGTACAATTTCATCCAACAGCCTGAACCACGTGGCAGATTTGACAGGTTCTATCACGGGACACATCTCACAAGCGCGCCTGGGCGCGTTTGCGTCACTTGATCATGGCTGTTCTCACTCACCCCAAAGTAGATGGCACACACTTCCGAAGTGGACATGGGTCCCAGCACGGGCACCAGGAACACAGGCAGCAAGGCACTGATGGCAGTGGGAATCTCGCTGACCAGCAAGAAGCAGTTCAGCACGCAGATTTCGAACACGCACCGTAGCTGCTGCTTGGACCGTGGCACAGTATGGTCATGCGTGAAAGACAGCGAGAGTATGCAGACGGAACCTAACGCATCTTTGTGTGCAACACTACAGGAAGAAATGTTTTAGAAGGTCGCATAATATCCTGCGTTAGCGAAAATGGCGGCGAGTGCAACTACCCAGTGCATTTGACACTGATAAAAGTTTCTCGCACAGGAGAATTTGCTGCTGTCTGCGTTTCCGCAATTAGCCTGGCAACTTTAAGTACTGTCTTATGAACTTTGACTCCAGAAGAATAGTTTTCTAAAGAGACATATGTCTCCATTATTCCCAACGATAATTTTTCATATAGATCATCGTATAGTGTGCCATGTCCATATAATATTTTTCGAACTGTATATTTCTCCGTGTCGTGGCTGGAACCACAACGCCATAAAAATATCGCCTAAATTAGTTTTTTACTTCGGAATAACAGCCAACAAGGGATTCAGCGTCAGTGTTAGCGTTGCGCGTGCATCACACTGCGCATGCGCAGGCCGTGAACGCAGCCGAAGCTATACTCATTTCGAAGAAATTGAGTATCTACTGTTTTTACCTACGTATACTATTTTTCAAATGTAGCCATATACTATCCTGCTTCATAACCCCATCTGTATTCCATAGGCATTGATATCTCATACCCGCTCCATAGCTGTTCCTATCGGAAGGCCTCTAATCACCTTTGCTTTTGAAGAAGTACCCTCACGGTACGTTCCTCGTGTCGACAGTGACACATTACACGTTGTGCATGCATTTGTAGACATTGTTCCCAGACGCACAATAAACGCACTCACGGGCGATAGGTACATGAAGACAGGCGTGAGCAGCGCCGGAATCGCAACGAGGACGATCCGCCTCCAGTTGTCATGCAGCCACCGGGGACAGTGTCGTCGATGGTCCAGTGACGTAACCTGTGTCGCCATTGTGCCTGGAACTTGTCTGAAGGACGACAGAGACGACTGCGAACTGTTGTGGCCTCTATAACTGCGAACTTCAGAATGCGCCTGAAGGTCAGTTTCTTCTTCTTCTTCCCAGCGAGGTTTGTTTCTCTCGCGCAGAGGGTTCATATCGACTCTTTGGATTGGCTAAGGCTTGGGTGGGTGATGTTCACCGAATGCATTAACTAAATGAGGCGTTTCTTTTTCTTCTTTTTTTTCGAAAAGGACCAAGCGCACATTAAGCAGAACTGAGAAAAACGCAGTTTTTTGCTACGGGCAATATGGTTGAGGCTGTTCCAAGAAGTTTTTCCCAGTGCACGCATGTCACCGAGATAGCTCGTACTTGTGTAACAGTTGCCCACTATCACCGTGATCCAGGAGTTAAGCTTATAATTGGCTCTTATAGAAATGTAACACTGTAACTGCCTCATTTTGATTGAACTATTTTGTTTAAGCTTGCACTGGATACCCAAAAAAGGTCTGCACATCAGGGCATAAACAATATTTGCCGCAAAATTAACGTCATGAATTTGTATTCGCTGGTTGCATCATATGGTGCATGGGTCTAATGGACTTGCATCTTTGGAACGCAGGGCTGGGCCTGTGGAAGCGTTTCTAATTTCTCTCTGAAGCTTTTCGTTGAGCTTGCCGACATGAGAGCACTTTTTAAGGCCGATTCACACGCGAGGGCAAAATCCCGCTTCCCCGCGGACCGAATAGTCACGTGATCAGTTGCATCCGGCGCAGCCGCGGAGACGTCGCATGCACACAGCCGGAGCGCGGCTCGCGGAATCCTCGTGCATACTCTCGACTCCAACGCTTATGCAACGCTCGTCTCGGTTCCAGCCGGGAAAACCACTCGCCTTTTCCAATGTCGCGCAACAAAACACATTCGGTCAATGCCGCAAAACAACAACACGCGACTTTAAGCCGGCAGCCTGCTTCCTAGCCACGCCAATCCGACCAATGTTGACAGACTTGGCGCTAAATCCTCTCGATCGAGAGCAGACGACCGTCAATCGGGCGGATGGAAATAGCGGCGACACATTTCCATCCGTGCCGCGAGCGGAGTAGGCCGGACGAAGCGAGGGCGGCGAGTTTCCATGACGCGCGCGTCACGTGATGCGCCGTCCGCTGCGAAAATCCCTCCTCCGTTCCCTCGTGTGAATCCACCTTAGGGGCGAAGCTCCTTAAGGCGTGGGTCGTGCGTCCCCGATGTATGTAGTAGTAGTAGTAGTAGGTAGCCACCGGCGCGTGCCTGCCGGGAGGCACGCACGCGCCGAGGGCGAGCGCGTGGCTCCCGGCACGCGCTCGCCCGCGAGAGACAACGTTGGCACAGGCAGCGTCTCCTAGCGAGTTTCTTGATTGAGAAATACCGACTGCTCGCGTTGGAGAAGCGTTGGAGAACCGCGAGCAGGAATTATCGGTTACCTTGCATTTCACGGACCACAAAGCAGTCATAAACAAGGGACCACGGAAACCAGCAATAAAAGTTTGATGACATTTACTCAAGTGTTTCACTTTTAATTGTGGGGCGAATTGCACGGAAGAGTTTCACGGTTTACCGATGATTCCTTCCGGAGCTTCGCCCCACTCATCATCATTCACCCCGTGAATATGTTGTGATTTTTTATTTCTCCTGTGCACGCAGTTCGTGAGTTAATTGTTATTACTGGCTCTCAGGCGCGCCGTTTGGGATCACTTCTAGTAATATTCTGGTCCCATATCTCTTAATTTCCGTCATTTTCCACTTGATATGTACCATCTTTGACAAGAAGCAGCCAGAAACGCGATGACACAGCAACGAGCACCCGTGAAGCAGTTTGGATGCAGCTATATTCGTTGTTTGGGTCATGAGTGAACGCAGCACTGCATGGTCCAGTGGATCTGGGTCACATTGATTCAAGTAGATGCAGCACTTGGCTCGTTTTTATTCGCAACTCATTTTTTGAGTCCATTGTTGCAATAGGGAATGGACCTGCTTTGATTATAGTTCTTATTGAAATAAGAGAAACCTAGGTATATTTTACAGGGGCACTGACAGCAAAATTTTGCTGCTCAGATAGCCTGCGCGATCGATTATCATGGACATCTGCGCGTCACAAATCTACCAAATCTCAACGGCGAACGCAGCTCCGAATGTAATTTAAATTAATATTGAAGTTTGTCTGAGCAGTCGAGCGCTCGACGCAGTACCTCGTGACGTCTACAAAGGTGACCCGAAGGGAACCCCCAACTTCCGCGACGTCATCACGGCAGCCGAGCTTCGAGAAGTGCAGCTAGCAATGATGACGTCATGGCCACCATTCCCTACTCGCTACGCCTGCTTTAGTAGGCGCCCCGCGATGCCAGGCCTAAAGAAAATAGTTGCCCCCCCCCCCCCCCCCCAACGACGATGACATCAATAACGACAACAATGCCCAGGACGTGCGACAAGCGAAAGAAAACGAGCACTCGTCGCATGTCGTACGGGAGTACGTCAGTTATGTGAGCTCACGTGGTCGAACTTAACCCTATTGAGAACGCTAGATGTCGCCATTTGCACCAGGCGCCTTGTCATTTTTGAAGCTCTCCCAAACCAAAAATGAAACTAGCGTGTAATAAACGGGCCGTAAATACTTATCTGTCGTGCGCAGGAGCAATTGATGTGCCGTGTTATGTCTATTGGATCTCCAGCTATGTATTGCAGCAAAAAAGAAAGAAAAGAGCAGAAAAGTACATCAGAAGAAAATATATGTATGAGTGGCTCTTTAAGTTCCCATTAAATTTAGCCGATTTTCGGTTTTTGGATTTGGCTCCTTGAGAAGTATTTTTTCCTAAAAATTCTCTTTTTATCTTTTGGAACCCTGGTAAATTTAGTGCACATTTTCTGAGTGGATTAGCCGCTTAATTTGAGCTGAAATTTACCGAGAAAAGTCGCACCATCTCCCGCTAAAGGGGACCATGAGGCGATGCGAAGCAGCACGGGGAGTGCACACCGCGTTTGCATCGGTTTGACTAGGTGTCGCGTTTGAATTGATTCGAGGCTAGCAGACACTGCCTGCGTCAGGGTTGTCTCTCGCTGGCGAGGGCGCGTTCTCGTTCCTTGCGAGCTAGTAAAGCGTTCATCGAACAGCTGCGGGCGCTGCGACGAGCGCGCGGCAGGCGAGGGAGAGAGTGACGGCAGCGCGCACTGCGAGGGGAGCGTGACGTCAACGCGCAGCTGTGGCGTGACCTACTTGGGACCGCTCCAACACCTGCGGCGAGGGGAGCGCGTTGCCTTCACCCTCGCCGTACGGACGCACAAGACAGCGTTACACAGGCTAGTCAAAGAGCTGCTTCGCATCTAATAATTATAACGTTGGAGGTAAACTTGACCGCGCCGTCGCTTCGAATGAACATAGTTGTGCTTGGTTTCATAGCGCAAACATTACAAAGACTGCGACAGGCCACCTGTCAGGGGATGAAGCGTAGTGCTTCTTGGCGCAGGTTCCAGGTTACACGCACGATATGAGTGTGAGGTACGCGGTATAGTCATCATCTTCAACACTAGTAATTCATGTTTCTTCGGTGTCTGCCATCCTCAGTGCTAACACAATAATGTATTAGTGTTGCAGCATGCAAGTGCAAGAAAGCCACACTAAAGGATCGATTTATTCCTGGGGTTTTACGTTCCAAAATCACGATATTATTATGACAGATGCCGTAGAGGGGGCTCCGGAAATTTCGACCACATTGGGATCTTTATCGTGCACTGACATCGCACAGTACACGAGCCTTAACATTTCGCCTCCATCGAAATGCATAGCACCGCGGCCGGGATTCCATCCCGCGACCTTCGTATCAGTAGCCGAATGCCATAGCCGCTACACAACCGTAGCCGAGTGACACACTAAAGTGTGAAAGGATCCACTGAGATATTAAGCAATGCTTTGCAAGAAAATGGAAAACGGCGGCAGCAAACACTACTGTGTGTTTCTTTGCTTGTGCTTCATCTGTTCTGCTGACGTCTTCCGTTTTTCAAAACGTT
This sequence comes from Hyalomma asiaticum, assembly GCA_013339685.2. Classification (NCBI taxonomy): domain Eukaryota; kingdom Metazoa; phylum Arthropoda; class Arachnida; order Ixodida; family Ixodidae; genus Hyalomma; species Hyalomma asiaticum. Next base: position 74,205,669 of record CM023488.1, on the reverse strand, counting down.
TAACATAGGAGCCTAACTGTCCAAGTTTGCGCGTATATATTGCTAATAATGATGCACAAATACATGGTTCATATGTCTGTCATACTGCTTTCTCTTAAATTTAGTCCTTTCTCTGCAGCACAAAAACACCTTATAAGCTGTCTTCATCAGTGTGAGTTTACCCTTTCCCACTGGTGGGTATGCGCCACAACTGTGACTCGTCGCGGTCGTCGTCATCGTCGTAATCATCGTCAGAAGTAATTTTCCGCCACCGTCGATTACACACCAATAGGAAGACCAGCGCCAAGCGCAAGTTAGCGCAATGTCAGTGCACGTTAAAGAACCCCAGGTGGTCAAAATTTCCGGAGACCTCCACTACGGCGTCTCTCGTAATCAGAGCTGGTTTTGGACGTTAAACCCCACAAATCAATCAATCAATCAATCAAAGCGCAAATCGCGCGCGTCGGCATCCATGCCAGCAATTCAAGCCGGAAAGCTATGTCCTCAGTTAGCCGTACAAGACGCTGCCCCTGTAATCATCAGGCCTGCACCCGCAACACCACCGCGACTCGTTGTCGTCATCACCACCACCATCATCATCACCATCATCACAGGTAATTTTCCGTCATCGTCAACTACACACCATGAGCAAGACCAGCGCCATGCGCAAGTCGTCGCGCACGTCGGCAGCCATGCCTGCAGTTCAAGCCGAACAACCACGTCCCCAGCCAGCCGTACAAGACGCTGCCCCAAAAATGATCAAGCCTGCACCCGCACCGCCACCACCACCACCACCGCTGATGTCTCAAATTGCTTCGCCGACGGAGCAGGTCGGGGTCGAGCAACGGTCCAGCACTCGTCCAGTAATGGCCGTGTTCCTCGGCGCCGCGATTTCGGCCTTCCTACTGGCCCTCGTCGTCGTTGCTCTCCTCGGCAACACCGAAGCCGGGCGTTCGTCGGGCAACGCCAGCACCTTCTGCTGCACCAACGAAGCCCTCACCGTGCTAAGTGTCGTCAACTCCAGCGTTGCACCGTGCGAGGACTTTTACGCATACGTGTGCTCCAGGGTCGACGCGGGAGTTACCGACCACTTGTCGCCTGCGTTTCGGGTCACCACGAACCGTAGGCTTCTGGAATCGAGCACCGCAGGATTGGACACAACAGCCGCCGGCCAGCTGCTTGATTCCCTGAACGAGCTCCTCCGTAGCGACGACACGCCTTTCGACCAAGATGTCGCCGACTTCGTGACAGCCATCTTGGGCACCGGACTGGCCGATCAGCGTATGAATTCGTCTCGCATGGCCCGCTTGTTCGTTGAGCTCAGTTTCAGGTACGGTCTGCCGGCCGTGATTTATTTCACCGTCAAGAAGGCGGGCACGGTTCTTCAGATTGAAAGAAGCGACGACTGTTTTACGGGTGACGGTTACCAGAGCATCGTTACCCCGGGCCTTCGTGCTCTCGGTAAGGCACTGAACGTGTCAATAACCGCCGATCAGCTATCACTGGTGGTGAACAACCTGACCAAACCACTTCGCACTAATACTACTGAAACTGTTTCCTACGGGCCGCGTATTTCACCGCTCACTTCTTTATTAGAAAGTGATTGGGCTGCTATAATGAATGATTTGATTTTTCCAGCCTACCCTAATATTTCGGCTGTTGTAATGCAAAAAGAAGACAGAATAGACGACCTTTTTAGCGGCCTAATTAATATGTCGCCCCAACATCTGGCGATCGTCTATGTCATCATGTGCACCGCCATGACTACCCGCGACAACATTGATTACGACGTCCCTGGGCAGATGACGGACGTTTCATGTCAGGTGCTTCAGGTCTGCGAAATCGAGGAGAGGCTCTTGGCTGAAGCAGTGCACAGTAACCGCATGGACAGACACATCCAATCCGTGTTTTCCAAGACACGAGCTGACGTCATCCAGCGTGCGAAAGAGCATCCCATGTTCGAAGGGGTATCGGGGCAAGAAATAACCAACGAAATGAGCAAGCTCAAACTGATGCTCCCGCAAGAGATCGTCGTCTCGGATCTCCAGATTCCTGCCGTGTCGAAGACGTTCGCTTCCAACCTGCTCAATGCGCATTCTTACATCTACGACGTACAGGTAGCCAAGGTTGCTCGAAAGCTGCCCAGCTCAGACAGTCTCTTCTTACCGTCTGTCGTCAGACGCGGCGACGTCATTTACTTTCCTACAAATCTGTACATTTTACTCAATCAGGGACCCATGACCATTGGTCCGCTGAACATTCCTGCCTTCGGTGTGGACATGGCCGCAAAAATGTGGTCTTTTCTGCTGGAGAGGCCCTGGCCTCCCAAGACGCGTGCGAACATCAATGCGCGCCTGGAATGCTTAAGCAAATACAACGGATCCACCGATGACGACTCCGCGAAGACCGCAACTGCCGCCTTGGCAGTGCGGTCCGCGATCGATGAGGCCCTGGAACCACAGTGGAACACCGTTAAAACTGTGAACAATACGAAAATGTCGGTTATGAGATTGGTGTACCTGATGTGGGTGTATGACATGTGTGGAAGCCTCCCTGGAACGATGTCACCTTTGGCTGTTAACACTGTTCTGCGACATTCGCCTGCGTTTGGCAATACTTTCAGTTGTCCCAAGGGTTCACCCATGACTGACCCTGTTTGTTGTCTGGAGCCTTGTTAATGTGGTCAATAGGAAAAGCTTTGTGCACATGTATTATTCCAGAATCACTTGATGTGTGGTAAATGTCGGTCAAGAATAAAAGAGAGCGCATGGTGTCGGTATGGGTGGTACACAGATCGCAAAGAAGGAGGGGCTTTATCCCACAGCTCCCGCGTTGTCGTTAATGGCCAACTCCGGCGATTTTCTTACCGTCTCAGGGTAATGGCAGTGCTATGTTCCTGAGACGCACATATGCCACGCTCTTGGTTGTAGGAAAACCTGGAAATTGCGAAAAGGATTTTAATAAGCAGAAAAGCGTAGAACCAAGACGGATATCCAACCGAGCAGTGCTGTCTGGTGCCGTATTCGCATAACGGCAAATGTGTCTAAACCACTTTTCCGTGGTACGACGGAGCATGCGCCCTTCCAATGGCGGTAAGGTCTCGAAACACTTCGACATGTACGTGGCTTTCGAGATTTGGCGCGCCGCCAGAGGGCGCGCACGAATCTCTGAAAGCTGCGGTATATGGCAGTATGCCACTCATTCGCTTCCTCCACGTCCGATGCTATGAGAGCCCTTGCTACGAGAGAACGAATTAAGTTGTGCGGTGCTGTTTTGCTGCAATAGCACACCTGCAAACGCCAACACCAGGATCGCAGTCCGACGAAGGTGTGCATCTCCTCGTCACGGTCCGACGACACTTTGCAGTCTGGGAGGCCAACTTCCGAATATGACAATTTATTTAAAAAATAATGCAAAACAAGACAAGACAGGCGGATCAGCAGCGGCCCCTTCACGGCTCGCTCGCTCCCCCTTTCGTAAAATAACACAAGTGGACCAATAGTGTGCTAATTCACTAAAATGCCCGCCACGGTGGTCTAGTGGCTAAGGTACTCGGCTGCTGATCCGAGGGTCGCGGGATCAAATCCCGGCCGCGGCGGCTGCATTTCGATGGAGGCGAAATGTTGAGGCCCGTGTGCTGTGCGATGTCAGTGCACGCTAAAGAACCCCAGGTGGTCGAAATTTCCGGAGCCCTCCACTACGGCGTCTCTCATAATCAGAACTGGTTTTGGGACGTTAAACCCCACAAATCAATCAATTCACTAAAATGGGGCCAAGTGAAAATTTCCCAGTTGGTTCCACTTGTTCTTTTGACTGGGATGCGCATGTGTCGACTTGCTTCATGTATTGCAAAAACGTTTGTTAGCTGCAGCCCTGGGTGCAGCACAGCGGCGACCGTCAACCCGGGGGGTAGCTTTCAAACACGATCGCCGTTGCAGGACAAAGGCCCTCGACCCACTATAGAGTCCTTCTTCGGTGTAGTAGTTATGTTCGCGCCCACTGTTCGCGTCCAGCTCGGGGCATATAATTTCACTTGAAGATGACAAAGTAGAAGAAGAACAGGAAAGATGTCGACCGATTACATGTCAGTGTACGAGACTGAGCCGGAACTTTCCCTCTACTGGGACCCACGGTATAAAGCGTATTTCTACAGAGGCGACATGCCGTCACCGACGGGTGACGAAGCTCTGCAGGCGCTGTACGCTGCGCCTACGGTAGAACTGCTGCCCACGAACGCGCCGGGCGTGGATCCCATTCTCGTGAGCCGGGACGAGGAAGGCTACAGGACGCGAGCCAGTACAGGTAGACGAATCACGTGGCTGTTGAGCGAGACTCCCAAGGACACCGAGGAGTGGGACATCCCTTGCAGCGTGCCCGTCCTGGTCGTCGTGGCGCTCACACTGAGCGCAGTCACGCTTATGGTGCTCATCATGCTCTGGGAAGGCTTGAAAGAGCAATACCGTCTGCAAGAGGAGTCTACCACCGAGGAACAGCCTGACGAGCTCGACCTAGAACTCGCTTCCTTTAAGGCCCGGGAAAGAACCAGGGGTCCTCTTGTGCGAGAAACGACGCTTCTATTGCCTCCCAGCGTCGATATCAGGCCGGGATCTCTGGCGTTGAATGCTTTTCAACACGCGCCCGCTTACGTGCTACCCACCCTGCGGAGCATCTGCATTGCAAGTGACTCCGTAGACTCGCACCTCCGGGCCAGTGAAGACAAGCTTGTCCTCCTCCCGTTGCGTGCTCCCTGCTGCGAAGCTGTTGTTCTTTGTTGCTCCGTTATCGACAATTTCACCTTACAACCACTGCCTTTGGATACCGATTCGAATAATAACGAGAAATCACTGGGGCATTCAAGGCATTGTCGCGCAAAGAACGTACGAAAGATCATGGGCGTACGGATCACCGAGTCAACGTTTTCGAAGCTGGCGGGCGAGACAGACAGCACTCGTCCGTCATTCTTTCAAAGCATCCTGCATTCCTTGAATATGTTCGGTTTTAATGGAGTTGCGATACTACTGAAGGACATCCCTGAGAAAGGCAAGAAAAGCGTAGTGAGCGTCATTGAAGCCCTGTTAAAGGGGCTACGACAGCATAGCTACACGCTCACGCTACTGCTGCCGTACAAAGCCGGCCATCACGAGGCTTACGGAGAAAAACTTGATGCACTCAGAGAAGTCCTGGTCGCCCCTCGCAGCTTGTTCCTTTACCCTGACGTCGGGATGCTGGGGAACGCAACTCGGTGGCCTTCGCCGTCTGAATTTCGCTTTCCCTCGTACGTAAACGATGCAAGAAATGGGACTCGCGTATGCCACCTCTTTTCCAAACAACCTTTCTTGATCTCTCTGAGCGAGGCGTGCGATACAAGCAAGATTCAAGCCATCGTGCAGTTGAAACGCCCGCACGTGGACGACGTCGCGTACGCCTGCTCCATGTGGAACCAGTCCTGGGCATCGAGTGCCAATCGATACAACACGTTCACTTGTTTGAACAGGACGGGTATTCTCTACCAGACAGGACAGCAGGCCCGAGCTTTCTACCGAGACCTGGTAACCCAAATAGGTTCTCCGTGCTATGGCTTAGTAGACTGGGAGGCCGAAGATTTTCCTGCTATGTGTTGGAAGGACAACGCAAACCAGAAGTAGTGACGTGCTCTTCAATCACTGTGTCCTGAAGAAGGGACAGATTTTTCACATTTTTTTTCACCTATGGCAGTAACTTCGATTCTAGCTAAGGGAGCGAGAAAATTTTTGTCGTACCTAAACCATCGCGCATTCATACGTATGTAATAATATAGCGTGTGGTATTTTAGTAGTTATATTTTGGACGAATGGACCATGCTTGACCAACGCCAGGGCATGGTAGTTCCGATTAATCAGTGGTATATGTTTGTATAAACCAACCAAGACAGTTGTCGCGTTGATATCACCGATCTCTCGACGCCTCGTTATCGTTTACGCTAGGCGTTTAGACTAAAGGTGTCCTGAACCACCCCTCGTGCTTGGTTTTGAAAACAGCTTGCGTGTATTGAGCGCTCTCAGAAATACAGAGCCGAAAGAACTGGGAAATGAGTTCTGCGGAAACCCGCAAGGTGGAGTAACGTTTATGAAAGGGAAAATTAGCATCCACCCGTTTTGTAGCACAGGGCTACACGGGTGGATGCTAATTTTCCCTTTCACAGCCGAAAGAACTGATTAACAAGGATTACTGGGAACCAAGATATTGCCAGTGGAAGATATCTTTCCCATTTTTTTTTCTCTTCTCGGCGGCATAGAGCTTTGGTGGACGGCACTTTGGTGACTAAAGTGCCGCCCACCAAGGTGCCCTGCCTAACGTGTGGAGTCGCCAGGCTTCAATATTACAACAGCGTGGCAGATCTGACTACCTGCCCCTCCCTCCACGCGTTCGGGCTCAGAGAAGCGCACGCTAACGTTTTGAATACGCTGCTTGTTTTCGATGTTGTGAGTACGTCAACATCGGGTAAAACCACACGATTATCAAAGCTAATCCACCTTATTCTGCCTAATCCAAAGTTAGCTAAAGATTTATTAGTGAGTGTTGACGGCAGGTCCATAGGCAGGCGCATTTTTCTAAAGGGGGAAGGGCACTTGCGGAAGGCCTTAGCTATTTCAGAAAAACGTCTATTTTTTCATTAATTTATTTTCGGTAAAAACCGCCGTATGCATATTAAGTGACTTTTGAATGCGATGTAATTAATAGGCTTAAATTTTTAATTTTTAGACGAACCTCTGCAATAGTATAATATCACAGAAACGATTAGTCTCAATAATTTAATTCCTGAATATCACACGGTGTAACTCTGAGCGAACAATAAAAAGATGGAGACTGGTATATTCATTTTTCATTTTATTGACGCACACTCAATTAGGAACTTCACGCGGCGTCTGGCGTAGAACGGTCGGTAGTGATCTCGACAAGTCCCGCAAGACCGCGGCGGGGTGCATCTGTTTACTTTGAAGTCCTTCTCCGCACTGGTTCCTTACGTTCGGAAGCCCAAAACACAAGTCCTCATGCATTCTTCGTAAACGTTGAGACGTTGCTTACGTCAACGCGCTCTCTGTAAGGTGACATGAGAGCCAACCCATTCAATCGCCCCTCATCAGAGCTGTTGCCAAAGTAGGTTTTGAGGCGCTTCAGCATTGCAAAACTTCTGTCATCTTCCGCTGTATGACAGGAAGTGTGGCAAGCATCTTCAGTAGAGTGCTAGCTTATATTCAGAAAAAGGCTAGTGTTGCACCGCTTGAGGGCCTGAGTCGCATACTTCGGCAGCTCTTCTGGAGGTATTGCTTGCCATTTCTGCTTCAATATGTCACACTCTGCTTTGATCACTTTGAAATTTCTCGGTTTCATGTCCGTCATGCAGAACTCTACTGCCGACTGTAGCGACTCAGAGCTGCTGTGGGCGGCGTAATTTGGCAGCGCGAGTTGAAGACTGTACAACAACGCCCTGTGACCAGTGAAGCGCTCGGTCAATGCAGACTGCAGATCATCCAAATACGAGATGAAGCAAGCACGTCTGTAATATTCTTCTGGTGAACAGGAAGCCTGGTTTTCTCTGTACTTCTGAGAACCGATTTTTCTGGGAATTTGTTGCTGAACGCCAAA